>JAVXUP010000957.1:0-307500 GCA_033070095.1 Escallonia herrerae | reverse complement strand
AAGCTTAAAATAGCTTTTTAAAGCACTTTTGATATTTTCTCATGCCAGGGGGCATTTTGGTAATTTGCCACCCTGCGAGGGGTGTTTTGGTAATTTTACGGTGTCAAGTTTTTCAGTCCAGAAATGTAAGTAAAACACCTGAAAGGTTGTTTTGAAGCTGGTTTGATGGGCGTTAGGGTGACAATGAACCCCCGGGGGCATTTCGGTAATTTACCGCTCATCGGGGCTATTTTGCTAACTGAACCAGCTTGAAAATTTTTCCGAATGATTTTTAGTTATAGGATAGGGGTGTAAGACACCCAAAAAAGTTATTTTGTTCCAGTTGTTCTGAGATGTTTGTTGGGGCGATGGCTGCCAGGGGGTGTTTTGCATACGTAGCGGGGCAATTTTTATTAACGCATCCCCTTTAAAATCTTTGGAGGAAATATTTGGTATATAATTGATGTGATACATTTAAAAAGTAGTAAGCAAAGCGGTTTTGAGACTGCCGGTGGTGTAGCCGCCATATGGGGCATTGGGGTGATAATGAACCCCCGGGGGAATTTCGGTAATTTGCCGCTCATCGGGGGCTATTTTGCTAATTTTACATTACACAAATTTGTGCTTAAAATAACTTTTAGTTCATGAAAGGGTGTGAGACACCTGAAAAGTTATTTTAAAGAGTGAATTCAGGAAGCTTAAAATCCCATTTCAAAGCACTTTTCAGATTTTATGATGCCAGGGGGCATTTTGGTAATTCGCATCCCCGATAGGGGTATTTTCGTAATTTTGCAGCGTTAAGTTTTTCAAAGGACTTCTTAGTCGAGAAATGTAAGCAAAGCACCTGAAAGGTTGTTTTGAAGCTGATTTGGGGCGTTAGGGTGATAATGAACCCCCGGGGGCATTTCGGTAATTTGCCTTCATCGTGGGCTATTTTGCTAATTTTACATTATACAAAATTTCCAACAATTACGTTTAAATAAATTTTATTCTTCTTTTATTTAATTCTATGACTTGTTGAGAATGATATAATTTTTATTTTTTAGATTTCAGTATAAATATGGATGCAACTGGAGGAAATAATTTTTGTGAAGGTTCTGATCCACCTTACGTTGGTCAAGTTTTTCAAACACTGGACGAAGTTGAAGCATACTATAGAGCATATTCGAAAACGATAGGTTTCGGTATTAGAACTAAGACGACTAGAAAACGGGCGAATACAGATCAAATTTGTGCAAGACTATTTGAGTGTCATAGAGGAGCACCGCATGTACCCCCGGTCGTTCGGATCAGTGACGAAGGGACAACAAGACAAAGAAAACGGGACACATTTCCGGGTACCGGCTGCAAGGCCCATGTGTATGCAGTACACCGAAAAAATGAAAACCATTGGGTTGTGACAGGAGTGGAGTTGAGCCATAATCATCAGTTGATGACCCCTAGTAAGATTGGTCAAATTCATCAACACCGAGAAATAAGCGCGGCACACAGACAACTGATTTTTACAATGGCCGAGGCTAAAATTCCACCTTCTAAGATGATGGGGGTTTTCTCAAGCCAGGCTGGGGGGATTGACAAGTTGAGTTTCAACGAAGTTGACCTTCGAAATGAACTTCGTGCTCAGAGGAGAGAGTCTTTCGGTAAGAGTGATTCTCAAACTACACTTGATCTCTTCAGGTGCCTTCAGAGTGAGAATTCTGGATTTTTCTACAGTCTCCAACTGGATGATGAGAACCGCATTAGTACTATATTTTGGGCGGACCCCCGTTCTAGAGCTGCTTACCAAAATTTTGGGGATGTTGTGACGTTTGACACCACATACCGCACCAATAAGTACTCTATGCCTTTTGCTCCGTTCACCGGGGTGAACCACCACTATCAGTCAATCTCGTTTGGCTTTGCCCTGCTTAGGGATGAGACGGAGGAGTCATTTACGTGGTTATTTGAAACGTGGCTTCAAGCAATGTATCATATTCCTCCAAAGACCATCATCACCGACCAAGATCTGGCAATGAAAAATGCAATCGCTAAGGTCCTTCCAGATACTCACCATGGCCTGTGCACATGGCACATAAGCAACAAATATCCCGAACGGCTTCACAATGTATATGCAAACCATCCGTCATTCAAGACTGACTTTAATACATGTGTGAAGAAATCGTTGACGGTAGACGTGTTCGAGGAGAGGTGGGCCACGTTAATGGATACTTACTATTTGCACAATCACGAATGGTTACAATCGTTGTATGAGATCAAGACACAGTGGGTCGGTGCCTACACCAAGAAGTTTTTTGCAGCCGGAATGACTACGACCTCGAGAAGCGAAGCTATGAATTCATTCTTTGATGGGTACGTAGGCCAGTCTTCAAGTATAGCGGAGTTCGTACTAGAGATGCAGAAAGCCGTTGACAGGCAATTGTACCGTGAGAGAGAAGCCGACGCGGCTACAGTTTGCAAAGAAAGAGCTATACTACTTTATTCACCTTTAGAGGCTCATGCGGCTCAAGTCTATACCAAGGAAATGTTTCGACAGTTTCAAGAGGAACTACTAAAGTCGAATCAATATGGCATGACAAAGTTGCACGAGTATTCCACCAGAGATATCAAGGTTTATGCTTTGACAAATGTGACGAATTTCGCCAATCCGTGCTCTTCGTCGGCTCCGAGGAACAGACGACATTTTACCGTAGCAGTTTGTAAGGACACCGGGTTGGTTAATTGCAACTGTCAACTGTTTGAGCATAAAGGTATACTTTGTCGACACGCGTTGAGGGTTTTGAGCGCCAAGAATGCTAGTGAAATCCCTCCACAGTATATCTTGGAACGGTGGACGAAGGAAGCCAATAGAGTCCACGGTCACATTCCTTACGTGCCCAATGTTTCAGTTGATTTCGAGCAATCTGAGTCGCTGCGATATAATCACCTTTGTAACATCATGCACGGTTTATCAATGGATGCAGCGTCGACATTTGATGGGTACAGGTATCAAGTTGAAGCAGCCGCACGGGATAAGGCTAAGCATGCACAGTTTAGGATGGCATTACCAGAAACTGTGGACACTCCGACTACTCGGACGACTCCAGCCGGTAGATTCAATCGAGCCAAACAGCCAGTCATTGACGGCACTGACCTACAAGGTGAGGAGGACGACATTTTTGATCCAATTATTTCTCAAACAAAAGGGCGAAAACGAGCAATACGCATGAAGAATCCGATTGAAGAAGCAACGGGTCAAAAAAAATTACGAAAGTGTGCGTTGTGTAATAAGATGACTGATCATGACAAGAGAAACCATTATAAAGTGTTAGGTATCGAACCTGGCAGTATGGTCGAGGAGGACGATGATGAGGAAGAGTGTTAGGGTTAATGTTTCAGTTGTATAAATTGAACTTTTATAATGTTTAAATTTGTGATTTGGTTTGTGGAATCTTTAATTTGTAATTTTTTTTGTCAATTTTTTTTTGCTCATTGCACCTCAGGCACGCTAGTTAGCCCATTTGTAAGAATTTCGGCAAAAAACGAGACACATTAATTTTTGGGTTTTCCTAGGAAGGGCCTATTCGGGCACACTTTAGGCCCCAATTGATAGCTTCCGAAAAAAGTTGTAATTTTTTTTGTCACTTTTTTTCGCTCATTGCACCTCAGGCACGCTAGTTAGCCCATTTGTAAGAATTTCGGCGAAAAACGAGACACATTAATTTTTGGATTTTCCTAGGAAGGGCCTATTCGGGCACACTTTAGGCCCCAATTGATAGCTTCCGAAAAAAGTTGTAATTTTTTTTGTCACTTTTTTTTCGCTCATTGCACCTCAGGCACGCTAGTTAGCCCATTTGTAAGAATTTCGGCGAAAAACGAGACACATTAATTTTTGAGTTTTCCTAGGAAGGGCCTATTCGGGCACACTTTAGGCCATTATTGATAGCTTCCGAAAAAAGTTGTAATTTTTTTTGTCACTTTTTTTCGCTCATTGCACCTCAGGCACGCTAGTTAGCCCATTTGTAAGAATTTCGGCGAAAAACGAGACACATTAATTTTTGGATTTTCCTAGGAAGGGCCTATTCGGGCACACTTTAGGCCCCAATTGATAGCTTCCGAAAAAAGTTGTAATTTTTTTTGTCACTTTTTTTCGCTCATTGCACCTCAGGCACGCTAGTTAGCCCATTTGTAAGAATTTCGGCGAAAAACGAGACACATTATTTTTTGGGTTTTCCTAGGAAGGGCCTATTCGGGCACACTTTAGGCGATTATTGATAGCTTCCGAAAAAAGTTATAATTTTTTTTGTCACTTTTTTTTCTCTCATTGCACCTCATGCACGCTAGTTAGCCCATTTCTATGAATTTCGGCGAAAAGCGAGACGCGTAATTTTTTCGAATGCGTCATATGAAAGGTATATTCGCGCACATTTTAGCGCCAAATTCATAGCATGCGAAAAATTATGTACATTTCTTTTTGGTACAGTTTTTTGTAACATCACAGCAGCTAGCCACGCACGTCAGGATAATGGTAATGAAGGCGTCTAGCTTCATTCTTTTTCAGCTCCCAGGCTATCCTATACCTAAACGTCAAGGCATCCTTCCTAGTCCACGAGGAGTGTTTGAGCACTTCCGAGCGAGCAATGTAGTCCATGTACTTGAGGACGTAAATCCCGCAATCGTGACCGTTATATTGCTTTGGTCGGTCCTTTATCATCACGACCGTCCAAGGGTCCCCCTGTGGCCGTTCGCACGCTAGCGAGAGGACAGTAGTCTGCATCCAACAATAAAAACGAGAATCAAGCCTATGAAACAAGAACAATATACTATGAGCCAAGGTCAAAAAATAAAAACTAACCACTAAAGTGATGTACTCGTTGTACATCTGTGCCAGCAGCTGTCCAGGCTCGTCCTCCCTTAGGCTATCGTATATGTGAACTGTTCTGAACGCTGGATGGAGAACTAATAGGAACCAGTGGTTTGCATGATGACAAGGTATCATGATAAGGTTCGCATCAGCAGCGGGACATTGATAGTCTGCGTTCATCATGCCTAACACGTTTCGACCTGGTTTCCACTTACTCCTGCCGCCCCCTCGCCTCCATTCTGTGAATTCTCTCACCGTTAATTCCACAAAATGAGTGGGATACATGTTAAGCTTCAAATATTCAGAACGGTTAAAATGTTGCTCTCTAATCCGGAGCAGTTCTATGTAAGCGTTCATGACAAAATTTGAAAGATCTGTCTCCGGCGCCAACGTTCTGATATCCTCATGACCTAGGAATGTCGCAAGGGGAAAGTCTGCTGAATTGACAGGCTCATGCCCGAAGTAGTGCCGGTCGATCCAACCTCAATGGCTTCGTCGCTTGTCCTTTGTCCGACCGAAAGCTTGGGCGCG
Source organism: Escallonia herrerae (assembly GCA_033070095.1). Taxonomy (NCBI): domain Eukaryota; kingdom Viridiplantae; phylum Streptophyta; class Magnoliopsida; order Escalloniales; family Escalloniaceae; genus Escallonia; species Escallonia herrerae. The sequence continues at coordinate 302,150 of JAVXUP010000957.1, read as the reverse complement.
AGGCCTGGATTCCTACTTGGGGAACCTGACTCTGGCACTGAGAGTCGTATGCGTCAGGAGGCAAGCGACTATACGGCTCCCAGAATTCATAGCTATGCGATGAAGACGCGTCAGGAGGAGGGCGACTAGACGGCTCCCACACCTGACTCTGGGGCTGATAGTCGTACGCGTCAGGAGGAGGGCGACTAGACGGCTCCCACACCTGACTCTGGGGCTGATAGTCGTACGCGTCAGGAGGAGGGCGACTAGACGGCTCCCCTTGGTAACCCCGGTACGCAAGACTAAAGTTTTGAACTTCAGTCTTGTACCTCTCAATGGACCTCTTGAGATTGTCAGGAGCCTGCGCGACAAACCAGTCAAACGACTCCAGCTGCTTGAACACCTCAATGCCCTGGTCAACCTAAAAAACATGCATAGAAAATATGGCTAATCATTTCAGGCATGGTCGATAAGGTGCGCAAATAAATTATCAAACAACACTAGCATGACTTACAATGGCCAATGCCCAGAACTGGTCATAGACCTCACGTGGCGCATACGATGTCTTCTTCACCTGGGAAGGGCGATTCACCCTCGTGCGCGTCACCCTGAGAAACCACTGTAAGTATTCCTCAGTACTAATGCCGTCGTGCTTCAGCGATACAAGGCTATCATACGTTTCCTGCCAGGTATTCCACTGTTGCACCTCGTCACCCAACAAAATCAAGGCATCAGCCACCTCGAAGTTCGGCCCTCGACCACCCCTGTATGGCCGCATGTCTACAGCGGGTTTTGGTATCCCTTGTGGACAGCCAGCTTGCTTCATAGCTCGATCGGGCATCTGAAACTCACATTCTTCGAAGTGAATGAGCGGCACCCGAACCAAACCTGCCAGCACGTACGACACCGGAAGTTGCCAACACCACTCATCCAACAGATGCATCACCTTGCCATATGGCTGCCACGTCACCTGGGATGCATCTAGTATCTCTAGTTCCCCCCGATAGAACTTTAGATGGTGGTGAGGGTCTACCCGTCTCCTCCTCCGGTTGGTCGTAGGCCCCCAGGCCCACACCCTAGGCCACGTCTCATCGGAATCTACCAACGGTTGTGGACGACCCATGGGTAGCCTCTCGTAAGACCAAACCTGTGAATGCAAACATTATATGGAATTAGTAATTAATCCCGAATATATTGACTAAGGATCCGACCAAGAAAATAAATGCTCATACCTGTAATAGAGTCAGGCAGGCGGCAATGGACTTGGCACCGTTTCTCGTAGCCTTATGCAGTGCTCGATATAGGTGCGCAAGGACAGCTGAACCCCACGAATACGAGTATACCTCCTCAAGATCCTCCAAGAACACCATATACTTCGGATGCACCGTGTTTTTCGAATGCGTCGGAAGTAATATAGCTCCAATAATATACAGAAGGAATGCCTTCGTATACGTCACGAAATCATGAGGAGTGTATTCATCCGGTAGCACGCCGTACTGCTCTCTCAGCCATTTAAGCTTGACGCCGTTTGTTGTAAGCGCTGCCCTTGGAATTCCCGGAAAATACTGCATAGCCATATTCGCTATGGATGCAGACGGCACGTTCAGAGTAACGGGTCTGCCGTGACATGGGATTCCAAGTATAAATCCGACGTCCTCTAACGTAACAGTCATTTCACCAAACCGGAAGTGAAATGAGTTCGTCTCGCTCCTCCATCGTTCAACTAGAGCGGATATAAGGCAATCGTCGTGTCGAGACCATTTCCCGCAATCGGTGAACATGGTTAAATTTTGACGGTGTAATAGCTGTATTTGTTCCTCGTTTAGTACCCACTCTTCAAGGTGCCTTGTGCTTTGAATTGTTTCCAAAACACCCCTATCGACACCGTCAAATACGTGCCTCGCGACGTGGTCATCGTCATCGTATAGGATTGATGTATCATGAGGTCCAGGGCTGAAATTCATACCTCTAAGAACAAAATATAATTATAAACCAACTTAGCGTCCATAATATTTACATTCCAAAACTATAACTGGATCTTTAACCTAGCTTACCAACACATTAGCAATAGTCATTATTTCAATGTATTAAAACAAATCCTCACTTCCCACCACTCCGAACGCTTAATTACGCTAGTTCCCACTGAATTTAGCGCCAACGTGGTTATATAGCAATATACCCCCCGATGGCCCCTACACCCCCAACACCTCAAAACCGCTTTAAAGTCAAGTTTTTAAATGTATTACGTCAATTATATACCAAATATATCAGGAAAAATTTTAAAGGGAGAAAGTTACCAAAACACCCGCTACTTATGCAAAATACCCCCTGGCAGTCATCGCCGGTGCGTCACAAGGTTCAGAACATCCGGAACAAAATAAGTTTTCGGGTGTCTCACACCCTTTCCTGAACTAAAAGTTATTTTAAGGTATGAATTTTAAGCTGGATCCTTCCTAGCAAAATAGCCCCCGATGAGCGGCAAATTACCGAAATGCCCCTGGGGGTTCACTATCACCCCAACGCCCCCGAACCAGCTTCAAAACAACATTTCAGGTAGTTTACTTACATTTCTGGACTAAAAAGTCGTTTGAAAAACTTGGCGCGGGAAAATTACCAAAACACCCCTCGCGGGGTGGCAAATTACCAAAATGCCCCTGGCATCAGGAAAAATATCAAAGGTGCCTTAAAATGCTATTTTACGCTTCCTGAGTTAATTCTTGATCTAAAAAGTATTTTACGGATCTTTCGCGCAAAAATCGCGAACCGGTGTCCGGATCGAGCGCTTAAAGGCCCGTTCGGCCAAAAAAATAGCTAACGGCTTCGGAATGGCCCGAATTCTGGGGAATGGAACTTCCCAACATCCTAGGGTTCTCATAAAAGTTTCGCGCGAAATCGCGCTGGCTTGATATTTTAAATTACACTGCAGAATTACAAGGTTCCCCATATCAGTTAACCCCTTTCCAGTCTTTGGAAAAATCTGAAATTTTTACCTGAGACAGATCCTTTAAGAATAACTAGGGTCTCTTTTTTGCACTTTGGCAAAATCTAGCTCTAGCTATTTTTTATAAATTCGTGAAAAACTGTCTAATTAAGTTTTCACCTTTAGCGACAATTACGTTTCGTATTCACATTAAACACACATAGTGTTACACCCTAGGAATACACATAGTGTTGAAAATTATTTCCTCCAGTTGTGTTACAACGTTCAGTTACCAAAATACCCTCGCTGAGCGACAAATTATCGAAATGCCCCCGGGGATTCATTATCACCCCTACGCGCGCCAAATCAGCTTCAAAACAACATTTCAGTTTTGTAATTACATTTCTGGACTAAAAAGTCCGTCGAAAAACTTAGCACTGTAAAATTACCGAAATACCCCTATCGGGGCGGCAAATTACCGAAATGCCCCTGGCATCGAAAAATATCAAAAGTGCTTCGAAATGCTATTTTAGGCTCCCTGAATTCATTCTTGACCTAAAAAGTATTTTACGGAGGTTTCGCCCAAAAATCCCGAACCGGTGTCCGGATCAAGCGCTTAAAGGGCCGTTTGGCCAAAAAAATAGGTAACGGCTTTGGAATGGCCCGAATTCCTGGGGAATGGAACTTCCCAACATCCTAGGGTTCTCATAAAATTTTTGCGCGAAATCGCGCTAGCTTGATATTTTAAAATACACTGCAGAGTTACAAGGTTCCCCGTATCAGTTAACCCCTTTCCAGTCTTTGGAAAAATCTGAAATTTTTACCTGAGACAGATCCTTTAAGAATAACTAGGGTCTCTTTTTTGCATTTTGGCAAAATCTAGCTCTAGCTATTTTTTATAAATTCGTGAAAAACTGTCTATATTTGGCGCCCTAAAAAATCGCTATTTTGGAATCTATAAATGTAATACGCTGATTTGTATAAACCTAACATTGAATTATAAGGAAATTCAAAATACTTACTTGTTGTGACTTGATGTATTTAAAGAAAAATCTACCGATCTTCTAGCGGTTATCCACCGATCTTCTAGCGTAAAATTTTTTGGTTTGTATTGTTGTGGAGATTATGTAGGTGAGATATGAAGTACGAAGGAAGTTGGTAAAGATGATAGAGTGCAGAAGAAGGGTTCGGGGGAGGGGATTATAAAGAGAGAAAAGTGAGGAAGAGAGAAGAAAAAAGACAGAAAAAAGTGAGGAAGAGAGAAGAAAAAAGACAGGAAAAAAAACCCGTGATTGAGCGGTCAAAGGCTGCGGCAAAAAAAAAAAATTGGTAGAAGGACACCACGTGGGGGGCATCATCATGGGGGGAGGGAAGGACGCCACGTGGCAGGGCCATCGCCCCAACCGCGGGTTGTATAAGCGGTTGGGCCACGTGGCAGGGGTGGGGGACGCCACGTGGCAGGGGCCATCACCCCAACCGCGGGTTGTATACGCGGTTGGGCCACGTGGCAGGGGTGGGGGGACGCCACGTGGTAGGGGCCATCGCCCCAACCGCGGGTTGTATACGCGGTTGGGCCACGTGGCAAGGGTGGGGGACGCCACGTGGCAAGGGCCATGGGGGGGTTGGGCCACGTGGCAGGGGTGGGGGACGCCACGTGGCAGGGGCATATTAATGCCAACCGCTACTTCTTCATGCGGTTGGTGTCCTTTTTCTCCTTTCACCATTTTCTCGCCATTTTCTCACCATTTTCTCATGCCTTTTTCGCCATTAATGCAGTGTCCGTTCGCCTTTTTCCCAACCGCTGCTCTTACCTGCGGTTCGGTGGGAAAATTGTTATTTTCCCACCGGTAGATGTGGATCGGCCCCCATACATATGTACATACATATATATATATATATATATATATATGTATATATATATATATATATATATATATATATGTATATATACACAACCACTACCGAGAGAGACAGAGGGATAGAGAGATACTGAGAGAGAAAAGCGTGGCAAAGGAAATTTCGGGGATCACGAAAATATTTTGTTAAGCTTGCTTTAAAAACTCATGTTTCATGTCATATATATATATATATATATATATATATATATATATATATATATGTGTGTGTGTGTGTGTGTGTGTGTGTGTGTGTGTATTCCAGTAGATGTATAAGTGGGTAATGTCCTATGTGAGAAGGCTGTGAAGGGGTTGGACGTTGGGTGGTTTTGGGTTACCTTTTTGTTGGATCGAGTAGAGGCTGTGGCATAGATTGCGTGAATTCGGTGCACAACATAAGTGTGTGTGCGCGTGTATTTTACAGATCTTGAGAAGGCCGGAGAACACCACTGTCGTGAGGCAGTGGGTTCAAAAGACAACCTGCCGTAAGGCAGGCTATGTTTATGTTGTGTATATGGGTTTAGGAAAGGTGTGGGTTTGCAAGGGATTGTCATGAGGCAATTTAACCGTAGGTGCAAATATATGTAAGGGTATAAGGATTTGTGAGAGTGATTGACCTGCATGGCATACATATGTAAATCAAGTGGTGTGGGTTGTGTATTCGTATTTGTGGGTTTTAGAGAGAGAAACAGCCATGACGGAGCTGTGCGTAGAGAGAGAGAGAACGGCCGTGAGAGGGGCTGCCATGGTTGTGCGTGAAGGGGCGGCCATGGTAGATGCCACAAGACTTTGTGCATTGTGGGTTGATGTGTGCATGTGTACTGGGTGTGTGTGTGTGGAAACATTTTGTGCAGGCTGTATGAATGGAAAATAAGTGTTAATGTGAGAGTGAAGTGAGTTTAGTGCATGAGTGTAATGCACTGTGTATATATATTCATGGAGATTGAAATGAGAAGAAGGAAAGGAAAAAAAAGATGGAGAGAACCCATTGTCGCACGGCAGTGGGCATGGTGGCCGTGAGTTTGTGGTTAACAGGTAAGGCATGAGAAGAAAAAATGGAAGTGGGTTAGAATGTGTCATGTGAGTGTATAGGTGTTTAATGGATATATAAATCTGTGTGTATAGTGTATATGTGAGTGTGTGAATAGGGTGAAGTAGAGGGCATGAGAGTAATGGGAATGAGAAAGTGTGTGACTAATGGGTGGTCAAACATGTGTGTGGTAGGTCCTCATGAGTGTGCAGCCTGTGTGATTTTGGGACTATTTCAGTGGTAGAGTTTGTGTGGAATTACTGTGTATATATGTTTGAATGTGGGATGAGTGTAAATGGTTTGAGTGTGAATGTTTGTGAGAGAAGAGAAAGTGTTTCATTGTTTAAGAGTGAGTGAGTGTGGGATGTTGACTTATTGATTTTGATGATTCCAGAATTATTATTTCTAACATTAATCTAACACAATTATTAAGATAATTATTTCAGGGTTTATGCTAACCTAACAAAGACAAAGATCATGCCTTGGACAAAGCTTGGAATTGGAATTGAACAAAGACTTGGACTACATCGAAGATTCAAGAGCTGGAAGTATTTTTTATTCTTATTTGTTACTAAGTCTTTCTTAAAGGTCTCCCCAAAATTCGAGTAAAGAACCAAAATCTGAAACTTTCATTCAAAGCCAAACTAGTTTTCATTCGAATCAATTGATCAATATATTTTGTCTTGTCTTCAAAATGTTTTTAGTCGAAGCCAAACTTTTTGGTTAAAGCCAGAGTTTTCGGTCGAAGCCAGAGTTTTCGATCGAAGCCAAAAACTTTCGGTCCAAGCTAGAGTTTTCGGCCGAAGCTAGAATTTTCGATCGAAGCTAAAGTTCTCGGTCCAACCCAAGAACTTTCGATCAAAACCAGAGTTTTCGGTCGACGTAAAGTTTTCAATCAAATGAAAAGCAGTTTTCATTCGACTTAATCCTTTAGTGGCTTCAACATCTCTCTATTCCATCTTTTCATTCGAATGAATTTAATATTCATTCGACCGAATTCTTCAGAGATGTACTTTCATTTGAATAAACATACTTTTCATTTGAATCAAACTTGAGATTTCCCTTTTGAACGGTTCTTTTTTCTTCCAGTATAAAAAAGGGATCTTGAGAGCATTTATTGTCAACTTTGCCAATCTTTGTGAAATCTCTCTCTCTAACTCTTCTAAAAAATACTCTCTCATCTTGTTTTCATTTTTCCATCTATTCTCTATTGAGTGAGTTTACAGTTTGAGAAAGTTTATTGTACGCTTCTTAGTTTGGTTCTTGAAAGGATATAGATCTTCCCACCTAAGAAAGCTTAGTTATATTGTATCTACTCAAGAAAGAGTTTGTTGTTGTAATCTCGATTGTAATTCACTTTTCAATTGTAAATTGTTGGAAACCTTGGAAGGATTTCGGAATCTGTACTGTTGTTCAAGCTAGCACCCGAAGCTAGCTGGTTAGTGAAAGGCTCGAGTAGGTCTCCTTTTGTGGAGTGCTCGGGGACTGGACGTAGGCTGGTGGGGCCGAACCAGTATAAATCTTTGTGTTGATTTATTATTGTTATCTACTGTTGTTACTTTGTAAATTCAGTTTTAAATTTCTGCTCTAAGTTGTAAACACCTATTCACCCCCCCTTCTAGGTGAGTTTAAGGACCTACAAGTGGTATCAGAGCCGTGTGCTCTGGTATTTTTTTTGATTTAACCATTTAGAGCTAAAGATCGCTTTATAGAAGAAGGATCAGCAAACACCAGGCCACCTTTGTTGAGGAACGACTACTACAGCTACTAGAAAATTCGAATGAGAAACTTCCTGAGGCAGGATATACATGTATGGTACGTTGTAGAGAATGGTCCTATAATTCCCATGAAGGACGGACCAGATAGAACCAAGATTCCCAAAAGGATTCTTGAAATGGACGCTCATGAGGCACAACTGTTTTCTATGGATGACAAAGCAAAGAACATCATCAGCTGTGGCCTTGACATGAATGAGTACAATCGTGTCTCAGCATGTGAGACGGCCAAAGAAATATGGAGGCTGCTGGAGGTCACTCATGAAGGTACAAATCAAGTGAAGGAAACCAAGATTAACATGTTGGTCCAACAGTATGAGCCTTCAAAATGAAGGAGCACGAGTCCATAAATGAGATGTACTCGAGATTTACACTCATTATAAATGGATTAAAGCTTTTGGGTAAAACTTACCCAGAAAAGGAAATTGTTAGAAAAGTTCTCAGATCTTTTCCAAAGAGATGGGAAGCAAAACTCAACCATTCAAGAGGCTAAAGATTTGAATGTGCTGAAGTTGGAAGAATTTGTGGGTTCCTTAATGACTCATGAAAATCACGATGAAGATTCATGACGAAGAATAAACCACCTCTAAGAAGAAGAACTTAGCTCTCAAAACTGAAGCCTCTTATGAACTTGCAGAGAGTAGTGATGATTCTGATCCTGAAATGGCACTCATCACTCGAGGGTTCAAGAAATTTCTTACAAGCAAGTGAGATGAGAAGATCAAGAAAAATCATACTAACCAGTCACATCAAAGAAATAATGGTGATTGGAATGCAAGAGAAAGTTCTGATGCTTGCTACGAAGCAGAACTGAGCATATAAAAAAATACTGCCCGCAGCTCAAGAACAAATCAGCAAGCAGCAATGGTCGAGATATCAAGGAAAATAAATTCAAACCCAGAAAAGCCTTGCTGACTTGGGATGATTCTAACGAGAGTGATAAAGAAACAAGCGAAGACGATGACGTAGCTCAGCTATGTTTTATGGCCAAAGATGATCACTCTGACAAGGTAATCTCTCCTTAGAATTTTGATCCTAATGAACTTAAGTTAGCTTTTCTTGAACTCGGTCAAAACCATGAAAAGTTAAAAGTTAAAAATGTTGATCTTAAAAGGAAGGTTTTTTCTTTAATAAACACTGTTGAAGAGCTGGAAGGTGAAAATGATGAGTTAGACGAAAAAGTTGACTTTGATATCTCTGAAAATGCTTCTTTAAAAATGATCTGATTGCTTCTGAGAAGGAAAATTATTATTTGTCTCTGAAATCCATTCACTTAGAGGTGTAAAATCCCTGTCGAAAACAAGCTTCTAAAATCCCAACTGAAAGATATTTCTACACAAAAAGGGATTTTAGAAAAGGAGATTGAAGATTTGAATTTCACTCTCTTAACATTTACACAAGGAAGAGAGAATTTGGATATTCTTCTAGGAAGAGAAAGATGTGTTTTCGAAAAAAAAGGGAATTGGTTACGATCCTTCAAAGAAGCAAAAGGATTACAAAAATTTCTTTAACAAAAAACTAGCTTCCTGCTCACCATTCACACTCTGTACAATGTGTAACAAGAAATGGCACTTAGTTAAAAATTATCCCATTTTCATCTATTTGTCCTCTTAAATATTTTTTTCTGAATTATTATCAAATTTCTTTGAACTCCGTTATAGTTGAAATGTGCATCGTTTGCCATTAATAACTTGCTTTTTTTTAGCCTTACACATTTATTGAAAATCTTATTCGATGCTCAGTATTTCTTTCTCGTTGTGCATCGATATATTAATTGTGTTATTGATTGCCGTCATTCCGCATATTGACATGAGATTCTGCATTGGTGTGTTTTGTGGAGTTGGTGGGTATTGGAGGATTTGGTGTGGGCTAGTACCTTGTTGGACTAGCCAGTGTATCTGTGATTGATTATTTGCATTGTATCCGAAAATCATATTGACATCTGGTTGAATTAGTTATGATTCTTTTGAAACTCTTAAAAAAATTTATTGAATTGCATCTGTGAATTATTTTGTAATTTCTTCGTTTGAGCGACCTTACTGAGCTTTCGAAAGCTCACTCTCCTTGACTTCCTTTCCACAGGTGATAACTGACATTTAGGTTGAGGTTGCCTGTATGGATTAGAGCCAAGTAAGGAAAAAGAGAATTTAAGTTTAGCCTTGATCATTAGAACCCCTGCATGAATGAAACGTTATTGTTTAAATTTTCTTAGACTTAGATCTAGTATTTCAATTATGACAGTTGATTTAGAGTATGATTTGAATGACGGATAATTGTTCTGACAGCTTGTTACATTATTTATTAAGATAGAGGAGATTGTTGCTAGTGAATTGATCGATTGAGTGTCTAACGTTCTAAAAAATTATGGGATGTTACACTTAGCAGGGCTAGGAGTCCTAACGGCTGAGCCTTAGGTTAGATCTGTTAGAATCGCGTTAGGATCCTTAAGCATCATGTCAAGATCTTTGAGAATCCCTAATTCCAAATAAAGTAATTATCAATCTTGTCGTTGACCAAGTTTGACCATGAGTGTCTGTGTTGTATCCTGATTGGAAGTGTACTTTTAGTTATATCAGGTAATTATTTGATATCTTAAGTTTTTGTTTTGTATTCTTCTAATGTCAAGTTTAATCATCATAAGTAGATAGTTTTACAACACTGAAATGGCTATTTTCTTTGTAAGTAATAATAGTTACTGTGACAGGTGATATGCATGCAAAAATAAAGTTAGTAAATCAAGCATCACATTAAAGTGTTTATTGACGACCTTTTGTATAATGAACCCAACATGTCTTTCTATGTAGTTATTTACTTTTTAAGCTTTTTATTTTGTGGCATTTTTTAACAATCTTGTTATAATGCGACATGTAATTATATATGTCGGTATTTACGTAACGCAAAAGTGATGTTACATCAAAATGACTGTTCCTATAGTACTAGTTACCATGGTATATGCAATGCGTGTGCAGAACTAAATTACCATCATCAACTTGTTAAAAAAATCAAGCAATGACATATAAGTTTCTAGTCTTTAAAATGGGATTTAGATTGTTGAAAACCAAACAATCCTTATAGGCAATCATTTACTATTTTAAGATTTTGTTTTGTGTCAATTTTTTAACAATTTTCTTGTAATGCCACAATGTCATAATTTTTGTGTAATGTCAAACGTATCCTTACCGCTGGTTATGTAATGCCAAAGTGGTGTATAACAAAATGGCTATTCCACTTAAAGTGGTGCCATCATTCTTTAAAGTACATTTTAAATTTATGAAAATCAAACACGTCCTTATGACTAATCATTCCTTATTCTAAGTTATTATTTTGTGTCATTTTTCAACAAATTTCTTGTAATGTTAAGTATCCTCATTACAATAAGGTACTTATGTAATATCAAAAGTGGTGTCACACCAAAATTACAGTTTCCTCTATAAGTTGTATAAAGGCTACCCCTCTTAATGTGGTATCATCATTCTTTAAAATAACTTTTAAATTGTGAAAACCAATCATATCTTTATGAGTAGTCATTTACTATTTTAAATTTTTATCTTTGTACTATTTTTCAACTATTTTCTTGTGATGTCAAACGTCGTCATTATAAGTAGGTAGTTATGTAACTCCAAATTGGTGTTGCACCAAAGGGCTTCCTTTATAATTATCACTAATTTTTGTGGTTCACTGAATGCTTTTAGCAATATGATTTCTTATAATAACAATTTTGGCCTTTGGAATATATTGTGACTATATTTTTTTAAATAAATTTTAGATAGTGAAAACCAAACACGTCCTTATAGATAGTTATCTACTATTTAAAATCTTATTCTGTGTTATTTGTTTTTAAAAAAAATTAGAATGTCATTCACTCATCCGCTACAAAGAGTAGCAGCTAGAACTTTTTCCAGAATTGCCCCACTTTCATTTCACTTTCGTTCTACTTCTTTCCTCTTCTGATTCTTCTCTGTGTGTGTGTGTGTGTGTGTCTCTCTCTGCCACTTCTCACCTCACCCACCACCATCACAAAATCATAATTTCTACTACCACAATCCCTACCACAAAAATTAGCGGAATTGACATCGCCACCACCGAGGTCCACTCGAGATCTAAGCCAAAATCGCCAGCATCTCTATAGTTTTGGCTCAGATTTAGTGTAGATCTCGGTAATTTTGACTTGGACATACACAATAGTGTTAGTATTTTGATACATAGAAAATAAAATGGGGTTGTGGGCCGTGGTGGGCGGCTGTTGCCCCAACGGTGATATGTGTGAGGTGGTGGCTTTGTCTTCTCTCTCCTCTCTCTCCCTGAATTTGTGGTTGTAGTAGTAGGTTTGGTGGGTGGGTGCGGGTAGGGGTGGACGGCTGATGGGTGGGTTGTTTGGTAGTTAATGTGTTGGTAGGTGGTTATGGCGGTGGTTGTGGGCAAGGTGAGTATAACAGTGGATGATGATTTCCAGTTGTAAGGTGTGTTGGTGGTAGGTAGTTGGCTGTGGGAAAGATGGTTGTGGGAAAGATGGCGGTGGGTGGCTGTAGGTATGGTGGCGCTTGTTTGGGTTTTTTGGGTGTTGGGTTTTAGCCCCAAATACGGAGGAAACCAAATAGGTTGGCTGACAAAAAATCTTGCAACCTAAATTAGTAAGTGTAATGCATCATTAAAGAGTTTGGTATTACAAAATCTTAAACCTCTTTTATTTTTAGGCCACATAGACAGTGTTAGTTTACTCAATGAATTCCTTGCTTAGCACTATTGGTTGACCTCCAAAATCTGTTGATAATTGTGGCAATCTCTTCGTGCATGTAAGCTAGAAACCAAAAGCTATGCATATGATAGAAAGAGTTAGATGTGTTTTTTAATCCCATATCTCTACGCTTTCAGAGTTTGAACTCACTCTGGTCACTAGACTTTGATATATGTCAAGTAACTATTGTATTCTTCAGTTGAGCCAAATTAAGTCATTCGGTTTTTACTCCAGGTAACTTCCTTGAGCCAGGTGCAAGTTCATCACTTTTGTATTATTTTAGGTTTTTAATTGACATTTTTTACTTTTTGTCTTCCTTTTGTTTTCTGTTTCCTTCAGCCACTGCTTCTTTTATCTTCATCGCCCACCTAATCCAAGCCTCGCCACCCACCTCCACCACCGCAACCAAGCAGCTGCCCTACCCAACATCGTCACTCATCACTCACCGCCACCAAGCCTCGCCCCCCACCACCACCACAACCAAGTCGCGCCACCCAATATAGACGTGGGGGGAAGGGGGTGAGTTCAATGAATTTGTGTGTGTGTGTGTGTGCGCGTCCCGGGGGTGAAATACAATGAGTGTGTGCGGATAGGGTGAATTCAGTCAATATGTGCGTGCATGGTTGTGGGTGAATCCAATTGAGGTGTGTCTTTGATTGTGGGTCAATTCAATAAGTGTGTGTGTGGCCGTGCTTGGTAGTAGAACCGTGGCTGTGCTTGGTGGTTGGTGGTGGATTTATGCGTGGTTATAGATCTATCCTTAAATTAAAGCACTTAACAGGCTTGGAGCTTACAGAAACTAACATAGAGACTTAATTAGACAAATCGACAAGTCTAATTAAGGGTGCAACTTGAACTGACAACTTGTGAACAATCCATGCTAGCCCATAGAAATATGTGCATTGACTTACTTTTATAGAGATCATGGTGAACGTGGGTATAAAATTTTTGGCTCGTAAAAAATATGGCTGAGCTGGGCATGTGCACATGTTTTTCACCCAGCCAGTGAAAAATCCAGCCCCTCTCACTTTTATACAACATAAATTATGTATAAAAATTTTTATGTGTACAAGATACATGTTTTTTTTTTCTTTAGGCTTTAAAATCTTTTAAACATATGGATTTGAAAACCTTTGAATACTTCCTTTTTTTTGGTTTTTTCATACTATAGAAGTAAACTTCTTAAGGTTGTTTCGAAACTTTTGTCTATTTCTTTATATTGTCTTAATATGTTGTCTCCATGTTTAATTTAAATTCATTTTGAGACCTTTCATTATATCTTTTTTTATTGTACTAATTAATAAACTTGGATGGTAATTGATACAGTTAGGAATTAAATACACAAAAACTCAAGATTAATTGGTAGTCTTAGATGGTATTGATTGACTTTCAAATTAAGTTAACCAAACTAATTTCTACCTTGGACAACCCATGGGCAGCCCGCGTCCAAGCCCCTGCCCACGGAAACTTTCTAGACATGGAAATACATTATTTGGACTGTAGATGAGTTCAATTTTGCCTGAACATGAGTTTTTAAGAGTGGACTGGGCATGGTCCGACCTTTGAGCCTATCCAGTTCATTTGAGTTGCAGCCCTAAGTTTAATGGTTCTCTTGACACGAATCAAAACTTACCGACCAAAATAAAATTTGTATTACAGTTGGGTGATTCTCCTGTTAACACGCTCAATTTGAATGTCGGCAAATTGTTTTCATGTATCATGTGCTGAACATAAATGCACCAGGAAAGATATTATTATTATTATTATTATTTGACAAACGAGAAAGTAGAGTTGTCAAACGGGCCGGGCGGCCCGCGGGCTGGCCCGACCCGGCCCGGTTCTGGCCCGGGCTGGCCCGGCCCCGTGCATGAACAGTAGCGGCCCCAGCACAGCGGGCTTGGGGCCTGGGCCTGGACCAGGCCTTCATTTGCTCCGAAAAAGCCCAGCCCGGAAACGGGTTTGGCCCGGCCCGAAGTCGGCCGGGTCTCCCGGTCTGCGGCCCGCGTATGGCCCGGATCTGGCCCGGTCTGCGGCCCGGGTCTGGCCCGGTCTGCGGCCCCACATGTTTGAATTGTTTTGTTTTTCCCCCCTTCCACCCACCCCTTTTCCAAAATTCCACTTTTACCCCCCCAACAGCAATATAACGGCTAGTTTGGGGGGTATTTTAGTCTAACCTATATTTTCCAACTCCTTTACACTCTTACCCTCCCCAACAACTATAAACGGATAGTTTGTAGGGGTATTTTGGTCTTTTGTGAAGTTTCTAAAATCTATAAATTCACACCATTTCTCTCTAATTTTTCACACCAATCTTCTTACTCTCTCTTACCTAAACATTCTATATTTCTACAAGCTTTGCTACTATTTTCCTCTCCAATGACTACTCTTGCTAATTACTACTAGTATTTACTAATTAGTACTCTTGTTTATTAATTACTAGTCTTGCTAAATTCTTTTTAATTACTAACTCTCTAATATTTTTTACTCGTTCATTCTTTTAATTGTTATTTCTTATTACTACTCTTATACTTGTGTATTTAGTTACTCTTACAAAGTTTAGCTCGAAATATGGCTGGATTATTGAAGAAAATGAGGCGTGCATCGTCATCACGAAAAACATCATCATCATCGCAAGCACCACCACCAGCACAAGCGCCAGCGCCACGGCCATCACAAACACCAATCCAAGCACCAACACAACCATTCGTTCCTGGACGAATGAGTACAGGCTGTATGATAGATACCCAAGCCAATTGGGAGTTCAATCAAAACATTCCAGATTTTGAATACACGCCTGATGAAGACCCCCCGCATTATAGTCAAGGACGCAGCTCGGTTGGCGAAGCTACTACTCCGTGGCATAATCTCAACCCTATGCCTGGTCATGATGAAGAAGGGCCGAGCAATGCCTCCGGTAATGAGCCAGAAGTCCAAAAGGGGAAAAAAAGAAAGCCGAGTGTTGGAATCATTTCGATGTAGTTACGGTGGACGGCATCCGAAAAGCTCGATGTAAGTACTGCGCTAAATTATTTTCGTCTGGTAGTGGTAATGGACATCTTAACAGGCATTACCCTCTGTGTGCACCTCGACAAGGCCACGTCGAACCTACCCAAACGCAGTTATCTTTTGACGGTAAGTTATTTGTTTATAATCAGCGAGAGCAAAGAGACGGTCTCGCTGAATTTGTTATTCATGATGAACAAGCCTTTTCTTTTGCCGATAATCCTAAGCACTCTAGATATATGAACACATACGTTCAACCTTTGTACAAAAAGGTTCATAGAAACACAACTAGATCCGATGCACTCCGACAGTACAATGCTGCTAAAGCACGCCTTATCGATTATTTCGATAAATTTGACGGTAAAGTTAGTCTTACTTCTGATATTTGGCAATCTCCTTATACTTTTGTTAGTTATTCTTGTGTGACCGCTCATTGGATTGATGCAGATTGGGTTATGCACAAGAGAATCATCGCTTTCGAGCACTTCCCTTATCCGCACGATGGAATGAACATTGCTATTCTTATATTAAAAGCATGCACCACATTTAAAATTAAGGATAAGATTATGAGTGTTAGTTTTGATAATGCTTCTAATAATAAAGTTGCTGTTGCAGCTTTAAAGGAGACGCTTCAACCTGTACTTAATGGTGAATTATTTCATGTTCGCTGTGTTTGTCACATTATTAATTTAATTGTTCAAGATGGTTTAGCTGCTGCAGGAGATATTCTTCTCAAAATGAGGGGTATGACAGCGTATGTTAATAGCTCGAGTCCGAGAACACAACAATTTAAAACGTTGTGTGTTCAATATAATATGCCTCGCAGGAGAGCAGTTACAGATGTGGTCCACAGGTGGAACTCTACATTCCACATGCTTTTACACATTCTGGCATACCGAGAAGTCTATACGCATTTTCTACTAACCCAGTTCCCAGCCGGCTTGCCAACTCAAGAGGAATGGCAGATGGCCACATACCTAGCTGAATTTTTGGAGGTATTCTACACGTCTACCAATTTATTGTCTGGTACGTACTATCCCACCTCTCCTCTCGCTGTAATAGAAATTCTGAAGATGGTTACAATGTTAACAAAATGGAGATATATAGGACCCTTTAAGGAAATAGTAAAAGTGATGGATCAAAAATTTAATAAATATTGGAGTAAACTGCCTGCTATTTTTACTGTGGCTACTTGTTTAGATCCTAGGTTAAAATTGCATGGCGTGAACGCCTCGATACAAGAGATATCGAAATTAATGTGCTACACAGCAGAGGAGACAACCGCATTCACAGCAAAAGTGAGCAAGATGTTTGAGGACTTGTTCAACGTCTATCGTAATTCTGCTGACGTGCGCGGGCGAGCTACATCATCATCCACTGTTGAGAGGTATTATGCGCCATACCTTCAGGGCTTTGAACATCTAGTAGCAAGACAACTACCAGGTGAAGGTACTTCTAATTCGGCAGGTTCGTATACTTTTTCCTCTTTTAATGAGATTGGTGTATATGCAAATACTGATCATTATTCTGATTTATCAAGGCAAGAACAGGTTAATTTTAATTTGTTAAATTTTTGGAAACAAAATCAAAACATGTATAAAACTTTATCCCAAATTGCACGGGATGTACTGCCAGTGCAAGCCTCCACGGTTGCTTCAGAGTCGGCATTTTCAGCCAGCGGGAGGGTTTTGGATGACAGGAGGAGTCGTCTTAATCCCGAGTCGCTCGAGCTATGTGTATGTTGGAAGGATTATCTTGATGCGAAATACCGCGAGCAAGATAAACCGATTGATGATAGGAAGAGCAGTGACTCGGATATTGAAGTACTTCTGGATGATTAGGTAATTTGTTTTTATTTTCCTCTTTTGATCCTTTTGGTTGACGTTGCAGATTTCTTGATCTTTGATTGCTGATATTTTGGATAGACATGCATTATTATTTTGATTGTTAGAATTTTAAGAATAAATTTTTTCACAAAATATACTTTTTTTTCATATATATGAAATAAATTTTTACAAGCAAGATATATATTTTTTCGTATATATAAAAAAATAGGTAATTTTGCCTGTTTGTTTACAAGCAGCCGGTCCCAAGCCCGGATAAAAGGAGGAGGGCCTATGAATACATTTATTATTTTTCTATATAAATTTTTATGTGTTAAGATTTTATTAATAAAGCTCACCAAGAAGAGTATGAAAATGTTTAACATATAATAAAAAATATAATGGCTAACAAATAAATATGTATATACATACATACATATATATGTATATTACTTATAATGAAATAAAATGATAAAGATTAGGTTCGTTAAATTGTGAATATTGCCTAGAGATGAAATTTAAAATTGAATAACAAGAAGGAAAAAAAAAAAAAGGGCCCGGGCGCGGGCCGGCCCAAGCCCGGCCCGGTTGGCAGCCCCACTGGCCCGGCCCCGGCCGGCCCCACAGCAGGCCCGATGGGCTTGGGCTGGGCCGGCCCAAGCCCGGCCCTTTGACAACACTACGAGAAAGGATGCCGACGTGAAACGCCGAAGGAGTGCGTTACAAATAGAACGTGGCACGAACCTGGACCGCTTGTCTTCTTCGGACCAAATTCGTTTTAATTTGGATTTGGATCTTAGCAACCGGCTAACCCCACATGCACCGTCAAACTTTCCTCCTTGACGTGGTAACTGGCGTTGTTCTGGAATCTATGCAGCCGCAAATCTTAGTCAGGGAGCGAGCGAGAGAGAGAGAGAGACCCAGGAGAAGGAGGACTTTGCCGACATGGCAGCAATCAGCTCTGATGATTCTCCTCTTCCAACCCAAAGGTAATTATCGGTTTAAGTACAGTCTGAAGTTCCTCTAAGAACACGTTTAAGTAAGCTTTAAATTATACAGATTACACACCCTCTTGTTTCTTCAGTGACACTGCGTTGTTGAAAATATGAAAATATCAACTGATTTAGCCATTTTCCTTATGCGAGTTTGTAAGAGGCTGGCACATCCTTGTAGTGTGATCATTGAAGGATAAGTAATGCATTATGGGTTCAAACTTGAGGCACCTGAGTATTCAAGTTGAGGCATCTATCTTCATACCCTTTTATTCTAGTCTTTTGATGTTTAAGCTTGTTTTGTACTCCTGTGAATTAATAGCTTGTATGAATCTTAAAAGCAATGAGACACTTCCCAAGTTCCTTATCACTAATAACGACTCCCAAACAAATAAAATGGCGCATCCAGGTTCAAGTATGAAACAATGGGTTCTTGTGTATAGAATTGCTTGGCTCTCACTGGGCCACATCATTCTGGAGTCAATAGCTGATATGAAAATTTGGAAAGGATGGCATTACTGACATTCTATGGTCCTTACCCTAACTCTATAGTCAGAAGTTCGTTTTTCCTCATTGTTATCATTTTTTTTGTGGAACATTTATATAAGTTTCACCAGATTTGGCCACTCTCTTAGTTTAACCCAGGTGCTACTTGTTTGCTTCAATACGTTGTTCGCCGGTTTGTGGTACATGGTAAGTGGTACTTGTGGGGCAGGCTTAGTCGGATCGATATTCGGGGTCGTGGTTTGCTGAGGATCGCTTCCTTGGTTCCCTTTGGTAGGTTATATACATAGTTGTATGAATTTATATAGAGACATACTTATATATTGCCTGGCTTGCTAAGAAAGGTGCGGGCACGAAGAGAGAATTAGCATCTATAAGTTAATGGTTATCTGACTAATTAAAAAATTAGGCATAACACCATTGTACCAAAATTTGGTGTACACATTTTTCGTTTTCAAGATTTAGAATACCAGTATGCCGGAGTACCAAGTATGGGGGAGGGAAGGAACGAGAATTAGTTATCTCTGTGCCTAATTAGAAAATACTGCAAATTTGATGGCAAATTTGACTGAGCTTCCCAGCAGTTGTACTGACATGTACAATGTTTTATCATCTTGTCAGATCTGAACAGGCAATATTTGGCATAATCCTTCATTTTCAGAATGAGATTCCTTACGATCTCATCACTGGGCAGAATTGTAATACAGTAGATCAGGCATGTTTCCTTTGCCTTCTTTCCTTCATGCTAAACCTATCCCCTCTCCGGAACCCTGGCACTTTACATATTCCATCATCCGGACTTTGGTGTAGGCGCAGCAGGAGTGTATAGATTCAAGCAGCTAAGTACAGAATTTTGCCAACTAGCAGCATTGTTTATATCTTTTAAGAAATATTGAACAATGTTGGTTCTACTTGTGCTTCCCTTGCTTCGTAGAGATTCAAAAGATTTGGACTGTTAATGATCCTTGTAATGGATTGTGATTGACAAGTAGGACACCAAGCTTGTGTCCTCTGGGCTTCTTGTGAATAAACAGACAATCATGTGGCTGAATTTTGGCTTGTGATGACAAACAGATAGTTTAGGTGGTCCATCTGTTGGCATGGGTTCAATAGAGCTGCAAAGTTTGGTCTATTTGATAAACTGAGAAGGCAGTTGCCATCTTTATGGTTTCCCTATAAGCTATTGGAAGGATTATGGCATCCTTGTTGACAGGAGCATGACACTGTATATTACACTTAGAGTACGGACTTCGGCACCCTTCTTTTTCTGCCCCTCATTGTTTCACTATTGGAACAGTAAAACCTACGGTTTTGACATCGTATAACTTCACTGCATGTATTTGCTGATTAGAAGTTGCAATGTATTCAAGTGTGCAATTTTCATTATTGCTATGTGGTAGTAATTTGCCCATTCGACAGCTGATATAAAGCCACATGGTGAAACTGCTAACTTGGCAAAACAAAATTGAGCAGATAATCAGGAAATTGTACCTTCCAACATGCAGTCTCTTTCCGAGACTCTCGTTCTTCCTTTGAAACCAACACCACCATGATGGATGGTTATCCCTAGCCTCCACGTGCTGAGCCTCCAATCGTGATATGCCATTGTTGTTCATTCAGTATCACCAAAATCATTGAGAGGGCAATCACCACTTTTGTCTACATTAGAATGGTAAGTACAAGTACTATAATAAGTACAAGTACTATAAATAGGTAAGTACAAGTAGCTTTCTTGGAATGAAGCCTGCCGCTCGTATTATGATCCCTCTGAAGAAGGGGTCAATCATATCTCTGTGCAGCGTTGCAAGTGCCTTAGGAGGCCTTGGCCCACATGCATACACAGGGTCCAAGCATGCTGTTTTAGGGCTCACCAAGAATGTTGCAGCTGAGTTGGGGTTTCATGGGATACGTGTAAACTGCATTTCTCCTTATGCAGTTGCGACGCCACTGGCTTTGGCCCTCTTGCCTGAGGAGGCGAGGACTGAGGATGCGATGGCTGGTTTCCGTGCTTTTGTGGGAAAGAATGCGAACTTGCAGGGTGTGGAGTTGACCGTGGAGGATGTGGCAAATGCTGCGCTCTTTTTGCTAGTGACGAATCGAAGTATATAAGTGGAACCAATCTTATGGTCGATGGAGGCTTCACGTGTGTGAATCACTCACTTGGGGTCTTTCGATGAAGAATAATTCCTTTGCTCACATGGTTTTAAGGCGAGATCAGGGGGATATAGTCTTGGTTTTGAATTTATATCATGCGTAGATTTAGACTGCAAATTTCAACATGCTGTTAACAGGTTTGGGATATTGGTTCATTATCAATCCGTACAACCAGCCGGTATTTCTTTCAATCTTTTGGTTTGCTATCTTTATACTTGAATCTGGTTTAGTTCCACTAGTTGCATCTTTAAAATAGTGTTAATGTAGGGACTTTCTTGTAATCCACCTGATCGAGAAAGAGGTACAAGTTCTCCTTGGGGTGGCTTGCTCTTTTACAGTTACAAGTACGTTGAGGTTGACTCACTCTCTGCATTTTGACAGTGTTCCCCTTATCAAGTTGAGATCTGATCCAGCGGTAAACATGTATGTTTATTATTTTTCTGTTCGTCTTTTGGTACAAAAAATGCAGTTCCAGTAGTCTTCGTACCATTAAACATAACTCATTTCTGCTGTACTTTCCTTCTTGATTCAGGTCATATCCTCTAAAAAAAAAAAAAATCGATTCTACGCAATAATAATTATGTCACTTGCCCCTGAAACTAGTCACACCAAAAAGTTGATCAGTCTCGTTTGATGGCATAAATATCGTACGGTTTTGAACCATTGGTCCAACCATCTGGCACTGTAGGACAAGTGTGGTCGATGTAGTGGGAGATAGGGTTGAAGGAGACAGTAAGATATTTTATGATATCGTACGGTTTTGAACCATTGGTTCTACCATGTAGGACAAGGGAGGTCGATGTGGTTGGAGGAGGGGTGGAATGAGACTGGAAGATATCTTATGATATATTTAATGCTCTTTGTTTTTGGAATTATAGGTTCTTGACCCTATATTTTTTTTCCCCGTTTGATGACTTCTTCTTATTATTATTTTTTTCTTTACCTTGTACAAAAACTTTTAAGACTGCTCTCCAACCGTGATATCATTTCCTCAAATGCCTAGCAAGGGGAAACTTCAACTACACAAATCACTAAAAGTGGCAAGGAATTCCCTGCTAAGTTCACCATCTTTGTACCTCGATTGATTGGGTGATTGGGTGATCTAGAATGGGATATATAGTGAAGGAAAAGAATAGCTTCTGCTACATTCCTGCTTATGATGGCGTGAAGTTATTCATATAAACTTCTAGTAAGTGCCCTTAGAACTATATAGTGAAGGAAAAGAATGGCTTCTGCTACATTCCTGCTTATGATGGCGTGAAGTTATTCATATAAACTTCTAGTAAGTGCCCTTAGAACTATATATATATATATATATGGGGGCCGATCCACACCCACCGGTGGAGAAATAACAATTTCTCCACCGAACCGCGGGTAAGAGCAGCGGTTGGGAAAAAGTTGTACTGACACTGCATTTATGGCAAAAAAGGCATGAGAAAATGGTGAGAAAATGGCGAGAAAATGGCGAAAAGGAGAAAAAGGACACCAACCGCATGAAGAAGCAGCGGTTGGCATTAATATCCCCTGCCACGTGGCGTCCCCCCACCCCTGCCACGTGGCCCAACCGCGTATACAACCCGCGGTTGGGGCATGGCCCCTGCCACGTGGCGTCCCCCACCCATGCCACGTGCCCCAACCGCGGGTTGTATATGCGGTTGGGGCGATGGCCCCTGCCACGTGGCGTCCCCCCACCCATGCCACGTGGCCCAACCGCGGGTTGTATACGCGGTTGGGGCGATGGCCCCTGCCACGTGGCGTCCCCCCACCCCTGCCACGTGGCCCAACCGCTTATACAACCCGCGGTTGGGGCGATGGCCCTGCCACGTGGCGGCCCCTCGCCTTGCCACGTGGCCCAACCGCATAAACAACCCGCGGTTGGGGGCGATGGCCCTGCCACGTGGCGCCCCCCCCGGTGATGCCCCCTCCCCCCATGATGCCCCACGTGTTGTCCTTCTGCCAAATTTTTTTTTTTGCCGCAGCCTTTGACCGCTCAATCACGGGTTTTTTTTCTGTCTTTTTTCTTCTCTCTTCCTCACTTTTTCTGTCTTTTTTCTTCTCTCTTCCTCACTTTTCTCTCTTTATAATCCCCTCCCCCGAACCCTTCTTCTGCACTCTATCATCTTTACCAACTTCCTTCGTACTTCATATCTCACCTACATAATCTCCACAACAATACAAACCAAAAAATTTTACGCTAGAAGATCGGTGGATAACCGCTAGAAGATCGGTAGATTTTTCTTTAAATACATCAAGTCACAACAAGTATTTTGAATTTCCTTATAATTCAATGTTAGGTTTATACAAATCAGCGTATTACATTTATAGATTCCAAAATAGCGATTTTTTAGGGCGCCAAATATAGACAGTTTTTCACGAATTTATAAAAAATAGCTAGAGCTAGATTTTGGCAAAATGCAAAAAAGAGACCCTAGTTATTCTTAAAGGATCTGTCTCAGGTAAAAATTTCAGATTTTTCCAAAGACTGGAAAGGGGTTAACTGATACGGGGAACCTTGTAATTCTGCAGTGTATTTTAAAATATCAAGCTAGCGCGATTTCGCGCGAAAATTTTATGAGAACCCTAGGATGTTGGGAAGTTCCATTCCCCAGGAATTCGGGCCATTCCAAAGCCGTTACCTATTTTTTTGGCCGAACGGCCCTTTAAGCGCTTGATCCGGAATCGGTTCGGGATTTTTGGGCGAAACCTCAGTAAAATACTTTTTAGGTCAAGAATGAATTCAGGGAGCCTAAAATAGCATTTTGAAGCACTTTTGATATTTTTCGATGCCAGGGGGCATTTCGATAATTCGCCGCCCCGAGAGGGGTATTTCGGTAATTTTACAGTGCTAAGTTTTTCGACGGACTTTTTAGTCCAGAAATGTAATTACAAAACTAAAATGTTGTTTTGAAGCTGATTTGGCGCGCGTAGGGGTGATAATGAATCCCCGGGGGCATTTCGATAATTTGTCGCTCAGCGAGGGTATTTTGGTAACTGAACGTTGTAACACAACTGGAGGAAATAATTTTCAACACTATGTGTATTCCTAGGGTGTTGGGAAGTTCCATTCCCCCGGAATTTGGGCCATTTCGAAGCCGTTACCTATTTTTTTGGCCGAACGGCCCTTTAAGCGCTCGATCCGGACACCGGTTCGAGATTTTTGGGCGAAACCTCCATAAAATATTTTTTAGATCAAGAATGAACTCAGAAAACTTAAAATAGCTTTTTAAAGCACTTTTGATATTTTCTCATGCCAGGTATCATTTTGGTAATTTGCCACCCCGCGAGGGGTGTTTTGGTAATTTTACGTTTCGGGGGCGTAATTGGCGCTAGGGGTGAAAACTTAATTAGACAGTTTTTTCACGATCCGGACACCGGTTCGCGATTTTTGTGCGAAAGATCCGTAAAATACTTTTTAGATCAAGAATTAACTCAGGAGGCGTAAAATAGCATTTTAAGGCTATTTGATATTTTTCCTGATGCCAGGGGCATTTTGGTAATTTGCCACCCCGCGAGGGGTGTTTTGGTAATTTTCCCGCGCCAAGTTTTTCAAACGACTTTTTAGTCCAGAAATGTAAGTAAACCACCTGAAATGTTGTTTTGAAGCTGGTTCGGGGGCGTTGGGGTGATAGTGAACCCCCAGGGGCATTTCGGTAATTTACTGCATGATGAACGCAGACTATCAATGTCCCGCTGCTGATGCGAACCTTATCATGATACCTTGTCATCATGCAAACCACTGGTTCCTATGAGTTCTCCATCCAGCGTTCAGAACAGTTCACATATACGATAGCCTAAGGGAGGACGAGCCTGGACAGCTGCTGGCACAGATGTACAACGAGTACATCACTTTAGTGGTTAGTTTTTATTTTTTGACCTTGGCTCATAGTATATTGTTCTTGTTTCATAGGCTTGATTCTCGTTTTTATTGTTGGATGCAGACTACTGTCCTCTCGCTAGCGTGCGAACGGCCACAGGGGGACCCTTGGACGGTCGTGATGATAAAGGACCGACCAAAGCAATATAACGGTCACGATTGCGGGATTTACGTCCTCAAGTACATGGACTACATTGCTCGCTCGGAAGTGCTCAAACACTCCTCGTGGACTAGGAAGGATGCCTTGACGTTTAGGTATAGGATAGCCTGGGAGCTGAAAAAGAATGAAGCTAGACGCCTTCATTACCATTATCCTGACGTGCGTGGCTAGCTGCTGTGATGTTACAAAAAACTGTACCAAAAAGAAATGTACATAATTTTTCGCATGCTATGAATTTGGCGCTAAAATGTGCGCGAATATACCTTTCATATGACGCATTCGAAAAAATTACGCGTCTCGCTTTTCGCCGAAATTCATAGAAATGGGCTAACTAGCGTGCATGAGGTGCAATGAGAGAAAAAAAAGTGACAAAAAAATTGTAACTTTTTTCGGAAGCTATCAATTGGGCCTAAAGTGTGCCCGAATAGGCCCTTCCTAGGAAAACCCAAAAAATAATGTGTCCCGTTTTTCGCCGAAATTCTTACAAATGGGCTAACTAGCGTGCCTGAGGTGCAATGAGCGAAAAAAAAGTGACAAAAAAAATTACAACTTTTTTCGGAAGCTATCAATTTGGGCCTAAAGTGTGCCCGAATAGGCCCTTCCTAGGAAAACCCAAAAAATAATGTGTCTTGTTTTTCGCCGAAATTCTTACAAATGGGCTAACTAGCGTGCCTGAGGTGCAATGAGCGAAAAAAAAGTGACAAAAAAAATTACAACTTTTTTCGGAAGCTATCAATTGGGGCCTAAAGTGTGCCCGAATAGGCCCTTCCTAGGAAAACCCAAAAAATAATGTGTCTCGTTTTTCGCCGAAATTCTTACAAATGGGCTAACTAGGGTGCCTGAGGTGCAATGAGCGAAAAAAACGTGACAAAAAAAATTACAACTTTTTTCGGAAATGGGATTTTAAGCTTTGAAACGGGATTTTAAGCTTCCTGAATTCACTCTTTAAAATAACTTTTCAGGTGTCTCACACCCTTTCATGAACTAAAAGTTATTTTAAGCACAAATTTGTGTAATGTAAAATTAGCAAAATAGCCCCCGATGAGCGGCAAATTACCGAAATTTCTCCGGGGGTTCATTATCACCCCAACGCCCCATATGGCGGCTACACCACCGGCAGTCTCAAAACCGCTTTGCTTACTACTTTTTAAATGTATCACATCAATTATATACCAAATATTTCCTCCGAAGATTTTAAAGGGGATGCGTTAACAAAAATTACCCCGCTACGTATGCAAAACACCCCCTGGCAGCCATCGCCCCAACAAACATCTCAGAACAACTGGAACAAAATAACTTTCCGGGTGTCTTACACCCCTATCTATAACTAAAAATCATTCAGGAAATTTTTCAAGCTGGTTCAGTTAGCAAAATAGCCCCCGTCATTGCGGGCAAATTATCGAAATGCCCCCGGGGGTTCATTGTCACCCTAACGCCCATCAAACCAGCTTCAAAATAACCTTTCAGATGTTTTACTTACATTTCTGGACTGAAAAACTTGACACCGTAAAATTACCAAAACACCCCTCGCGGGGTGGCAAATTACCAAAATGCCCCTGGCATCAGAACGATCTCAAAAGTGCATTGAAATGTTATTTTAAGCTTCCCGAATTCATTCTTGATCTAGAAAGTATTCTACGGACTTTTCGCCCAAAAATCCCGAACCGGTGTCCGAATCGAGCGCTTAAAAGCCCGTTCGGCCAAAAAAAATAGCTAACAGCTTCGGAATGGCCCGAATTCCTTGGGAATGGAACTTCCCAACACCCTAGGGTTCTCATAAAAGTTTCGCGCGAAATCGCGCTGGCTTGATATTTTAAATTACACTGCAAAGTTACAAGGATCCCCGTATCAGTTAACCCCTTTGCCCCGCTACGTATGCAAAACACCCCCTGACAGCCATCGCCCCAACAAACATCTCAGAACAACTGGAACAAAATAACTTTCCGGGTGTCTTACACCCCTATCCTATAACTAAAAATCATTCGGGAAATTTTTCAAGCTGGTTCAGTTAGCAAAATAGCCCCCGATGAGCGGCAAATTACCGAAATGCCCCCGGGGGTTCATTGTCACCCTAACGCCCATCAAACCAGCTTCAAAACAACCTTTCAGATGTTTTACTTACATTTCTGGACTAAAAAACTTGACACCGTAAAATTACCAAAACACCCCTCGCGGGGTGGCAAATTACCAAAATGCCCCCTGGCATGAGAAAATATCAAAAGTGCTTTAAAAAGCTATTTTAAAGCTTCCTGAGTTCATTCTTGATCTAAAAAGTATTTTACGGATTTTTCGCCTAAAAATCCCGAACCGGTGTCCGGATCGAGCGCTTAAAAGCCCGTTCGGCCAAAAAATTAGCTAACGGCTTCGGAATGGCCTGAATTCCTTGGGAATGGAACTTCCCAACATCCTAGGGTTCTCATAAAAGTTTCGCGCGAAATCGCGCTGGCCTGATATTTTAAATTACACTGCAAAGTTACAAGGTTGCGCGTATCAGTTAACCCCTTTCCAGTCTTTGAAAAAATCTGAAATTTTTACCTGATACAGATCTTTTGAAAATAACTAGGGTCTCTGTTTCGCACTTTGGCAAAATCTAGCTCTAGCTATTTTTTATAAATTCATGAAAAATTCTATAATAATAATAAAAAGGACATGAAAGGATATTATAATAATAATAAAAAGGACATGAAGGACAATGGAGAAAACCCAACCGCCACACTTAGTGGCGGTTGGTATCATTGCAAATTTTTTTTTCTATCGCTAAATGTGAAAACTTAATTAGACAGTTTTTAACAAATTTATAAAAAAATAGCTAGAGCTAGATTTTGCCAAATTGCAAAAAAGAGACCATAGTTATTTTTAAAAGATCTATATCAGGGAAAAATTTCAGATTTTTCCAAAAACTGGAAAGGGGTTAACTGAAACGGGGAACCTTGTAACTTTGCAGTATAATTTAAAATATCAAGCTAGCGCGATTTCGTGCGAAACTTTTATGAGAACCCTAGGACGTTGGGAAGTTTCATTTTCCAGGATTTTGGGCCATTCTGAAATTGTTAGCTAATTTTTTGGCCGAACGGTGCAATTTTTTGGGAAATGGACCTAAAAAAATTAGCCCGTTCGGCCAAACAATTAGCTAACAACTTCGGAATGGCCCGAAGTCCTGGAAAATAGAACTTCCTAACATCCTAGGGTTCTCATAAAAGTTTCGCACGAAATCGCGCTAGCTTGATATTTTAAATTATACTGCAAAGTTACAAGGTTCCCCATTTCAGTTAACTCCTTTCCAGTTTTTGGAAAAATCTGAAAATTTTCCCTAATATAGATCTTTTAAAAATAATTACGGTCTCTTTTTTGCAATTTGGCAAGATCTAGCTCTAGCTATTTTTTATAAATTCGTGAAAAACTGTCTAATTAAGTTTTCACTTTTAGCGACAGAAAAAAAAATTTGCAATGATACCAACCGCCACTAAGTGTGGCGGTTGGGGTTTTCTCCATTGTCCTTCATGTCCTTTTTATTATTATTATAATATATATGTGTCCTTTTTTAAAAAAAAATGCAACTTGGCAAATAATTCCCAACCGCATGTAGGGGTTGCGGTTGGGCATTAATGCCAACCGCAACTCCCACACGCGGTTGGGCATTATGCTCATTTTCTGGCGAGATTTTCGTTTTCTCGTGATATTTTGGTAAATTTCTCGTGCCATTTTGGTCCTTTTTGGTCTTTTTCGTCCTTTCTTCCGTCCACATGGCCAACCGCTGCTCTTACCTGCGGTTCGGTGGGAAAATTGTTATTTTCCCACCGGTAGATGTGGATCCGCCCCCTATATATATATATATATATATATATATATATATATATATATATATATATATAGCTGATCTATTGCTATCGTCCGCTACATTATGTTGCGGACGGTAAAAAAAATTGCTGCTGTGGCTCATGATCTGACTGTCCATTCTCGCCCGTGGACGGCCAGATCGTGCTAGTAACTTGGGTTAAGTTGCTAGCGCTAACAATGGATCAGCTCCCTATATATGTATATATAGTGTAATTATTTATTAGGAAAAATTGAGTATATGTAAATTTTGACTTTATTTAGTAATTTATTTTAATAATTCAATACTTAATTGTTTTGACCTCGTGCAATGCGGGGCACATGGAAACATATGGGTTTAATGTATACCATATTAAGAGTATAAATTAATATTACCAAAGCAAACATGCATGATGCAACAAACATGAACATGCCAAAGAAAACAAATAAGCGCACTCGAAGCAAACAGAGGAGGAAGCAGATGTGCCAGGCTATATACGTCTATTCTATTTCTTATAATTTGGCCAAAAAAAAATCTTTAGCGACTGAATTCTGTCGCTAAAAGTCCGTCGGTAAAGTATACTACCGACAGAATGATGACTTTAAAAGCCCTCAAAAGTTGTTTTAATTTTTATAATTATGAAGACATAAAAACATGTGTCTTGTAAATCAATTCTCATTTCAAATTTCAATCAATCAATTCACGTTTAACCCAAATCGTCATGTAATAAACACAAATGCAATGTAGATCTTAAATACTAATTCATACATATGCAAGTTATCGGCTAACACACGATCAACGTTTTTCCCAACATAGGGGATGAAAATGAACAAGTATGATGCCAAGGAAAGTGGGTTCGCAGTCGACGTGGAGGTGCCACAAGGAATGCAGTCCGACTCGGATGCCAAGTGTGATGATGTGAGACACAGCAAGGGCGGAGCAAGGGCAGAGACCAAGGGCTTCCCAGACAGAGCTTGAGGGTGGCAGTGCTGCGAAGGCGATGGCGCAGAGGGAATACACGACGACAGTCACAGTCTGATTCTTATGTCCGAAGTCAGGGTCCTGTACGTTTCTCTCTCTAGGATTCTAGAGTGAGAAAGTGAAAGTGTTCTGAAAATGTCCCCCCTAAATGAATTCTCAAGACCTCTATTTATAGAGGTTGAGATGATGATGTCATCACGCGACACGTGGCGCTCCCTGGGAGTGACACGTTGCCAAGGGGTCCACAGCTGTCAGTGCTCCACGGACTGTCGAATCGCATATTCACCCTGCCTGCCCCGCACAGCGTTGCTCTGTCTGTCTGGAAAGATTGGCTCCCACAGCGTCGATGTGGCCAGAGAAACCCCTTGATCTAGCCTCCAATCCAAGCCCTTGTAGAGTCCCATAGGCCTGGCAGTGGTGGGGAAGACTCGACGCCCAACTGCCAGGCGGACTAGGCGCGATGCCTTCCGAAGACCTGCTCCCGTCTCGGAGTGACCCGAGGGTCATGGTCCATAGGGGTGCCAACGCAAGCCCCCAGTGCCGGAGCACATGTCATGAGAGTGGTGCGGCGATAAACGTCGCGAAGCAATACTTGGTGCCGAGGGCACGCATGATGAGAATGGCGCACGGGCGCGGCGACGAAGGTCGCGAAGCTATAGTTGGTGCCGGGGGCACGCATGATGAGAATGGCGCACGGGTGCGGCGACGAACGTCGTTGACCTATACTTAGTGCCGGGGGCACGTATCATGAAGACGGCGCACGGGCGCGGCGACGAACGTCGCGGAGACGGTGCACGGGCACGCGTCGGGTGTCCCGAAGGTGGGATTTGAGCTGAGTGTACCTGTCATAACAAGATGATGAATGCAATATGTAATAATGAAAAAGTTGGAAATGATGGTATGCGGTCGTCGTACGACGGACGTCGTGAGGTTCATGCACGACGGACGTCGCGAGTATGGTGCGCGACAGACGTCGCGACGTTGGTAGACGACGGATGTCGCGAGGTCGACGCACGACGGACGTCACGAGGTTGATGGATGAACATCCGTAAGGTGATGCATGACGGACATCGCGAGGTTGATGTACGAACGTCCGTAAGGTGATGCACGACGGACGTCGCGAGGTTGATGGACGAACGTCCGTAAGGTGATGCACGACCGACGTCGCGAGGTTGATGTACGAACGTCCGTAAGGTGATGCACGACGGACGTCGTGAGGTTGATGGACGAACGTCCGTAAGGTGATGCACGACGGACGTCGCGAGGTTGATGGACGAACGTCCGTAAAGTGATGCACGACGGACGTCGCGAGGTTGATGTACGAACGTCCGTAAGGTGATGCACGACGGACGTCGCGAGGTTGATGTACGAGCGTCCGTAAGGTGATGTACGAGCGTCCGTAAGGTGATGCACAACGGACGTCGCGAGGTTGATGGACGAACGTCCGTAAAGTGATGCACGACGGACATCGCGAGGTTGATGGACTAACGTCCGTAAAGTGATGCACGACGGACGTCGCGAGGTTGATGTACGAACGTCCGTAAAATGATGCACGACGGACGTCGCGAGGTTGATGTACGAACGTCCGTAAAGTGATGCACGACGGACGTCGCGAGGTTGATGTACGAACGTCCGTAAAGTGATGCACGACGGACGTCGCGAGGTTGATGGACGAACGTCCGTAAGGTGATGCACGGCGGACGTCGCGAGGTTGATGTACGAACGTCCGTGAGGTGATGCACGACGGACGTCGCGAGGTTGATGGACGAACGTCCGTAAAGTGATGCACGACGGACGTCGCGAGGTTGATGTACGAACGTCCATGAGGTGATGCACGACGGACGTCGCGAGGTTGATGGACGAACGTCCGTAAAGTGATGCACGACGGACGTCGCGAGGTTGATGGACGAACGTCCGTAAAGTGATGCACGACGGACGTCGCAAGGTTGATGGACGAACGTTCGTGAGGTGATGCATGACGGACGTCGCTAGGTTGATGCATGGTCCCTTGAAGAGAAGTGAAAATGCTAAGTATGGAAGTCATGGGCCAACCCTTGGGGGAAGGCTAAGGCCAACCTCAAGGGGAGGCCGAGGCCGACCCCAAGGGGGAGGCCAAGGCCGAGGCCGACCCCAAGGGGGAGGCCAAGGCCAACCTCCTTGGGCAAGTGCCATGGTGCGTCGATGGGCGACGTGCGACATGCGATGGTCGCGACGTCATGAGGCATCGCGCAAGGATGAGTTTCTTGGTGACGAAGTCATGAAGAAGAAGTAAGAAGTGCACGTGACTTGAGCGTGCATGCTTTGATCGGTTGTGAGCGTTGAAAAAGACTGTTGTTTGTGCGGATGTGTCATGCACAATGGGACTCCAAGTGGACTTTTGAGTGCGACCAGAATAGGTTGGGAACAAAGTATAAAGCCCACAAGGGAAACTGGGAGCCACAAAGGAAACTGGGAGGAAGGAAGGGGGCTGAAAAATTTGTGAGCAGCTGGAAGAACACATGTTCGAGTTAGTATATTCAGTCATCGTCCAAAGTTGCATCTTGTTGGTCGTCCTCCCTTTCTTCACCATCCGCTTCATTGACGGGAGTTGCACTAAGATCTTGTTGGAAAGTATTTCCTCCCTACATGAAAAGAACGTGATGACACTACCGTTAGTAATTGTATATTGACTTTCAACTAATTGAACGTCGACTTCCAATTAATCTTTGACATTTAACCAATTGAATATCGTGAGTAATTGTTATTGATATTCAGACTCAGACACCCATTATGCCACAGCTCCTGCAAGACAGACAATCATATTAGGGTCAAACTCTTATACAAGCTCGGTCTTTGTGTGCGCGCAGTAGAGGATGAGGATGATCTCATCATAGAACATGCATGAAAGTTGGTGCCACATATACGCCTTTTCTTCTTTTCACGACCCTGGGGTATTATACATCTTGTTCATGGATTAACGAAAATGTGCAAAAGCTCTATTTGCCTCAGCTTCATGCCTCTTCATCCCTACTCGAGGAGGCTTATGCTCGACCAGAGTCTCTCTGAGACGTGAAATGCCGCCTACAAAATAGTCAAGACATACATGATTAATGCATGACTAATAGGCAATGAACACATCCTCAAGTTCATGTGCAGACTTCTATATTTTTGATAAAGGATTAGGATTATTGAACATGAACATTCTTTGAAATATCTGAAAGAAATTCTCTTATAGAATGTGCTTGATCTTTATCTTTCTCTTCTTGTGGGTCTTCTGGTATGATAGAGCAATGAATTCATCATGATCCAAATCTGGGCGGCATGGCCAAAGTGTCATATCTGACAATATCGTGTGGCACTAACCCTCTCGTGCGAGTGGTATCTTGGTTGGATGTCTTGTCGCAATGCCTCTCTCTTCATGCTATTCCAGTTCTTCTAGTAGGACGGGAAAAAAATCCAACCCCTAAGAAGAATAATACTGACTTTAGTAGATGCCGCACGCTTGATAAAGCTGCCAAAGAAAAAGGAAACAATAGGATGAAATAAGTGCAACCATATAATATTTCATATTATATTACATATCAACTGCAAATGTAAGCAATACTAACGTGTCAGTCGGACTAACATAAACTTTTTGTTTTATGTTAGATTTGATAATCACGCCAAATGTGGATTCACGACCTCGACGAGAGGCTACATCATAATGAACAAATCATGAGAAATATAAAGTAAAAATTAATAAGCAAGTGCAAATTAATAATAATATACCTGATGAGGGAGCTACTGATGAAGCGTCCAGTTGGGGCTGCTCGATGCTAATACTCTGTGCACCATCACCACCTAGATTGCTGGCCCCAGCAAATGGTGTAGATGCAGCTCAAACTCGGCAGCGATTGCTAGTCAATCTATGCATAAGTGAAAGTAAAAACTTTATCACAATTAGTATTTAGATTCTTCATAATTATATGAGAGCAAATCAGCTAATATGGTTGGTGATAAGTAATCTTGTACAAAAAAATTAGGAAATAGATGTGCACTAGTTGAGACTTAAGTCGCTATTTCAAATCACATAGTATAAAAGAAACATCAACCATTTTCGCTAGAAGACGTGCCAATATCTTCTTCATCTTCGTCAACTTCATCATAGGATTCATCCTCTTCATCTTGGGTTTTGCCCTCTTCATCTTGGGAATCAGCTTCTTCATCTTTAACACTTTGTTCATCTTGGGAATCATCTTCTTCATCTTCTTCATCTTTAGCACTTTGTACATCTTCATCCTCTACAACTTATCCTCCTAGATGCCCTATTGGACGAAAAGGAAGATCATCATCCTCGTTTTTCACTTGAACAGGTACCGGAACAGGTGCGTGTCATCTTGATACGTGACTAGGCCCCGCTGTTGATTCAAAGCAGCGAACGTGTGCCTGACCATAATCAATAGGCCAAAAAATTAGATCAAATAACAATCAGATGGAGAAAAAAACATGCAGAAGCGAGAGCAATTGGTCTAAGTTATGTCAAGAAACCTTGGTGACCGGATCCTTTAACGGAAGAAAGAAGAGAATGAAGTAGTCCTTGTTTTACCTGGGGGGGGGGGGGGGATAGGGGTCAATTGGTGTTTGTGAAGAATAATGTACAAATGAAAACTTATAGTTGGAAAGATAACAAAATTAGGAACACAAAAGGCTTATACTAGTTCAGCCCCACATGGCTACGTCTAGCCTCGAGCACTCCACACAAGGGACACATACTCCAGCATTTTACTATGCGTCTATCTTTGAGTGCTGGCACAAACCTCAGTACATAATTTTGTCTCACCAAAGCTCACAAGCAATTAAAATTAGAAAGATTAGATTACAACTAAAATAAACAAATTACACTCATTGATGAGCGTATTTACAAAGAAAGAGAAATGACGAGCTAAGTTCTCTTAGGTGGGAAGATTTGAATCAAGAAAGGACATGACAAATGATTTAGCTCAAATAACCTTTTCCACAATTTTCATTCTGATGAATGTTTGGAACTTTTGGTGCTAGAGAAAAAGATAGAGAAAAGTAAGCTTGAGAGTTTTTCAAAGTGAATTTGTTATTTTCTCATACGGGAAGATTATGTAGTTAAGGCCTAAAAAGGGATAAAAACGACCTAAAAATCAGTTAGATTGATAATGGAAAAGTCAATTGACCTAATTTAAAAACAGTTGAATTGTTATAAGGGATTTATTCAGCTGTATCAGTATTCACCAAATTAGTTGAGAGGAACTGTTTTTGCAACATAGGAGCTAATGGAACTGTTTTCTTGAAATAGTTGAATTGGTCTGCATTTGAAAATGGTAAAGTTGAAGAATAGGGTTCAACTAAACGACATTTGTCTGACCGATTTTAAAACATTTTGACTGTTTTTGTTAAAGTTTATTAGTTGAATATGAAAATAGTTAGACTGTTCATAGAACAGTGGACTGATTTTTAGGAAATAAGTCACCTAAAAGATAACAATTGAACATATCTGAAAACAGTTCAACTGTTTTGGCCAATTCTTCAAGAACAGTAGTTTTGAGAAAAATGAACAGACTGTTTTTAAAATTAGTTAAATTGCTTTGAAATTACTCGAACTGGTATTCCTTTTAAAAGACACTAAAGGAAACAGTCGGACTATTTTTGTGATTAATCAAACTATTTTGCCTTATACACATTTGTCATCATCTTATAAAAATTTGAAAACTGATTTGTTCTAGTCCATCTATGATTATTCTGGAGGTCTTGTAAGTGAACTTAGTTCAAACTTTACATTTTAGTTTATAGCTTAGCTAGACCTTCAAGATTCTTCAGATATTTTTCATTGTGGTGCAACTTTTGGTGAGCATGATCATTTGGCAGGTGTTATCCGGAACATTGATCAACTTACAAATTAGACTCGCAAGACTCAATGATCATAATCATCAACATTAGGACTCTAGATTAGTAGGTCAACAATCTCTACATTTTTTACGATGACAATACATTGAGTAAAATATACTCATGATAAGCTGTTGGAAGCAAAGAGAAATAAAAAATGGGAACATGCTCCCACTTAGAAAAAGCTATATGTAAAAGTGAAAAACACAAAGCACCTAAGGATAATTATTAAATAATTTAGTACAGTGCCAAAATTGTTAAGTTGTTGTCCCTCTTTATCAAATCGAAAGGGCATGGATACCTGAAAAAGAAAAGGAACAATAAAAACAACAAAGACAAAATAATAAAGTTGTTGCCTATAGCAGCCACGAGGAGCAGTTGTTAAAGATGGACATGTAGCTGAGGAGGATGAAGCATCATCTGTGGAGGAAGAAGAAACATCGGATGTGGTCGAAGTTTGAAGGGGTACATTAATGATCTCTTGAATGCAAGGATCTCAAGCAAACCAGATCCTAGGCATAAAGAACCACTATGCATTTTTGTCACGATTAATCTCAGGACAGTTGACATAAAATCCATAGGTTGAAGTTCTGATAGGTGAGTTAATGGTTCTGCCCAGTGATCACCTGTAAGGCCATCTCAACGTGTTGCAGGTTGACTTTGATGACGTTCTCATACTCGTGGCAAACCTCTTTTTGATGGTAATGAATAGAATCCCTCGTGGTTGACGGGCAAGGTGGAGGAGATGTCATTGAGAAACTCGTGGAACTCCACTTGGTTGCTCAGAATTTTGGAGTTGGACCGGATGTTGACTTGGTTGGTGATGATGGTTTGTTGGTATTAAAGAATGCTGGAGACATTTTTAGAGAAGGGTGTTGTACTTTACATTGAGGTTGGAGTAACTTTCGACAATGGTGGTGACATTTGCAGAGAGGGCATTTTGATTAGAGATGAGAGAGGTGACAGAGTCTAATTTTCAGAGCACAGTGTTAAGGGTTGAGAAATGCTCGGACGAGATGCCGGGAGCAGGAGGAAAGGAGAAGGAAAGATGTCAAAGGACACAAAATCAGGGTTGTCGAGTGGGACGGAGTTGGAGGGAGGTACAGATCGATAGGAGTAGAGGTAGACAGACGAGGCGCGCAAAAAAGGTAGATGGAAGGGTTCGTGGAAGAGACGACTGCAGTCACCTCAGATAAGAGACACGGATTTGTCTTTTTCATCTTTTAGCACTTTTAGACTGTCTTTGTGGATGGTCTCAGCGTTGAACCAAAGAGAAGGGGGGACAGAAGCATGGTCGGAGCAGAGGTGCGTAGAGGTACTTTCACTATTAGAAAGGGCTAAGTTGGCTCTACTTTGTAAAACTTCGATGATACTTTTTGGAAATTTACCGACAAAGCTATCTATATATGTGTCACGACCTTTATAACACCCTTGCACACGTCACATATAAGCTTTGGTTTATGGTGTAGCGACATTAGTGATGCTGACAATTGTGATAATACCTTAACCGCTAGAAAGACTAGCTGTTGAGGGCCCACTAATTTCCTCCCAACCGCTACAAAGTGTAGCAATTCCCAATTGCTACACTTTGTAGCGGTTGGCATCATTGCATTTTTTTCCACCACGAGCCCAACCGCTACTAAGTGTAGAGTTGGTATCATTCTCTCTCTCTCTCTCTCTCTATCTTTTTGCATTGTATCATGACACGTGACACAAGGACATGGGCCCCCACGACTCACACCTCAACCTCTACTAAGTGTAGCGGTTTGCATTGTTTCCTAACACACGAATTTGCACTCCCAAATTTTGTCCTGTTGTGGCCCCACCCCAATCCCCCACCCCAAGTCTTGTCCTGTCGTGGCCCCACTCAAATCCCTAAGTCTTGTCTTGTCTTGTCGTCCTTCATCTTGCCCGACTGTTCTTCAAAAAACAAAAAAGACAGCTCGGCTCGACTGTTCGTAAGGATTTTATATATATCTTTCAAAAAGTCAAAGACCAATTGAAGAGAAACGTGAGACTAAAATTTTTGAAAGTAACTTTTTGACCCCGAACAAAGAAAGGAAAGGCACAAAGTTATGGATTCCAAAATAGCGGTTTTTTAGGGCGTCAAAATTAGGATTTTTTATGATTTTCAAAATTAGATTTTATTAGGGCTTCGAAATTGGCGGTTTATTCGGGCTTCAAAATTAGGATTTTAGGATTACGTGTTCTAATTTATTTTTGGAATGTAAATATTATGGACGCTAAGTTGGTTTACGATTATATTTTGTTCTTAGATATATGGATTTCAACCCCTGACCTCATGATACATCAATCCTATACGATGACGATGACCACGTCGCGAGGCACGTATTTGACGGTGTCGATAGGGGTGTTTTGGAAACAATTCAAAGCACAAGTCACCTCGAAGAGTGGGTACTAAACGAGGAACAAATACAAATATTACACCGTCAAAATTTATCTATGTTCACCATCCTCCATCATTGGTCTCGACACGACGATTGCCTTATATCCGCTCTAGTTGAACGATGGAGGAGCGAGACGAACTCATTTCACTTCCGGTTTGGTGAAATGACTATTACATTAGAGGACGTCGGATTTATACTTGGAATCCCATGTCACGGCAGACCCATTACTTTAAGTAAGACGTCTGCATCCATAGCGAAGATGGCTAGGCAGTATTTTCTGGAAATTTCGAGGGAAGCTCTTACAACAAACGGCATCAAACTTAAATGGCTGAGAGAGCAGTATGGCGTGCTACCGGATGAATACACTCCTCATGATTTCGTGACGTATACGAAGACATTCCTTCTGTATATTATTGGAGTTATATTACTTCCGACGCATTCAAAAAACACGGTGCATCCGAAGTATATGGTGTTCTTGGAGGATCTTGAGGAGGTATACTCTTATTCGTGGGGTTCAGCTGTCCTTGCGCACCTATATCGAGCACTGCACAGAGCTACGAGAAAGGGTGCCAAGTCCATTGCCGCCTGCCTCACTCTATTACAGGTTTGAGCATTTATTTTCTTGGTTGACGTGTCAATATATTCATGATTAATTACTAATTCCATATAATGTTTGCATTCACAGGTTTGGTCTTACGAGAGGCTACCCACGGGTCGTCCACAACCGCGGGATGATTCCGATGAGACGTGGCCTAGGGTGTGGGCCTGGGGCCTACGACCAACCGGAAGAGACGGGTAGACCCTCACCACCATCTAAAGTTCTATCAGGGGGAACTAGAGATACTGCATGCATCCCAGGTGACGTGGCAGCCATATTGCAAGGTGATGCATCGATTGGATGAGTGGTGTTGGCAACTTCCGGTGTCGTACGTGCTGGCAGGTTTGGTTCGGGTGCCGCTTATTCACTTCGAAGTATGTGAGTTTCAGATGCCCGATCGAGCTATGAGGCAAGCTGGCTGTCTACAAGGGATACCAAAACCCGCTGTAGACATGCGGCCATACAGGAAGTGGTCGAGGGCCGAACTTCGAGGTGCCTGATGCCTTGAATTTGTTGAGCGACGAGGTGCAACAGTGGAATACCTGGCAGGAAACATATGATAGCCTTGTATCGCTGAAGAACGACGGCATCAGTATTGAGGAGTATCTGCATTGGTTTCTCAAGGTGACGCGCACGAGGGTGAATCGCCCTTCCCAGGCGAAAAAGACATCGTATGCGCCACGTGAGTTCTATGACCAGTTCTGGGCATTGAACATTGTAAGTCATTTACTTCTGATTCTATTTATACTTATATGCCTTATCGACCGGTCATGAAATGATTAGCCATATTTTTCATGCATGTTTTTTAGGTTGACCAGGGCAGTGAGGTGTTCAAGCAGCTGGAGGGTTTGACTGGTTTGTCGCGCAGGCTCCTGACAGTCTCAAGAGGTCCATTGAGAGGTACAAGACTGAAGTTCACAACTTTAGTAATGCGTATCGAGGTTACCAAGGAGAGTTGTTTAGTCGCTTGCCTCCTGACGTGTACAGCTCTCAGCCTCAGAGTCAGGTAACCTAAGTAACTTCCCATGGGCACCCAAGCATCCTGTCAGATAAAGGACAACTGACGAAGCCATTGAGTCAAGCCAAACGGGATT
Source organism: Escallonia herrerae (assembly GCA_033070095.1). NCBI lineage: Eukaryota > Viridiplantae > Streptophyta > Magnoliopsida > Escalloniales > Escalloniaceae > Escallonia > Escallonia herrerae. The sequence continues at coordinate 262,540 of JAVXUP010000957.1, read as the reverse complement.
GGATCGACGGCACTACTTCGGGCCTGAGCCAATCACTACAACAGACTTTCCTGTTTTGAGATTCATAGGTCACTTTGATCTAAGAACCTTGGCGCCAAAAACAGATATTTTGAACTGGGTCATGGACGCTTATATAGAACTGCTTCGGGTTAGAGAGCTAAAATATAACCCCTCCCAAACTTTGAAGCTCAACATGTTTCCTTCTTTTATTATCCCCATGATGGTGAACAACATGAAGGATTTTACAGAATGAAGGAGGGGGCGAGGGACAATCAGGGGTCGTGGTGACCATCTGCAAAAATCCTTTCCTATTTGAACGCGGACTATCAATGTCACATGCTGAGGCGAACCTAATCATGCTACCTGGTCTTCATGCAAACCACTTCTTCCTATTAGTTCTCTTTCCAGAGAATAAAGTGGTCCACATATACGATAGCCTAAGGGAGGATGGACCTGGTCGACAGCTGGCGCAGATGTACTCCACGTACATCAATGCAGTGGTTAGTTTATATTTCTTGACTTCGCTCATAGTCTATTCTTCTTGTTACATAGGCTTGATAACCTTTTTTATTGTTGGATGCAGACTACTATCATTCTGCTAGCGTGCCGACATTTTAAGGGGGAAGCCATCACGAGCAAAACAATGTAGAGCCTTGGACGGTCGTGATGATACAGAACCGACCAAAGCAATATAACAGTCATGATTGCGGGATTTACGTCCTCAAGTACATGGACTACATAGCTCGCTCAGATGTGCTAGAATCTATGTCGTGGTCTTGAACGGATGCCTTGACGTTTAGATATAGGATAGCCTGGGAGCTAAAAAGGGTGTAACTAGACGCCTTCCTTACCATTATCCTGAGATGTACTAGATGTTCGTTTGGATTATTATTACTATTATTGGATTTTGGACATTGAGGTTTGAAATTGAATTAGCCTTATTATTACTATTGTTTGATTTTGGACAATGGGCTAACTAGCATGCCTAAGGTGCAATGAGCAAAAAAATTGAAAAAAAATTACAAAATTTTTCGGAAGTTATGAATTGGGCGCTAAAGTGTGCGCGAATAGACGCTTCATAGGAAAACCAAAAATAATAATGTCTCAATTCTTGCCAAAATTCATAGAAATGGGCTAACTAGCGTGCCTAAGGTACAATGAGCAAAAAAAATTGAAAAAAAAATTACAAAATTTTTTGGAAGTTATGAATTGGGCGCTAAAGTGTGCGTGAATAGGTGCGACATAGAAAAACTAAAAATTTAATTTGTCTCGTTTTTGTCAAAATTCATACAAATGGGCTAACTAGCGTGCCTAAGGTGCAATGAGCAAAAAAAAGTGAAAAATTTTATAAAATTTTTTGAAAGCTATGAATTGGGCGCTAAAGTGTGCGCGAATAGGCACTTCATAGAAAAATCAAAAAAATAATTTGTCTCGATTTTTGCTGAAATTCATACAAATGGGCTAACTAGCGTGCCTAAGGTGCAATGAGCAAGAAAAAGTGAAAAAAAAATTACAAATTTTTTGAAAGCTATGAATTGGGCGCTAAAGTGTGCACGAATAGGCCCTTTCAAAAATATCAAGATTTCACAAACCAAATCACAAATTTAAACATTATAAAAGTTCAATTTATACAACTGAAACATTAACCCTAACACTCTTCCTCATCATCGTCCTCCTCGACCATACTGTCAGGTTCGATACCTAACACTTTATAATGGTTTCTCTTGTCATGATCAGTCATCTTATTACACAACGCACACTTTCGTAATTTTTTTTGACCCGTTGCTTCTTCAATCGGATTCTTCATGCGTATTGCTCGTTTTCGCCCTTTTGTTTGAGAAATAATTGGATCAAAAATATCGTCCTCCTCACCTTGCAGGCTAGTGCCGTCAATGACTGGCTGTGAAGCTCGATTGAATCTACCGGCTGGAGTTGTCCGAGTAGTCGGAGTGTCCCATCTTTCTGGTAATGCCATCCTAAACTGTGCAAGGTTAGCCTTATCCCGTGCGGCTGCTTCAACTTGATACCTGTACCCATCAAATGTTGACGCTGCATCCAATGATAAACCGTGCATGATGTTACAAAGGTGATTATATCGCAGCGTCTCAGATTGCTCGAAATCAACTGAAACATTGGGCACGTAAGGAATGTGACCGTGGACTCTATTGGCTTCCTTCGTCCACCGTTCCAAGATATACTGTGGAGGGATTTCACGAGCATTCTTGGCGCTAAAAACCCTCAACGCGTGTCGACAAAGTATACCTTTATGCTCAAACAGTTGACAGTTGCAATTAACCAACCCGGTGTCCATACAAACTGCTACGGTAAAATGTCTTCTGTTCCTCGGAGCCGACGAAGAGCACGGATTGGCGAAATTCGTCACATTTGTCAAAGCATAAACCTTGAGATCTCTGGTGGAATACTCGTGCAACTTTGTCATGCTATATTGATTCGACTTTAGTAGTTCCTCTTGAAACTGTCTAAACATTTCCTTGGTATAGACTTGAGCCGCATGAGCCTCCAAAGGTGAAAAAACTACTATGGCTCTTTCTCTGTAAACTGTAGCCGCGTCGGCTTCTCTCTCAAGGAAAATTGCCTGTCAAGGGCTTTCTGCATCTCTAGTACGAACTCTTTTATACTTGAAGAATGGCCTACGTACCCATCAAAGAATGCATTCATGCCTTCGCTTCTCGAGGTCGTAGTCATTCCGGCTGCAAAAAACTTCTTGGTGTAGGCACCGACCCACTGTGTCTTGATCTCATACAACGATTGTAACCATTCATGATTGTGCAAATAGTAGTCATCCATTAACTTGGCCCACCTCTCCTCGAACACGTCTACCGTCAACGATTTCTTCACACATGTATTAAAGTCAGTCTTGAATGTCGGATGGTTTGCATATACATTGTGAAGCCGTTCGGGATATTTGTTGCTTATGTGCCATGTGCACAGGCCATGGTGAGTATCTGGAAGGACCTTAGCGATTGCATTTTTCATTGCCAGATCTTGGTCGGTGATGATGGTCTTTGGAGGAATATGATACATTGCTTGAAGCCACGTTTCAAATAACCACGTAAATGACTCCTCCGTCTCATCCCTAAGCAGGGCAAAGCCAAACAAGATTGACTGATAGTGGTGGTTCACCCCGGTGAACGGAGCAAAAGGCATAGAGTACTTATTTGTGCGGTATGTGGTGTCAAACGTCACAACATCCCCAAAATTTTGGTAAGCAGCTCTAGAACGGGCATCCGCCCAAAATATAGTACTAATGCGGTTCTCATCATCCAGTTGGAGACTATAGAAAAATCCAGAATTCTCACTCTGAAGGTGCCTGAAGATATCAAGTGTAGCTTGAGAATCACTCTTACCGAAAGACTCTCTCCTCTGAGCACGAAGTTCATTTCGAAGGTCTACTTCGTTGAAACTCAACTTGTCAATCCCCCAGCCGAGAAAACCCCCATCATTCTAGAAGGTGGAATTTTAGCCTCGGCCATTGTAAATATCAGTTGTCTGTGTGCCGCGCTTATTTGTCGGTGTTGATGAATTTGACTAATCTTACTAGGGGTCATCAACTGATGATTATGGCTCAACTCCACTCATGTCACAATCCAATGGTTTTCATTTTTCCGGTGTACTGCATACACATGGGCCTTGCAGCCGGTACCCGAAAATGTGTCCATTTTTCTTTGTCTTGTTGGCCCTTCGTCACTGATCCGAACAACCGGGGGTACATGCGGTGCTCCTCTATGACATTCAAATAGTCGGGAACAAATTTGATCTGTATTCGCCCTTTTTCTAGTCGTCTTAATTCTAATACCGAAACCTATCATTTTTGAATATGCTCTATAGTATGCTTCAACTTCATCCAGTGTTTGAAAAACTTGACCTTTGTAAGATGGATCAGAATCTTCACAAAAATTATTTCCTCCAGTTGCATCCATATTTATATTGAAATCTAAAAAATAAAAATTTTATCATTCTCAACAAGACATAGAATTGAATAAATTTTTTTGTTAAGAAACAGAATTAAAATGGAATGAAATGAAAAAAGGCAAAACTTACAATGTAGTATTGTTGCTTTCAATTGTCTCCTCCTTCAAGATAATTGCTCCAATATTAGCTTTTTTGATAATATCACCAATGTTGGATAAACTAATTTCAAGATAGTGCAAGCAAACACTAAAAGTCCGTGATGTTGGAAGAATTTTTGAGTGTTTGTTTGGTGAAAAAATAGGAGTTTAGGGGTTATAGAGGATGAAGAAATGGTTAGGATTCGATAGTAAGTAAGTGGGGAAGAAAAAGAAAGAGAGAGATATAGCCAGAAAAAAAAATGGCTGCTCGTGAAGGGAAGGGAAACCCCCCAACCGCTACTCTTTGTAGCTGTTGGGGCATTAATTGCAGCAGCTCTGGGTAAGTGGGGGCAGTTGGGGGTTTTATTAGGTTTTTTAATTGCATTTGTGGGGTAGTTGTGGCGTAGTTGTGGGGTAGCTGGGGGTTTATTTACAGTAGGTGGGGAAATAATTTCTAGGGTTCATATCCTTGTGTCACACGAAACAACTGCAAAAAAAAATAAAAAAAATTGGATGATGCCAACCACTAACTTAGTAGCGGTTGGGTAATGAGTGGTGGGATCATGTCCTTGTGTCACACGAAACAACTGCATTAAAAAAAAGAGGAATGATGACAACCGCTACACTTAGTAGCGGTTGGGGAATGAGTGGTGGGGGGCCATGTCCTTGTGTCACGTGTCACGAAACAATGGAAAAAAGAGAGAGAGGAATGATGCCAACCGCTACACTTAGTAGCGGTTGGGCTCGTGGTGGAAAAATGCAATGATGCCAACCGCTACAAAGTGTAGCGGTTGGGTGTGCTCCCAATTGCTACACTTTGTAGCGGTTGGGAGGAAATTAGTGGGCCCTCAACCGTTAGTCTTTCTAGCGGTTGGGGTTTTTTCAGCTTTCCGGGGCATTTTTGTCCATTTTTACAACCGCTTGAAACAGTGGCCGTTGCAACTTAAAAAAAAAAAAAGAGATTTGGGCCATCCACGAGTACACGTGGACGACCAGATTTATGGTGGAGAAATAGTTATTTCTCCACCGGTGGGTGTGGATCGGCTCCCCATATATATATATATATATATATATGTTTCGGTGTATATATTTCCTTACAGAAACTTGTTTCATTTTTTAGTTGTCTGGCTATTTGTATATTAGTACATTTAGAAACTAGTCTATCAAGGTCTTCTGTGCTTATTGATAATGTATCATCTAAATCTTTTATGTCTTGAAGGAAATTATCAACTTCATTTAAGGTTGAAGTAGACGAGACTTTAAGTGATACAGAAATCATATATAGTAATAAAAAACTCTGTTCCTTAGAAGAAATAGGCAAACAAGAAGCTAAATGATCACATCTTGTTTTTAAAATATTAGTCTGTAGTAAAAATGAAAAATAACATTTAGAGCAAGCATATTGTGGTCTCATGGTAGGTTGGGATGTATAGAACCTACTGTCATCATTATTTCTATTATTAGTGGTTCTAGAGCCACCACTATCATCCATAAGTATGTATGGTGTTTCATTTATTAAATTATATTTTATATTATTTGTAGTAATTTGGGTATTAATAGATTCTGTTTCAGATATATTAGAATTTGTATATTGTTCTTGATTCTCTAAACATTCGTCTATTAGATCTAAATCTCCTTCTAGTCTATCAAGGTCTTCTGTGCTTATTGATAATGTATCATCTAAATCATGTATGTCTTGAAGGAAATTATCAACTTCATTTAAGGTTAAATTCGTTTTTCTTAGATTGCCTATTTTTTCTAAGGCCTTTTATATCTTTTTATCTATTTCTATCTTGTAGTATGTTATAGGTTTATTTATGTCTTTTTTGATAGGTTCTAAAGATTGTTGTATATTTATATTATCTAAACTACTTGCTTCTATATTAGCTGTTTTGATTATATAATATGGATTAATAATATCTAGTTATTAGTTATTTCTTCAAAATTAAAAGGTTCTTGATATATGTCTAAACTTTAATTGCTGGGAACCATGTGCATATATAACACGAGATTGTATCTAATCCTTTTTCTAATTCCCAATTGTGTGTACAATCTTCTTCGAAAGTTAGTTGATGTTATAATGGTTTAAACATAAAGTTGTATATATTAGAATTTTTTAAGGAATTTTAAGATTGTTTTATATTTATGTCTAAATCTTTTATACTACTTATTGTTTATGTGTATTCTTTAGGCTCAATATTATATTCTGGTTGATTAAAGATATCTAGACTGTCTTCTTGTTCAGTCAAATGTATCAATTCTTGTAACTGTTTTATACTTATTCCTTTTCCTATAGTAGTAGTTCCTATTTTTTAATTTAAAACTTATATATATATATATATATATATATATATATATATACATATATATATTTTTAAGAATATCAAATTCTCGAAAACTATACATCTTCATTTTCTTGCGTGTCTGTGTTATTATTTACTTCAATATAATGAGTAAATCTAACAGACATTCTACCTTATGTATTTTTATACCATAAGTTATCCGTAGGTATGATGCTATTACTAGAACTAGTTTCTAACATTTTGTCTATTTGTCATTCTTGACCTGAATTTTCTAACGGGTCTACCTGGTAAGGTGGTAGAAGTTTAATTCCTTGGTTGATTATGAATTTTGCCGTGTCTTCGATACTTAATTTATATCCTATTTGACTACTTAAAAGGTTTTTGCCTTGTTGAAAATTTTCATATCCTTTAGTCATGATTTTTACTTTTATATTTTTTGCAAAATCTTTTGTGTTTGTACAAAAATCTGGTGCACAGTAAAATATGCCTCCATTGTTATTCATATCTACTTCTATAGCTCTTATTATTGCTTGTTCATTTGTGAATCTATCGTGCTAAAAATACCTTAGCTCCTGTGTCTCTTCTTGTTAATCCTTCGACGCCTATTACAATTAAACTTATATGTGTTAAATTAAATTCTCCTTTAACTAATCCTTGCTTAGAATCTGGATGTATTAAATTTATACTTACTACTTCTTCTCCTACACATCTATTTTGTGTTTCTCTATAATGCATAAATAACCTTGTTTGGTTTAGTGTAGAATTATGTTGATATAAAATTTGTGGAGAAATTAAATCTAGTCTGTTTTTGTCTAAATTGTTCTATTTGTCTATCAATATCTATTATTTGTTCTAGGGAAGATATAGGTGCAGGGGGAGTTCTAAATAATCTAAGAACTTTGTTTCTAACTGTATCTTCATTTCTTCGTCTTATCTTTGTGGCTAATACTTATGTTCAATTTCTGTCTTCTATGGTTCCTCTTCCTAGAATGTGACTATTGTTTCTTGTCATAGACTAAGAATTTCCATTCTTCTTATGTTTTCACAAATTTTCTTTTGTCTATCTTAATATTATTTAATTTATTGCATAATTCATCTATGTCTAGACTAATGTCTTTTTCTTTGTTTTTGGTATTTATGTATTGTTCTAATTTTTCTATTCTTTCCAACATGTTATAAGTAACATTATTATAATATTATTTGTTTTCTATTTAATAATTCATTTGGAGTTCCTAAAATATTTTTAGATATGCCTTCTGACGGAGTTAAATATTTATTGCTTTCTAGCATGGTTTGTTTATAATCTATGTTTTCTTCATAGTTTTTTGAACTACTCATTTATATTCTATTTCTTTAATTTTAAAATAATGTCTTAGATTATCTTCTAACTTATTATTTTGTTTTTCTAAACTTTCTATTTTTAACTTAAATATGTCTAATTCTTTTTTATATTCTACTGTCTGTTTACTTATTTTTTCTAAAAATATTTCAATTTGTTTTGGTTCTTCTAAAACTTGTTTTAAACTGTCTTTTATGTAATCTAAATTTTCTCTTATTGTCTTCAAACTTTTTGTATCTGTTTGTAAGTTTAAATAATCTAGTTTATTATTTGACATAAAATCTATACTCCTCCTAAGGCATTGTCTAGATTAGTCGGGGCTTCATCATCCCATGGATAATCATTATCTTCATTTTCATTTAAATAGTCTTCATAGTCATTGTCTAAACTAGATTCTATGTGCAGATTAGACATATTGTTTATTATTTCTGTAGGTACACCTAATGTTCTTAGCGAAGTTTGTTGTTCTCTTAATCTAATTTGTCTATGAAATCCGCTATAATAAAGTGAATTATTATGTTGATCTGTAAGATGTATATAAAAACCTATAAGATGTTGAAAAAAGATGTCAAAGTCGTTTAATAAATCATCTAAGTTTAAGAAGTATCTGATATAGAAAGATAAAGGATTATATAATAGGGTAATGGAATCTGTGTCTATATAATATTTTATTCTTCTATTTGTGAAATCAATTGTTTCTATAACTGTAAAATTTTTTATTAAAAGTATCTAAAATATCTGGAGTTGTTTGTTGACTGAGGATAAAATTATTAGTCATTTCTTCAAAATTAAAAGGTTCTTGATATATGTCTAATCCTAAATTTCTATTATAATGCCAATCTGGTTCTAGATTCCTATTGTTCATTAATTTCTATTTGTATGTAGGTTGTGTCTAGCTGTGTCTAGAATTTGTGTAATAAATCTATCATGATATCTAATATTGTTTTCTTGATCTACTAGAACTATATGATGTCTTAAGAGTTTTTCTAAATATTCATTCATTCTTTGAGTAAAAGGGTCTAGATTTGCAAAGTATCTAAGATAAGTAGCAAGAGGGTATCTGTAACACCCCGATATTCTTAAGCAGCGAATAAATTTTTTAGCGTCGATATTTTTATAACTACTTATTAGCGACGATTTGTTGAACGGGTTGGCGTAACGACCCATTCATAATTTTTCTAATACATAATCTATCATAAATATTCCATTATTGTTGGACCATTCGCGATAATAAATCTAAACAAGATGATTTAGCAAGTGGGTAGGGTTTTCTTTTTCCAACTAGGGTTTCTTCTAATATAAATATAAGGCATTGTCTGGGCAGCCACTTTTGAGGCCGCCAGACCCATTTCGAGAGAGATATACCGAGAGAGAGAGACAAGGGAAGAGATCAAGAAGATTTTCTGGCGATCGAAATTTGGGTTCTCCGATAAGTTTTTTTTTTCCAGTTTTTTTTCTTCTCTCTTATTCAATAATAGATCTCAGTGAAAGGGGAGGCATAGAGATCCGTGAGAACTTTTGGGTTTATGGCTGATTGTAGATAATTTTTGGGGATAATGGGTATATCACATATATGGGGAGAGAGTGTGTAACCTGTGTAAGTGAGGAAGGAGAACCCTACTGCCGTGAGGCAGTGGGTTGAAGGGAGGTCATCACCTTATTTTTTTGTATGGAATCGGGGCTGTGAGGGGTTTCATGTGTGGGTGACAGCCTTGGGCTGTCATGGTTAAGAAACTGAGAGAAGGAAATGGCAGCCATAGCTGCCATGAGAGATGAGGTTGGGTATCCATGGACTGCCGTGGTGCGACCTATTAACGAGGGTATTTTGAGTGGATCTGTGTATATTGTAATGGTTAGTTCAAAGTATATGGGATGCAAGAAAAACAAACAGGGAATAGAACAAGACCCACTGTCGCACGGCAGTGGACATGGAAGGTGAAAATGTGGGTTTTTAGAAGGGAAGAGAGAGAGAGAGGGAGAGACGGTAGTGGGTTTTGATGTGTTTGTGAGCTTGAACGAGTGGTGTGTGTATTGTAAATGGTATGAGTGTTTGTGGGTATGAAATGGGAGGTATGGGTGTGAGTTTGTGGTGAGTGTATGCGAGGTGTGTGCATGTGAAGGCCGCTGTGCAGTCTAGTGTGGGGGAACTGAACTAGGTTCTTGCGTGACTGATTTGCTTGTGTGTATGTTGTGCATGTGTGTGTGTGTGTGTTATGCCTAAAAATGGGTGCCTCTGTGTGTATATATACATGTGCAGGTGGGTTTTGAACAAAGAAAGAAAAAGAGGGAGAAGAGAAGCTACTGTCGTGAGGCAGTAGCTGTGTGTGCGTGGGTTTATATGTGTGTGTGTGTAGTGTGTGAAAAGTGTGTGCAGCGTGCATGGTTGGAATTGTGACCTGTGTGTCTAATAAGTATATATATATATATATATATATATATATATATATATATATATATATATATATATATATATATATATATATGGGTGAGAGTGTGAAAATAGGATGAAGAAGGGGACCATGGCTAGAGATTTAAAATGTGTGTGTGTTTGGTGTGTAGTGTATGTATGCGGGTGTATGCTCTTGGGTCTGAAGAGTGTTTTCGTGTGCTGTGTGTGTGTGTGTGTGTGTGTGTGTGAGTGATGTATGCAAATGTGTACTAAGTGCATGTGTGTGCTGGGTGTGTGTGTTAAAGGAGTGATGAGGGTGCGCAGTGAAGGAGAGTGTGTGCAATGGTTTGCTGTGTATCAGTATATGTTAGGGTGAGATTTGAGTTAACACAGAAAGGGAAGAAAGAAGAATAGAAATACGGAGCGAATAATTGAGTTAGCGTTAGGTCCGACGTGCATAGACTAACGCACACTTATCATTAGAACATGAAAATTTGCAGTGTAATATGTTAGACCATATTAGAATTCTTGGCAAAGTTTTATAATGTTCTGAAATCATGTGTATTTTTAGTATTTTCTGTAATTTTAGATTCATAAAATACTTTTGGAGCCTTTAAACCAGAAAATGTTTAGGGAAAAATTAGAGTAATGTCTTTATGGTATAAATAAGACTTACTTTGAATTTTATGATTTTTGGAGTTTATTTTCTATGGTTTCCGTATCGCATTGGTTTTTAGCAAAATGAATAATTTAAAAATAGTTTTAATACCTTTTAATTTCTAATTTCAATTTCTATAATTTTTATATGTATTTTATAGATGTTACAAAAATTATTGGACTTTATTTTCAGTTAGAAATATTTATGGCTATTTATGGGTTTTATTGAATTTAAGGAAATTATTATAAATTCAAAAATATTCAAAATTTCAAAAAATTCATATTTCAACCTACTATGATGTTTTAAGCTTTAAAAGTATTTTATTTTAATTTATTAAGCAATTTAAAATATTGTTACGCATTAAAGAGCGTATCGGGTTCATAGTTAGCAGGTTGGCCGCGTGTGAGGCGAGCTTTGAGCTACACGATTTCAGAGTTAGGAGTGAGCAAATGGGGGGTATTATGATATTAGGTTTATAGTAATGTAGCATAGATTGCGTTCTAACCAATGGATTACCAATCGAGGTTTATTCAGAGATCATTAAGCAACGTCGAGGTTGGTAGCATTGCTTAGCTTGGACCGAGGTAAGGGATTTCTTCTGAAACCCAGTTTCCTCTATTTGTCCTCATAGATGTTTTTTCTGAATTGTTATCGCTATTCTTAAGGATTCTGTTATTTTGATTAAGTCGCATTATTTGCCTGAAAAATGTTTCATTGAGCCTTAAAATCGTTAATTGAAACTCTTATCGGTGCTCAATATTTATTGTCCATCGAGCATTGAATAACATGTTGCATTATCGATTTGTTGTCATTCTGTTAATTGGCATGAGTTTCTGCATTGGTGTGTTTGGCGGGAGTTGGTGTATATTAGAGGATATTGGTGTGGGCTAGTACCTTGACGAACTAGTCGGCGTATTGGTGTGGGCTAGTACCTTGATGTACTAGCCGGTGTATTGGTGTGGGCTAGTGCCTTGATGGACTAGCCTGTGTAAAGTGTTAATGAGCATCGCCTTTGTGGTTTTGCTAAGTGATTACCTTGCACTGCCTGTGTGGCTTTGCACTTACTCATGTTCAATAGCGTTTGTGTTTGTTTGCTTCGTATTCGAAAGTCATATTGATATCTGATCGAATTAGTTATGATCATTGTGAAAATTCTGGAATTCATCATCGATTTGTTTCTTGAACAAAACCATCATTGTTTTGCATTTGCAAATTATTTCATAATTTCTTCGTTTGAGTGACCTTACTGAGCTCTCAAAAGCTCACTCCCCTTTGACTTCCTTTCTGGAGGTGATAACCATCCATAGGTCGAATTGGGTATTGATTAGAGTTGAGCCGAACAAAAGAGAGAGATATTAAGTTTTCTGTATTGCTCATTAGAACCCAGCATGGGTGATTATTATTATAAAAAATAGATTTAGATTGATGTATCATTTACGATTGTTCACTGAGAGTATTATTATTGGTTTGATTAAAGGCTTAGCTACTCTGATGAAGGTTATCCATGTTGACTTTAAGTTTCTATTATCTTAGCTTAAGTGATCAATCGAGTGGTTAACGTTCCGGAATTCCGGAATGTTACCGTTTCTAACAAGACTAAATATACCAAAGTCTAAATTAGCTCTAATTCTATCATTTGTATAATTTATGAAATTTAAAGCAGAATAAAATTCATTAAATTGTATAATATCTGCTTCATATTCTTCGTTGTCTTCACTAAAAAAACTATAAAAGGTGGGATTTAATGGACGTAAGCTCATGATAATCCTTAAAAAGGGGTTACTTGCTTTGAATTACTCAAACATTCTTCTTTACTTGATAATTATCTCTTCAGAAGCCAAGGAACATATGGCTCTGATACCAAAATGGGGGGTTTGGCCAGAAGACAAAGTCCTCGGTTAGACCTTATCCGTTTTGGACGAAAGCATAGCACAAATAAAAACACAGCGGAATATAGCACAGATTTAGAGAAGATATGACAAAAACTAAAGAGTCTAGTTTTCGGTTTTGCTTCAAAAAAAAATTCAGAATGCAGGGTAAGACTTGGTGTGGTGAGCGTGGAAGACAAAGTCCTCGGTTAGGCCTTATCTGTTTTGGACGAAAGCATAGCACAGATAAAAAAAAAAAAAAAAACACACACACACACACACACACACACATATATATATGGGTCGTGATCCGTTGATAGCGCTTGCAAAATGAGTTAAGTTGCCAACGCAATCTGGCCGTCCACGCCCGATCTGTGGACGGTCCAGTTCTTTTTTTTTTGCATTTTTTAAGTCCGTCCACCACATTATGTGGCGGACGATTTTTTGACAGAAATACCCTCGAGCAGTACAGTACAGTGCTTGTCCGCTACATTATGTAGCGGACAAATAAGACATTAGTCTTATCTTTCTCTCTCATTCTCTCATTAATGTGTTCTGACTTTTTCTCTTTCTCTCTCTTTTCTCTAACCACTTTTTGTTTTCTCTCTCATCCTCCTCCTCCTCCTCCTCTTCTTCTCTCTCTTTCTTTCTCTCTCTTCTCTGGCTTTCATCTTGCTCAAGTTCTTCGGAGGCCAAGGGCAACTGTCTGAACTTGGAACAAAAATTAATACCTCAATAGCAGTTTTTTATCCAGAAGGATGGTAATATCAACCTGTAAATAACAAAAATTATGCACCTATCAAGATTTGGTCTAATCTGCAAAAAATATCCTTGACAAAAATACATTGCCTGTCCGCTACGCTACATAATGTAGCGGACAACAATTCTAGGATTCCTTTAACTACTCCTTTAACATGTATTCATCACCATGCCTACTTCTTTCCCATACTGTACGTTTAGATAATACTTTTGATAATATGAAGAAATGACAGTGTTCCAACACGCCACATCCTTTTCAGGCATTTCATCAAACAACTGTGTTGCCATCTAAATTGCTCAAGTCTGCAGTGCCCCCAATGAGTCAGTGGAGATGAGGTAACTGAGAAACAAAGCAGTAACTTACTACATTACAATTTGCAAGGGGTCAAGCATAGTATCCAAGTTCAAGCTTCCATTCTTTTCATTTCTTTTCAAGTAAATCCTAGTCAAAATCCTGGGTTAAAATGTACATACCTTGGATATTTGTTGATCACAAAACTTCAAGCCTCAAACCTACAAATGGATGATACATCAAAATAATTAATGCTCTATAAATTATGAGACATATTTTCTCCATTAGAAGGAAGAAGTGTGGTATGCACAATTCCTTAAATAATAGATGACTGGTGCCATAATACACCTGAATCAGACCAAGGGCCCTTCGAACCAGCAATGATCAAATGAAGAAAGATAGACAAACACACAGCTGAAAATGGGTAAAGGTTCGCGGTCCAACCATTCAAGACTTAACCTTGGTAAAAACAAATGAATTCACTACAGTACAAACACTCATGGCATCGTAAATATAACATTACATGAAAGTAGGGTAGATTATCTACAGATACAACAGAACCAAAGAAAACTGTAACATGAAGAATACTGATGAGTACAATGGATAGGGAAAATATGAGAGGATGACAGATGACAGATGAGGAAGAGAGAAAAAAATAAAAGGAGTTATCTTTTTTCAGATCTGAAAATCTGACATACGGGTTGTCTCTTTTCCATAAAGTAAAAGGAGTTCTGTTGTTCTGTCCGCTATATTATGTAGCGGACAGATATAATTGGAGAAGACTATTGTGTTATTTGTCCGCTACATAATGTAGCGGACGAGCACTGTACTGTACTACTCAAGGGTATTTCTGTCAAAAAATTGTTCGCCACATAATGTGACAGACGGACTTAAAAAAGCTCAAAAAAAAGATCTGGACCGTCCACAGATCACGTGTGGATGGCCAGATCACGTTGGCAACTTAACTTATTTTGCAAACGCTATCAACGGATCACGACCATATATATATATGTATAGATACATATATATATATATATATATATATACATATATGTATATATGTATATATACATATATGTATGTATATGTATATGTAGACATATGTATGTATGTATATACATATACATATATGTATATATATATATATATATATATATATGTACATACATATATGTATATATATATGTACATATACATATACATATATATATATGTATGTGTATATATATATATGTATGTATGTAAATATGTATGTATGTATGTTGGTTTGTATTGTGTTTTAAGGCCAAGAGAGAAGAACCATCCTTTGAGAGGGTTTGTTCAGAGAGTTTGTTGAGAGAGACAAACGTCTATGATCTCCAGTGACAAAAATTGTGAAATCGCTACTATCACTGTGGAATAGGCTTTTGTCGAACCACGTAAATCTTGTGTGCTTCTATTTTATGTTATTATTTTTCGATTCTCTTTTTTATTGCTTGGTGCGGAATATAGTGTATCCTTTTACAAGTGGTGTCAGAGCTGAGGTTCACGGTAGAAAGAAAGCACCTTGCAATGGCGCCAAATACTTCGACGAAGTCTGATTTGGAAAAGTTTGATGGATCAAACGATTTCAGTTTATGGAGGATGAAGATACGTGATGTTCTAATTCAGTAAGGGTTGTTGAAAGCGTTAAAAGGGAAACAAGGGCTTCCTGATACGATGTCTGCTGATGAAAGAAGACATGTTGGAGAGAGTCCACAATGCCCTGTTGCTGTGTTTAGCCGACAACGTGTTGCAAAAGGTTTCTAAGGAAATGACTGTGGCTGGATTGTGGCTGAAATTGGAGAACTTAGACATGATGAAGTCTCTGACAAATCATCTGTATTTAAAGCAACGGTTGTATACTCTTCGGATGAAAGAAGGTACATCGATCAGTGATCATCTTGACGAATATAACAAGGTAATATTAGATCTGCAAAATATTGATATCAAGATATAAGATGAGGATAAACCTTTAATGTTGTTATGTTCTTTACCTCAGTCATACGAACATCTTGTTACTACCTTATTATACGGGAAGGACAGTATCTCCACAGCGGAGGTTGAGGCTGTAATAAATTCTCAGGAATTAAGGAAAAAGGTTTCAGAAAATAGGAGAGAGGAACATGGTGATGGTCTGATGGCTCAAGGCCGAAGCACTAATCATGCTGGGTCTAAAAATAAAGGAAGATCAAGGTCTCAGTCAAAGGCCAAAAAAATGAAGTGTTATTATTGTGACAAGGAATGGTATTATAGAAAGGATTGTCCAGAGCGCAAAGGAAAGAAAAAGGATAATTCCAAAATGAAATAAAGGGTACATTATTGATACGGGTTGCTCATATCATACGTGTCCCTATAAGGATTAGTTTTCCACTTATCACTCATTTGATGGTGGTAAAGTTCTTATGGGAAATAATGTTGCATGTAAAGCGATTGGGATAGGTTCAATTCAGATTATGATACATGTTGGTATTGTGAGAACTTTCGCTGATGTCAGGCACGTTCCAGAGCTGAGAAAAAAATCTAATTTCTTTGGGTACGCTTGACTTTAATGGTTGTAGTTATCGGACTGTAGATAGAGTTATGAGGATAATGAAGGGTGCTCTTATTGTGATGGAGGGGTTGAAACAAAATAGCTTCTATTTGTTGCAGGGTAGCATAGTTATGGGAGTAGCAGCAATAGCTTCATCTTCTGATATAGATTCTGACACTACCAAGCTTTGACATATGCGTCTTGGGTATATGAATGAGAGAGGCATGGATGTGCTGAGCAAACAAGGTTTGTTGGGAAGCAAGAAAATAAGGAAACTTGATTTTTTTATGAGCATTGTGTCTTTAAGAAACAGTGCATGGTGAAATTCAATCGGGCTGTTCATACCAACAAAGGTACGGTGGATTATATCCATTTAAATCTTTGGGGACCTTCCACGGTTCCTTCTAAGAGTGGTGGCAGTTATATGTTGACCTTTATTGATGACTTCTTAAGAAAGGTCTGGGTGTACATTCTGAAAAAGAAGAGTGATGCCTTTGTTTAGTAGAAGCAGTTTAAGATGATGATTGAAAAACAGACTGACAAAGAAATCAAATGCTTGAGGACTGACGATGGCATGGAATTCTACTTGGATGAGTTTATAGAGTTCTACAAGAATGAAGGCATAGTGAGGCATTGCACTGTTTGAAAAATGCCACAGCAGAATGGGGTTGTAGAATGGATGAATATGACTCTCCTTGAGAGGGCTTGATGTATGCTTTCAAATGTCGGGTTATCACAGAAATTTTGGGCAAAAGCTATTAACACAGTTGCATGTTTTTTAAATAGGTCTTCATCAACTGCAATTGATTGCAAGACTCCTGAAGAAGTTTGGTCTAATAAGCATTCTAATTATGAAAATTTGAGGATATTTGGTCGTCCTGCTTATGCTCATGCTAATGATGGTAAACTAGAGCCGAGAGCAAATAAGTGCATTTTCTTAGGCTATGCAAATGGGATAAAAGGGTACCAGTTATATAGTCCTAATTCTAAGTCATCCAGATTCCTAATTAGCAGAGATGCGACCTTTGATGAGTCTTCGACGCTTTTGAAGAAGGAGTTGATTGATGCAAGGAAAAACCACAATATTAGGGAGAAGGTGGAGCTAGAGGTTCGAGCTCTAGATTCTTTGCCTATACTTCCTACAAATAAGGAAGATGGTTCTCATTCTACCGAGGAGAATGAAGAACCCCAGGAACAACAGTATAACATTGCTAGAAACAGACCGAGAAGAGAAATTCGACCTCCTCAAAAGTATGGATATACGGATATGGTTGCTTATGCTCTTAGTATGGAAGAGAGTATTAAGGTTGAAGAGCCTGTTACATACAAAGAGGCCATCAAGAGCATGGAATCAACGCAGTGGATAGTTGCTATGAGTGAGGAGATGAAATCTTTTTACAAGAATCAAACATGGGAATTTGTGAAACTGCTTGTGGGCCAGAAGATTATTGATTGTAAATGGGTCTACAAGAATGAGGGAATTCCTGGAACGGAAGATGCAAGGTATAAGGCACATTTAGTAGCTAAGGGTTTTACTCAAAGAGAAGGTATTGATTACAATGAATATTTTCTCCATTAGTAAAACACACTTCGATAAAAGTGTTGCTTGCTATGGTTACTCTATATGACTTGGAGTTAGAAGAACTGGATGTCAAGACAGCTTTTCTACATGGTGAGTTGGAAGAGCAGATATTCTTGCATCAACCAGAGGGGTTCGTGATCCAAGGTAAGGAAGATCATGTTTTCTTATTGAAGAAATCCTTGTATGGATTAAAACAATCTCCAAGGCAGTGGTACAAGCGGTTCGACACTTTCATGACAGAGAGAGGTTACACCCAAGAATGCCTATGACAGTTGTGTGTATCACCAGGCTCGTAGATGGTTCTCATAGATACTTGTTGTTGTATGTTGATGATATGTTGATTGCTGCAAAATCAATGTCAAATGTCAATGGTTTGAAAGAGTGGTTGAAAAGGGAATTTGAGATGACAGACTTGGGTACAGCAAAGAGGTTATTAGAGATGGAGATTCAAAGGATCGGCCTGCAGGAATTTTGTATTTGTCCCCAAAAAAAAAGTACATTGAGCGAGTACTATAGCGCTTTGTATGAAAAACTATAAACTTGTGACTACTACTTTGGCAGTACACTTCAAGCTTTCAGCAGCAATTCACCACAGACCCAGGAGAAGGTGGAGCACATGGCGTGTGTTCCATATGCTAGTGTAATAGGCAGTCTCATGCATGCTATGGTTTGTACAAGGCCCGATATTTCTCATGCGGTCAGTGTGGTTAGCAGGTACGTCGATAATCTTGGGAAAGCTCATGGCAGGCAGTGAAGTGGATACTTCGATACCTGAGAGGTACTGTGGATACTGGTTTAGTCTACCATCGGGGCAATGATGTGAATGGTAGAGTTGTTGGATATGTGGATTCAGACTACGCTGGGGATTTGGATAGGAGGAGATCTTTGACAGGTTATGTCTTTATTTTTTCAAGCTATGTGATCAGTTGGAAGGCTACTCTTCATAATATTGTTGCCTTGTCTACTACAAAAGCTGAGTACATAGCGGGGACCGAAGCAGTGAAGGAAGCCATTTGGTTGAAGGGCTTGGTTGGTGATTTGTGATAATGTGTGTTGGATAAGAAACTCAGAATGTGTGGGGGTTCCACATCGGTTATTCAGAGAAAGTTACAACCTAGTTCTAAGTATATAAGTCTTTTCCCACATTGGTTATTTAGAAAGTCACTACTTATATATATATATATATATATATATATATATATATATATATATATATATATATATATATATATATATATATATATATATATATATATATATATAGGGACGCGATCCACTGCCTGCATTGGCAAACTATTTTTCTTGCTAGCACAATCTGACCGTCTATCCGTGATTTATGGACGGTTCAGATTAAATCTTATCCCTCAATAGTGCTAGATAATCCTAGTACTTTAACATATTTGTAATCTGACCCCAAAACTTTAGAAAAAAGAATTTTATGCACCATAATACTTCGTCACATACAATATAAACTATAAAGTTATTTCAGGATATAATTGCTACTTACAGAGATGCTGCTTTTGGTCCTTGAATGTACGCCCGCCATGCTTTTCCTGTTGTTTTTCGATATCTAAGCTTTTCACCAAGTGGACACACAGCTCGTTGCCTTACGTTTTTCAGATTTGGCTAATGGCTATTATGAAACACTCTCAAGCTTCTAGGATATTGGTTTGAAAAATTACAGTTGAAGACGTCGTACTAAAATCAATACCTCTTTATCAATACTGGAAACGAAATATTACATAGGAGCAATAGAAAGGAAGGGTTATTTCTATTGTTGCGCACTCTAAAACTTAGCACACTTCACACTCTTAGACTACTTCACACTCTTACACGTTTCACACTCTCTCGTACTTCCTCTGCCTTCTAACTCTTACTTCGACCCATTTTATAGATGAAAGGATCAGGCACATAGGATTCCTCAACAGTGAAAATCCTCTATTATTTTCTGTAGGGTCAATTTCTTTTTTATTATGGCAGACAACTTTATTCTCTTCTCTACTTGTCTTTGTCATTTTTCGCTGGCCATTATATCTATTTCTATCATGGCTATCATGTGATCCCACACCTTCTTGTACAGCTCAAAAGTTTGGCTAGGTAGATCAGGTTCTTCTTCTCCTTGGCTGTTGAACTGTTCATAGAGTCTGATTACCTGATCTTGACCTTGTTTGGAAAGCTCTATGGATGCTCTACACCACTTCAGAATTACTATCCTTCGTCCATCACAAAAACATGTTTTTATGGGATCGGCTACCATGTTTTCAATGGTTGCATGAACACAACTGATTCTTTTGATTTTGTCTTTCTTCGGATCATACGTGTTCCATAGTTCATCCTTGTGTGGTCGGTAAAAATTCATTAACTTTTTATTAGCAAATCGATAAATGAACCAAATCTGCTATGGTTGGTAAAATTTGGTTTCACTTCTTTTTGCCAGTGTTGACAGTATTTGGACTGTGATAATCTGTCGACTAAATCCCATAACTCCAAGAGCATATCTAACTATAGCCGAGAGATTATAGATGAGTTGATAATCATCTCGATTTATTTCAAATGTGTCTATGAGTCCATGTTCAATCCATTTAAGATCAACTTTGTCTGATGGTAATGTGAGGCTTGGTCATCCGTAATCGCAATTCAAGAAAGCTTTCATTTCTCGTTTGCGAAGGATCTCTTCGTGTTCATTCTCCTTCTTGGCTAGTTCTTTTAATTTTGTAGTGATATCAGTTGGGAGCAATGATTCTAGTTATTCTAACAATTGAATTCTTTCTTCCTTGTCTTGTAGGGCTATCGTTTCTTCTTCATTGTTTATATTAAGCCTTTCTTCTAAGTGCTTAACATAATCAGTTAATTGACTAAGGGTTGTTCGTAACTCTTTTCGGTAATTTTCTCTCAGATAATGCCAGACATTTTCAAAGAGTTTTTTACTCTCTTCACATAACCCTAGATTGTAAAACATTTTTGTTTTATTATCATTGGTTTGTATTATGGTAGCATTTTGCTTTGGAGATTTTTCATCTTAGTACTTTTTTTTAAATCCTTGTTGTTAGGATAGTAATTTTTTATTTTCTTGTCCATTTGTTTAGGGCGCCTTGCTGTCGAGGTTTCATCCTTACTCTCTTTATTCCAAAACTTATGCATTGGTTTTGAATGCTTAGTTTTGTACCATCCTGTTTTAGGGCTTTCGGGTTGTTAGTTCCAACCATCTTCTTTCGCTATTGGGGGAGGATTTGTGAATGATAAAGAACTGTCATCTTTATTTTAGGGTAAATGATGTAGTAGTCGAATTTCCCTTATGGTTCTCCCAGTAAGCCGACTTCAGGATCTTCTGCTTCATACATTTCCTTTAAGGCCTTTTGAGTAGTCTTTTTTAGGGTAACAACAACTCCCTACATCATAAAGCATAATTTCCTGGTTAGGCTACCTGCAAGTGCATTTTTGGCTGATGAGATGTATTCTACATCAAAATTATAATAACTGAACCATTATTGCCATCGATAAAGCCTTGTTTGACTAACATCTCTTAGATCTTTTTTAAGAAAGCTTTAAAACATCTATTATCTGTTCTGATAAGAAAGTATTCTGAAACTAGAAATATGTAAAAAGATTTTATGCCATGTTTTATAGTTAAAAACTCTTTTTCGTTTATGTGATATCGAGTTTCTGCATCTTTAAAGGTTCCACTCCAGTATCCACACATCTGTTTTCTTCAGCTTGATCAAGGGGTATTGCTTTTAATACTGCACCCCAACAATTTTCAGAAGCGTCAGTTTCTAGAACTAACTTGTCTCCTTGTTTAGGTAGGCTTAATTTTGGCAGATTTTTAACCTGGCCTTTTATCCACAGAATATTTTGGGTATCTTCATCTTCATCTTCCCATATCCATTTTCCTTTTCTAAGCTTTTTTACTTAAGGCTTCTGTTAGGTTTGATAAATTCGGGATGAATTTTCTCGGATAATTTAACAACGTAATAAATCTTTGAAGCTGTTTTATATCATTGATTTGTTCTTAAAATAGCTTTATTTGTTCAGCTATATGGTCTTGAAGGACAATTTTTCTACTGTCTTCTATTCTTAATCCTAGAAAGTTAATGGTGGTTTGTTCCCATTCACATTTCTTTTGTGATAGTACTAATTCATGGTCAATGAATTCTTGTGCTATCTTTTTTAGATGATTTCTATATTCTTCTCTGGTTTTTAAGAATACTAATATTTCATCTATGTGTCACGTCCCCGACCCGGAGACTACACATACTATTTTCAAACATTCCTCCTTAGGATAAATAGATACCCAAAATATTTTGCAAGAGCATAACCTCAAGAGGTAATCAGAGCTCTAATTATATCTCAAGTCAAAGGCATTCGCATTCAACATCGATAACTAATAATTGCAGCGGAAGTTTGATAACAATAATAATTTCCCAACCATTGGGGTACCAAAAGTCACTATAACAAAAATTATTACATGGTTCTTATTGCAAAGCTACTAAGAGAGTTATCGATTAAAGTTCAACTCCAAGCTTAAGCATAATGCTATTAACTCATCTAAGCCGTCTCAGCTTAATTACCTGAAATAGGGAGAGAAGGGGGGTGAGCACAAAGCCCGGCAAAGATTACACACACACGCCCGTAGAGCACAACGCAGGTATCCAATAACGTATATCTGAGTCCAAACGAAGCATATGAAAACAAAAGTGCAAAGACGATAGATAATCTTAGCACGACAAATAGTCTCATTTCGGGATACTCAACCCATCAAAGATCAAATCAAAATCAAAGTCAACTAATACATTCGAATAATTGAACTAATAATCGAATACGATATAATCACGTAATTCGCAACTGTAAAGGACGTTAACCTAAGCACGCGAAGGTTATAAGTTCAAAGTTGCATACCGATAGCAATTGCCATATCATATCATGGCATCATGTTAACCTAAGTACATGAAGGTTCTAACATTAGTTCAATTCAAAGGGGTCCATTGGACATCAAAATATCTCAAATGTATAAAGCAACTAAACATCAAAACTTTGAATTAAAAAAAGTAGTTCAACAATTTCTGAAAATACTTGATATTAGGCTCGAATCGAAGAGTACAAAAGGACGAGTCCAACGGAAGCAAAATCGATTAAAACTAAGTTTGTATGATCACAGAACTATAAAATAACGAAACATGGAGTAAAAGAAAACATAATATGTCATGACCGTCATTAGAGTGACACATGGCTTTAAATTAGGGAAATATGACACCACCTAGACGTACGGGAACAGCTTTGAGAATTCTTGGAGAGTCGCAAAACAGTGGTGTCTAATGATAAAAGGAATAACAACCACAAGTAGATATACATTTAACGGGATGATGTATACATGTCAGACAAATGGACTTAAGAACGCAAATAGAAGCTGATGCAAATTTTGAGGCACGAAACGAATTCGTATGCGAGTAACTTTTTTTTTTCTTTAAAGTGTATCAACTTAATGCTAATGAAAAAAATCAGAGCAACAAGATTCAATTTAACACATGGGTTTTACAAATTCGAAATGGAGGCAATGCGTACAATCTTTAGGATAAGAATCTAAGAAGGGGTGTTATGAGTGTAACCCTTACCTCAATTCACGTTACAAGATTTGTAAAGTTGTGTAATCTTCCGAAAATATCAAACCTAATTGACAAAATCAACCACTAAGATTAAAATCTTCAAATCAATTGTATTGTGACTAGGGTTTAGGATCGATCACTTACCAGTTGTGAGTAGAAGGTTGAAATGCTCAAGCTCTAATTTTCTCTTTCTTCTCCTCTCTCTGAAAGACCAGACTCAATTTATCGATTAAACACAAACTAACCAGTCTTTTTACTTCTCTAAACTTGGTAAATTACTCCAAGGCCTCTAAAGATATGTTACTTATTCAAAAGGAATTCCAAAATATTATTAAAACTTCTAAAGTAGCCTAAGAATTAAAATAATTAGCTACATATTATTTGGGGTATTACATATGTATACTACACAGTAATCTCCATGCTGTCTAATAATGTTATCCATTCTTCTTTGGAATAAAGGTGAAGCATTTTTTAATCCGAATGGTAACACTGTCCATTCATAGTGCCCTTGTGGTGCACTAAAAGCAGTTTATGGAATTGATAATTCTTCCATTTTGATTTGCCAATACCGTTTTTTAAGTCAAACTTCGAGAAAAAGTTGGCTAGCTGGATTTTGTTTATCAGCATATCTTTATTTAGAATTTTATAGTCATCTTTGACTGTTACTGTGTTTAATGCTCTATAGTCTATGACTAATCTGGCTTTTCCTCTAGCTTGTTCTGCATGATTTTTTACCATGAATGCTGGACTTGAATGAGGACTCTCAATGAGTCTTATTAACCCTTATTTTAGTATTTCACGAATCTGTATTTCAAATTCCTGAACCATCTCAAGACTACGTTGCATTGGTTTTACGTTAACCACATAATCTTTATCCTGGAGAGTCAATGTCGCCCAATGTTTATCCTTTTCCCATAATTTTAGCGGGTCATCACTAAAATTATTTTCTAACAACTTTTTTATACTATCAAGACTAGGAATTTCTTTTCTTTACTTGCATTGATAATGTTGGTTTATTTCTTTAATCCAACTGTCATCTTCTTTGATTACTTGTTTGTTAGGTAACTCTTCCTGATTCACTTCTTCTTCAAACAACCTTTTCTATGAGTCTGTTTTGGTTTCTTCACCACGCTGGGTTGTATAAAGAGACTCACTCTGGATATGTTTTTGGATTTCCCTTAGTTTTTCTGGATGAAAGCCAAATTTACACTTTTGAGCAGCATATTTTAACAACGGAATTTTTTGACGTTGTATCTCAATATGAAATTCTTCCTGAATAAATGGTCGATTTTCAGCTTGTTTAAGGAAAGCATTTCCTATTAGAAAATCGCCGTCTAAGTCGTCAAATTGGATTAATCTCTCTATAATGAATATTTTTTCATTTATTATGACCAGAATATGATATGCTTCATATTCTGGCTCGAACTCATTGCCATGCTCCAGTATCCACTAAAGCATATATTTTAAAAGGATGATAACCCTAGAAGTCGAAACTTAATTCTATATAAGAATTGTTTGGACTTACCACCATCCGTTTATTATTCATTTTCTCAGACCTTCTTTTCCTTTTGATAATACTCATAATGTCTTGAATACCTTTATCAAGATCATCTCCTGTCAAGCCCTTTTCCTTAAGCTTATTCTTGACAGTGTCATTTACTGATATTGTGGTCATTACATTTATGGTTTCTACACGTGATGACATGCTTCGTCTGATTGGAATGGTAACTGTTTTGTACCCTATGATGTCTTCATCAGAACTGTCTTCTTCTTTGATAGCTTCTTCTACCATTTTTTTTCCTTCCCTTTGCCTTTTGGATTTGTAGACGTGGAAGGTATTGAAGAGACAGAGTGTCTCCTTAGTTCTTCGAGGATAACCACACCTTTATTTTCTTTAATATGCATTTGTTCTAGTTGTTCACAAGCTAATCCTTCTCTTATCGCCCATTTTTCAGGCCATGATAGTTGCTTTGGATTTATCTTCCGTGCTTTTATTGCTCGAACATTACTACTTGTTTGTTCAAATAGTTCTACTTCACTGTTTAGCATTTTACTTAGTGGATTAGTGGTATTTACCACTCTGTAAACTAGACAGTATTGTACTGCAATGTTTTTGCAGACTTTACGTAATTCGGTCATGCCTTGAGTCTGAATCCTCTGTCCCAACGCTTTATTAAGATAAGGATCTTTTAAGGACACGAAGTAGTTTGGTGTAGTTTTAAACCAAATTGGTTCGTTATACAAGTTACTTTGGATACCTCCTATTAGGGCTTTTTCAAAAGTTTTCCACCTATTATCTGTTAAACAACTGATTACTGGTGTATCTCTTCCATCTATGAATAATGGACAAAGACTAACTTGTATCATACCAATATGGAGATAGTGATATCCTTCTCTAAGGTATTGTTTTACCTTATCTGCCTTGAAGAGAGGAATGTCTAGTATTATTTCTTCAGTTTGACCTACCGAGGTTTCTCCTTCGAAAATCTCTACATTCATCTTACTCTTAAATCTGAATATGTATTTTTTATATTTTTTCATTCCTGATTTTAGGCATTTCCCAATGGCTTATGGTAGAACCGGGAGTTTCTTCTTCAATTGATTCACTCTGACTAATTATGTTATTAGATAAATGAATCATCTCTTTTTCATGGTCGTATGTTTCTGACATCATGAAGATCGTGCCTATGCCTTCTAAGGTTTTGTTTAGACTTTCTTCATCATAAAATGTTGTTTCATCATCAGATTCGTAGTCGTATTCTAAAACAAGCTCTTCTGCCTCGTCTTCAGAATCTAATTCGTATCCCCATGCTGGATCGTATCTTTCTTCAGTAAATAAGAAAGATGACATATTTTGTTTTCTTCTCTTACTTGGGCATTTTTCACCACATAACCAGCAACAATCACACTCTTCTGGTGATTTCCCTTTTGGACATGAGGTTTTTTATACGGAATATTAGATTTCTTTCTAATATATCTTTCCTATGGTTTTGATTTTTCTCTTGATGGATTAAATTTTCTTTTCTGGAAAATTTTCCATTTCTTCACATATTTTTTTTCCGTTTCCAAACCTTTTTTTCACGAATTTTTTCTTCGTGAAGTTTGGCTTCTTTTCACATCCATAACTGTTTACCATGTTATCGACCTTAGAACAACAGTCGTAACTCATATGAGCTTTTTTCATATATTTTATTGTCTGTCCTTCAGTACAATATTTCCTTAGAACTTCTTCTACAGCCGTAATTCTTTCTTTTAAGGAATCGCAAAGCATTTCGTCGTTTTGGAGTTTACTAAATTCTTTTTCTGCTAACTTATCCCATGGTTTAGGAAGTTTGGCAGTAAATTGCTTTTGCCAATAGAGGCTGTCTCTAAGTTCTAACTTGTAAAAATATTTTTTAAATTCACAAGTGTAATTTTTAAAATAGCACATATCACATATTTGTAGTTTTGTCGAATTTGTGAAAAAACTTTTTTCTTGAATACCTATGTCATTTATAGATATTCCGCAGAACCCTCGTTTGAGGTTATCGGCATAAAACATTATCCATTCTTCAGAAATATTAAGCTTGTTTTGAGCTTCAATTATCATTTCGTTATCTGCGATGCTATTCCAGAACCTAGCTGCATTTCCTCGCAGGGTTGCTCGAATAAATTGTTTCATAGCATGCCTTTCTGTTAAATTACCACCTATTATGACAATTCTTAAGGCTTGTGCCCAATTATCAATTATTTCTTCAGTATTTGAAATACAATCGATATCAAGATATATGTCTTATTGATTTACGGGCTCATTTCTTCTATTTTTGAGGACAAATTCTTGTTTTAAATTTGTCCTTATAAGGGCGTTATTAAATTTAGAATTTTTTTTCTAAATGTAATTCTCGATTCCACGCTCCTACATAGTTCGGATCGGTTTCTCCGTTTCATAAATTCATATCAACAAATGCCTTATTTATTTCTGATATGGCTATTTTTTCTTCTTGTTTATATTGCTGTTCTTTTAGAACAACTGGATCTATATCCATTATTGATTTTTTTAATGATTTTTCTTTTTCTACTTTGTCTAAGTAGTCATTTATTATTTTTTCTATTTCTTTCTCACCTATTCCCTTTACGGGATCTTTGGTGCAATTTGAGCCACTCGAAGAGGGGTTTCCTTCGCTACCACTGTATGCTATAACTTCTTCAAATACATATGAACTTACGTTGCTATAGTATTTATTGATAACGTCATAACTTTCAAAGTTTGATAAGAAGTTATCTGAGTTTATGACGTGATTTTCACTTTTTAACCCTTTAACTGAATTGTGTAATTCCGTTAATATCTGAGATGTTATCTTGCTTAGAGTTCTACAGATATTTAAAGTTTCATGAGATACATCCATTATTTGATTTAATAATCCTATTACCTCAGTTTTTCCAACTCCATAGTCTAAGTGTATAATTCCTGTCATATGATCTAATAAACAAGAAATTTTCATGAGTTTTTTGGTTGAATCTCGCCTTTGATTAGGCTCTGATACCAATTTTGTATGGCCAAATTCTCCTTTGGTTATGAATGACATGTTATAAACTTAAGATGAATCAGTTTTAGTCTTTTGAGAAGTATGAGGTGTTTTAAGTGAACTATTTAGAAGTTGAGGGGTTAAAAATGATATTAACCAGAGTGCTAGCAACTTGCTAGCACTAGCATATCGCAGAACAATCAAATTTATTTTTTCACCTTCAATCATAAATGAAACTTCTATAAAAATTTCAGAGATACAATTGAAATAAATAAGATTCATGGCATCTTTCTTGCTGATACTGACTACCGAGAATTTGAAGAAAAAGTAGATACATTTGATAAAAAAAAACAATTTTCAAAAGAAATTACTAAGTTCTTAACTTTAATAAGTAAATTGGCTAGAGTACCAGGATCGAGTGCTGGGAATGCCCAGCTTATCAATATATCCGGTAAACTACTAGGGGCTCATGCAGCCCATGCCAGATTAATCATATTTTGGGCCGGAGCAATTGGAACATGAAAACATGACTAAATTGGTCCTAGTTACTCTTCGGGACGGAGTAGAAGAAGGGAAGGGATTCTCGAATGCGAAAAAGGATCCAATGACTTCGAAAGAATTGAACGAGAAGCCGTATGAGGTGAAAATCTCATGTACGGTTCTGTAGAGTGGCCGTAAGGGTGACTTGTAACGACCCGATCCACTGCCCCACCACAGGGCATTGCCTCCCTCAAAAGGGCTAGCCAAGTGGGTACTTATGAATTCATAGGCAGGGTCTTAGAAGGCCAATCATAAACTCTCCCACAACCGATGTGGGATATTACAATCTTTCTAACTTATTCCTTAACGTCCTCGCTAAGGCTCAATCACAAATAGCCCAAAATCTTCCTATCTAGGCAATGTGGGATATACTCAGCTCACCCTTCGTTTCCCCAACCATCTTCTTGATGTGGGATATACCCGGGCTTGCCTTCGTTTCCCCTAACCATGGACAACCCGACTGGATAGCCCAGCCTGAGCTTTTGAGAGTCGGCTCTGATACCATCTGTAACAACTCGATCCACGGCCCCACCACAGGGCATTGCCTCCCTCAAAAGGGCTAGCCAAGTAGGTACTTATTAGTTTATAGGTAGAGTCTTATAAGGCCAATCATAAATTCTCTCACAACCGATGTGGAATATTACAATCTCCCTACCTTATTCCTTAGTGTACTCGCTAAGGCTCAATCACTCATAGCTCAGAATCTTCCTCTCTAGCCAGTGTGGGATATACCCAGCTCACCCTTGTTGCCCTAACCATCCTCTTGATGTGGGATATACTCGGGCTTGCCTTCGTTTCCCCAACCATCGGCAACCCGACTGGATAGCGCAGCCCAAGCTTTTGAGAGTCGGCTTTGATATCATCTGTAACCACCCGGTCCATGGCCCACCACAGGGCATTGCCTCCCTCAAAAGGGCTAGCCAAGCAGGTACTTATGAATTCATAGGCAGGGTCTTATAAGGCCAATCATAAACTCTCCCACAACCGATGTGGGATATTACATCTGTGACGACCCGATCCACAGCCCCACCAGAGGGCATTGCCTCCCTCAAAAGGACTAGCCAAGTAGGTACTTATGAGTTTATAGGCAGGGTCTTATAAGGCCAATCATAAATCCTCCCATAACCGATGTGGGATATTACAATCTCCCTACCTTATTCCTTAGCGTCCTCGCTAAGGCTCAATCACACATAGCCCAAAATCTTCCTCTCTAACCAGTGTGGGATATACCCAGCTCACCTTTCGTTGCCTCCAACCATCCTCTTGATGTGGGATATACTCGGGCTTGCCTTCGTTTCCCCCAACCATCAGCAACCCTACTGGATAGCCCAGCCCGAGCTTTCGAGAGTCGGCTCTGATACCATCTGTAACGACCCGGTCCACGGCCCCACCACAGGGCATAACCTCCCTTAAAAGGGCTAGCCAAGTAGGTACTTATAAATTCATAGATAGAGTCTTATAAGGCCAATCATAAACTCTTCCACAACCGATGTGGGATATTACATGACTTATCTGTCAACTTTTCCACTATCACCCCCAAAAAACCAAACTCTGCCTTTCGTAAAGTTGCCAAAGTACGATTAACTTCTGGATTTGAAATTTTGATTTTTGTGAAAAAGAATTGCAATCCCTTTAATCTTTAAATTAAAATATACTAACATAGAATATCCATAACAATGACGATTATTCAGGCTATCTGCTAGATATGACCCCTATTTGTTCCCATTTTGGGAACAGCCAGTGCCAAAGTCACTGAATGGGTAAGTCGCTAATCCCCAAAACGGACTATGTAATGTACTTTATCTGCTGGGTTACGGGCGGGACATTTTACCAGAGGTTTCTAATCTACCCTTGTGTGATTCCTGTTAAAGCATATACTAGAGGGGTGGGTGCAGGGCGGACGATTTTAAAGCAGACTCCCCAGTCATTAAATAGAGAAGATCACCAAGATTTCGTGATCCGTTGCATATATACATATATATATATATATATATATATATATATATATATATATATGTTGACTTGTATTGTGTTTTAAAGACAAGAGAGAAGAGCCATTCTTTGATAGGGTTTGTTGAGAGAAACAAATGTCTGTAATCTCTAGTGACAAACTTAGTGAAATCGCTGCTACCACCGTAGAGTAGGCTTTCGCCGAACCACGTAAATCTTGTGTGCCTCTGTTTTCTGTTATTATTTTTTGATTCTCTTCTTTATTGCTTGATGTAGAATCTAGTTTATCTTTTCACAATAATCTTTTATTGTCGCATAATAGCGACATCTACAATAAGGAGTCAAGGAGGCTATAATCTAAACGAGCACATTTCATCTACTGCTTTAATTACACCATGTCAATAAAAGAAGTTACAGAAATGGGCGCCTTTATTTTCATAATTCCTTCCTCCATTCTCCCATTTTCTAAACAAATACACACCACAACAATTCACCCTCCTCGATACATTGGTTTTCATCAATAGTGGTTGTTGGATCAACCTTCTTATCTGCCTTGAAAACCCCCATCAGTGTAGTGACTATGTGCCTAAACATGATCAATATGCCAAAAAATCCAGATCGACTAATGATCGGAGGGAGAAAGATACATGCAAGAAGTGAAGATTGATCGAAGGTGGATCATGAAATCGTGATGTCCGGACCTCCTCAACCAAAGAAAAAAAGAGAAAGAAAAGTTGTAGGTCCCTTATTTTATCGCCCTGGCGGGGAGGGGGGATCGGTGTAAAAGTAAAAGCTAACAGATGGGAATTAAAGATAACAAAATCAAGAAGATTTTTATACTGGTTCGGCCCGCCTGCCTACTTTTGGTCCTTGAGCACTCCACACAAGACAGACTTATCCGAACATTTCACTTTACTCCTAGCTTCAAGTGTTAGCTTAGGCTGAGAAGCGATTACAAAATAACAGTTTCATATCTAAAATAAAGATATAACACTCCTTAATGAGCAAATTTATGAATAGAAAACAATGATGAACTTAGTTCTCTAAGGTAAGAAAATTTAAATCAAGAACATAATTGACAAATGATTTAGCTCACATAATCTGTTCCTACAATTCATCAATTTGACGAGTGTTTGGAACTTTTTTGTGGGGTGTTTGGGGGGGGGGGGGGGAGAGTAGTGGTAAGCTTGAAAATTCCTCAAGGTCAGTTTGTTACTTTCTTGAAAGGGAAAAATTTGCCTTGTATAGTGTGAAATTATTGTGAAAGCGATAGAATAAAACTTTATAATTAATTGAGCTATTTATGTAATTAGTTGGGTAGTAGAAAAATAAATCAAATTGATTTAAAAATAGTTGAACTGTTCCAACGAACTTGTTCCACTTTATCACTACTAAAAGTATCCGTTGCTGGTGAAGGTAATTAATGTCCAATCTTATTAATTCAAAAGATATAGCTCGGACGGACTCTAAAATAGTTTGACTATTTTTAATAAACATTTTATGATTAGAAATCCGATAAAAATAGTCGGACTTTTTATAGCACAATTGGACTGCTTTTAGAAAATCAATCGAGCTGAAAAGAGAACAATCGAAATGATTTAAAACGGTTGAGCTGATTTGAAGGTGGTTCAACTGTTTTTGCCAATTCTTCAAGGACAAATGTTCTGATGAAAACATTTGGATTGTTTTAGAAAATAGTTGAACTGTTTTGAAATCAGCCGAACTGATTTCTCTATCAATTCGATCATTCACATCAGTAATCTTTTAGAAGGTACTGAAGAAAACGGTCTAACTCTTTTTGTGAACAGTCCTTATTTATACTATAAGTAAGCTTTGGTAGGAGCGACAGGATGTTGATGAGTATAGATAAATCTTAACACAATTTTTCATTGTCTTTGAAGATTTTGGCTAGTTGATTTGTTTAGTCCATCTATCATTTTTATAGGGATCTTGCAAGTGAACTTAACTCGAACTTTTACATTTGAATATATAGCCTAGCTAAATCGAGAGCATCCATTGTGGTCCAATTTTGGTGAGCATGATCATTCAGGAAGTGTCATCTGACACATTTTAACACAAAATTAGACTCACAAGATTTGATAATTGTAATGATCAAAACTAGAACAAGTCAACAACAGAAACCAAAAAGATTAAAGTTATAGATCTAGACATGTCGATAGCCAGTGGCCACCCTACGTATTCGAACGTGCTTTAGGGTGTTAAGATTTCAGTATCCTTTGGATAGATGTGGCGTTAGGGATTATATATCACAATTACACCTTCGGGGGTAAAGTGAGACTCTAATATAGAGCCCTGGAGTTGTTTAGACTTTGAAACTGAAAAAATGGATAAAACACGAATTTTCTTTGAATTTAGGGCGTAATTACAAGAAAAAGATTAAGTTATGACATGATATAAGTAGAGATGAGTATCAAACCATTCAAACTGATCTGAGCCACTTAAATTGATTAAATCGTTCCGATCCAATCTGAATTGCCCA
Source organism: Escallonia herrerae (assembly GCA_033070095.1). Lineage (NCBI taxonomy): Eukaryota > Viridiplantae > Streptophyta > Magnoliopsida > Escalloniales > Escalloniaceae > Escallonia > Escallonia herrerae. Next base: position 229,634 of record JAVXUP010000957.1, on the reverse strand, counting down.
GAATTCTAGATATTTCGGTTTCATATTTCTCAAACAGACCTTTGTTCAGTTCGAGTCACAAATCAATTTTTTTTATAACCGATCAGAATCCCAAGGAAACAAACTTATAATATATTGATCTCTTCGACGCTAATTGATAAAACTGAAATTTAAGTGCTAAAAAAGTTAAGCGCTGAATTCGTAAAACTGTAAACCTTAAGCGACTAAACTTTTACTAAAAATTTAGTCGCTTGCTAAATATTTACTGAATTTTAACCTGTTTGGCAAACCAAAAGCAAATATCTGAAAATTGTTCCAAGTTACAAATTTATCCATTTTATCAAAATTATGAATTTATTTATATAATCTATAAGTTTTTTAGGCCAAAATTGTGTTGGCGGTGGTGACGATAATGGCAACAGAGTAATAATGGCGACGGCGGTAGAAAGCTGTCAATGGTAGCGATAGTGGTGCCTGAAAACGTTGCGTTGGTAATTATGGTGGCATCATTGTGGTAATTATTCTTTTTTATGTATAATTATGTTAAATAACTTTTAACCATCTCATTTATAATTGAGTGGTAATCATTAAGTAAGTCCAGCCTTACTTAAATTTTAATTTATTTTTTATAAGAATTAATTTTTTTTAAGTGATACAACATTAAACGTTATCAAATGCACTTAATTAAAAATAATTAAAAAATTTAAGTTTTAAGTTCTTGATTGCGTTATCAAACATAATAAACAAAATCTTAAAAGCTTATGGAAAAAAAAAAAAAGAACACCGAGAGCACTTACAAGTACAAAAGTCTAGTGATTAATTTATCTTATATATTCATAAATTGTTTCTCGTACATTAATGTCAATGACAAAGATATTGAGTTCCTTTTGTATTTAAATAGAATTATACTTATATCTCATGTTTACAGTGCACATGGATATCAAATATTGCAAATTTGTGTAACTTTAATAAATAATTCATTGATAAAAAAGCAAACTTTTTTTTAAATGCGCACAAACAAATCTAAAAAGAATAGTTCAAACTAAATCATCCGAACTGATGATATTTAGTTTGATTCAATTCAGAATATTACATCTCGATTTATGATTTGGTGCCTTAAAAAGTCGAATCGAACTATTATCACCGCTACCTATGAGTCACATATACTAATTTGCAAAGAAATGTCACCTAAAGGAGCAAAAGCGCTCACACCCACAAAGAAAAAGTATAAATAGAAAAAAGGGCCCAAAAAAAAAAGAAAGGACTAATTACAGCAGTGTCCTTGAGGTTAGGGTATAATTATAGGCGTGTCCATTAGTTTGGACAAATTATATTTATATTTGTTGACTAAACGGAATCTTAAAAATTCTAACGGTTTAAAAAATAATTTTATTGCGCCTAAGTTGGAACCTTATTTTTTCCCCAATGCCATTACTTCATCTAAAACAGAAAATCAAACCGGGGGGGGGGGGGGCTCTTCTTTACCGCCTCACCATCATTTTCTATTCCTCCACCACCACCATGCCGCCATCGTGACTTTGACTGAAATCCTCCTAACTCTTCCACCCCGTCATCTTCAATTTCTCACCATCATCTTCAGGCTAGCCTTCAGCGCCGAGCTCCTCCATTCGGCTAAAACTTTTCCACCCCGTCAGCCCCGAGCTCAGCTTGCCTCGCCTAGGTCTCACCAGCCAATTTGCTCCCAACTCACCAGCCTCAGTGAGCAGCGCCGGCTAAGCCACTCCAACGCCTTCACTGGCTCGATTCTCACCATCGCGATTCTCACAAATCGCGATTCTCACCAATCGCGCTGGCTGAGCCTCCACTCCAATCGCGATTCTTCACTGGCCAAATTTAGTTTCAAAACTCTAATTTGGAAATTAGGGTTTTGAAACCCTAAATTTTAGGTCAAATTAAACCAAGCTTTGAAATCCTCCTAATTTCAGGGGTTTAAAAGCGTAATTTTCAAAGCAAGGTTTCAAAACCCTAATTTTAAAAAATTAGGGTTTGAAACCCTAATTTAAAAATTATAAAAAATTATTCAGGATATACTGTACAGTATTGCCATTTTTAAAATACGTAATGATGAAAATTACACTTTTTGAATGGAACATTGACAGATGGATACAAGTGTTACTTTTTAAACGTTTTTTGTCACGACATGTTACATTTTGAAACTTAGTGTTCTTGACTGTAATATCACCCTAACCTTAGAGACACTACTGTAATTAGCCCGAAGAGAAGAGAAGAGAAGAGAAGAGAAGAGAGAGGAAGAGAATATAATTTTCTTTCCTCTTGTTTATGAGTTTAAGAGAGAAAGAAAAATATCATTCATTTTTCCTGTTTGTGAATTTAGAAGAAAAGAAAAGAAAATATATAACATTACATATATATCCTTATATAACAGTTTGCTAATTCAAACAAAGACTTTACAGATGATCCTAACTAAGAAAATATTTCAGAAGGAAAAAAAATGGTCATCGAGAACATTACATAATAATGTGATAAATTTCACATCACGGATAATGCAACAATATAAAAAAATAGCCATGAGTTGATTATAAACATCCGACCAACCAAATCTAATTGATGTTAGACCAAAGCATAACAATCAATCATGAGTCAATTCTAACACTCAAATATCCTATCAGAGACAATTTGAACCTCTCATCATTATTCTCTAACATGAACTTGCGCCTTTTGGGTGGACAGTCAAATAAAGCCCTCGGCTTTTTGGGATTCTTACCTGAGATTGCAAGAGATGAAGCTAGTCACCACTTTTGCAACTTCTTCTATTTATTTGTTATAAACAGTATGATAGGTCTTTGAAAGAAACTCTAGGACTTAAAAGTCATTAAAAATTCAATTATCATAATTTTAAGGGTAATATGACATTATTAAAATATTACTTATTTCTTTATGTTTTTTTTTAATTTTGGAGGAAAGATTTAGAGACAAAAAAGGCTCAAACTTTCTTTCCTTTTTTTCTTTTCTCTATTTAAAGAAACTCAGAAAATGAGTCACCTTTCCTCTCTCTTCTCTTCTGAAAAAGAAAAGAAAAAAAAAAATCGCAAACGGGCTATTAGTTCCAACATCAAACTACAACCAGAAGAAAAACACGTTAACTCAGTGGCCATGGCCTCTCAGCTCCCCTTTCTAGAAACCTGATTGATTCTACATTACATTCTGGACATGGCCTCTGTGCCCCCATCTTCACTTTCTTGTGCTCTCAACCCATTCAAACCTGGTCTCTCTTTTTCAAAACCAAATCTCGGAAACTGCACTGTTAAGACCCTCAAACTCATCCTCATTGAACCCATCCAATGATGAATCTTCATCACCCACTTCATAGAATTCACTAGACCACGTGAAGGCCTCTTTTGCAGAAGCCAAAGCCTACAAGAAATTGACAGAATCCAACCCAACTCCAAAAATTGTCCATAAAATAGAGAATAAGAGTGACGGGTCCGTCACAGACGTTAAAGTTGGTGGCAAGAAGGATATTCCAAGTGGTGTTAAACTTGCTATGGAGAAAGCAAAAGAGTATGCAAAGAACAAAGGAATTGTGGGTGGCAGTCAAACTAGGGATGGCGGCGAATCAACTTCAGGTAGTTTTTTTTTTTTTTCCTTTTTCATGGGAGTCTCTCTTCCTAAGTGTTTTCAGTTTTAGCTGAATTTTTGACTAATAGGGTTTTTGCCATTTATATCAATTGTTATACGTAAATTGTCAGTCAGTAGTAGCATACTTACTAGTGATAATAGTCTTCGGTAGTATTTGAAATTTCAGCTAATTTTTTTTGTTTAAGTTCGTAGAATTTACGGAAAAATGTAGTGTACTTACTACGAATAACTTCTACCACAATCAAGGAGACTTGTGATCAATCCCTACCCAGTTCGGGATGGGGGAGTTTGGGATACCCTGATTGTGTAGCCCTCAAACGTGGCCTCGTATGGACAGCAAAAGTTATATGTATGGATTGACTTGTTGAATATGGAGCTGATAAATGAGGATTGGAATTTGATAGATGTGTGACCTACACTTTTGCAAACCGATACTTGCAGTTCAGTCTGCATTTCAGACTGAGCATTGCCTGCTTTGATTTTGATTCCTTGACACTTTTATGCTTCCCAGTCTAGGAAAGAAGACCCCTTTATTGATTCTAAATGTAGCTGCATAATTACATGTGAGATGTAGTAATGTAACTTAATTTGTTGAATCTATCAGAAAAAAGAAAAAAACAATAACAAATCAATTCTCTGTACGTTCATTTGTTTCTAGGATTGGATGGAGGGGAAAGAGGTGCTTTTGGAGGCAGATCTGTTGAGAAGAACGTCAGTAAGAAGGAAGGACCCACGGTTTCAAGCATTGACTTTATAGGGCTCAACTTCTCAGATAAGAAGCAAGGCAGGGAACTGCCGGCTGGGTTGGTTCCTGTATCAGACCCTTTTCCAGAAGGGGACTTGCCCGAGGTGGAAATAATTGTTGGGGATGCTAGCAAGTTTAAGGATGCAGCAGCATCGAAGCCAAATACAGCTCGTGAAGATGATTCAGATCTCTACAAGCCAAAGGTTTCTACATGGGGAGTTTTCCCAAGACCAGCGGACATTTCAAAAGCAGTAAGATGCTTGTCATATTTTATGTTTTGCAACATGTATATGTACTTTCTTTTAGGTTGCAGATCTGGGTAAATAACTATGGCTCGAAAATGGTGACAAGTAGAGCTTATCATTTGCTGAAAGGCCATCTTAGTGGTCGCTTCAAGTGATTATTATTTGTTCCAATAGAGTTCTGATTAGTGTGCAACGAGAAGAGTTAAAATTCTGAATGAAACTTTACATGACATTCTGAGTCATTGCAGGGGAGACTAACGAGGTTTCTCTGTTCAACTATCTATACCAAGAAACATAGTTCGAGTCAATTGGCGCAGCCTACTAATCATTCAGAATTGCAAGCAAATCAAGTCAACTGCAGAAATTTTGTTTTCTGTTACACCCCCTTTAGTTTCAGGGCTATGATCTTCTATTAATGGCACTTATTGCCATTTCTCTTGGTTCCAAGTTATCTTCGTGCTTTTGACAGGGCATGCCAAATCTTCTGATCCTTGGTGATTAGGAAAGAGGAAGACCTTATATACTTTTCACCTTTTACATCACGGAATTGTTGCATGTACAATGTACGTGTTGGGCAGGCTTTTCTGATTTACATTCATGTAAATGAATTAAAACACATTTTTTTTTCCACAAACAGGTTCTAGTAAACCTTAAAATATCTTGGCTTCATAAGAAGAAAAAACAAGCACGCTTGCGCACACGGTTGCACGCACAAGCCCGTTGTTTGTATGTTTGGTGGGAAAAAAAGATGTTTCCTTATTATCACATTATAAATTTTCTTTTCTCTTACACCCTCTTCAAAATAGATATGATTGTAAATCAATTAGAGGGATTCTTCTCAGTCTGACCACCGAATGCCAGCATGCTGATGACATACAATGGGCTCCTTTGCATAAATTTGAGCAAGGAAAATGAAGACTAAAGATGGAGGACCTACAATTATTTATTGCCAGCAGGATTCAGTTATAATCCAGAAAATAAATGCATACTAAAGTGCCAACAAAGTTTTTTTTGTAGGTGATTGTGCTTAAGTAATGGACAAAAATATACAAAATATCACTGTTAAGGACTCACGAAAGAGTTCATCGCCTAACACTCCAGAGCTAATAAGTAGCATGATATTGAACATGTTTACTGATATTGTTCTAATTCCTGTTCCATGCAATAATAATTTTCATAATTTCACTTTATTGAAGACAACCAGGGAAATACTTATAAAACAGGAAACAATCTTGTTAAGACAAATAATTAATGGAAAGAATGTGCAAATAGAGATGTCTTGTGGGATCCCCTCTGGCCTCAGCAACATCCCATCATCCTTCTCTGGAAAAGGAAACAAGGGGAAAATGAGAAGAAAGTAAAGAAGATTGCTAGCTCAAGTCTTGACAAGGTTACGAGTCAAATTTCTCGGTTAAGTTGTGTGCCTAATTAACTCTGAGACTCATAGAAGATGTCTGTCTGTTTTGAACTCTCTCCCCCCCCCCCCCCCCCCCCCTTCTTCCTTCTATTTGTGGGCACAGCATAATGGAGCCAGTTCTTACTTAAAATTATTTGATCACACCCATTTTTCCTCTAATATTCAGTATGGCGGTGGAAGAACTATTCAACCTGGGCATGTGCTTGAAACAGCAAAAGATGAGGTTGCTAAAGAAAAGCGCACAAGAGAACTACTTGCTGCTTACAAGAGCCAAATTGGTTTAAATATTGATCCGCAACTGAAGGCTGAATGTCAAAATGTAGGCTTCAGTATGGACATGGCCTTTTTTACTTTCATCTCTTACTTTGAAAATTGTGGTGCACGACTTTCTTACAAACTGCAGTGCTGTTATTAGGCTTTGCAGGACGGCGACTCATTAATGGATCTGGGGAAGCTTAAGGAAGCGTTACCTTTTTACGAAAAAGTTATGGATAAGTTGCCATTTAAGGTATTCCTTTATTGATATGTATGAATACGTGTACGCCAAATGCAGAAAGACCATCTGATTCTCTGTTGATAGCATGTTTCTTTTTCTCATACATCAAAGGGGTAGCCGATCTTAACCCTGTTATTGTCGGGAGGATGCTTCTAGGGAAACTAAGACCTCCAGGTCAGCTACAATACTGTTGCGTCAAGGCTCAGCCTCTCGCGTCTTTACGTATTTGATTATGTTGGAGCAGAAATCATTTTGGAATTGCGAAGTTAGGATACTTTCACTTGTAAGGAAAGGGAACTGGGCCGCGTACCTTAGCACTTTTCAGTAATATAATCTATAAGGTCTTTGACTCCCTGTTTCCTACTTTTTCTTGACAATATGTAGGCTCTTGAAGATTTAGTTTATAGTTCTAAGAGAAAAAATCAACTGAATGACAGAATAATAGTTAATTGCTTGTCAAATTTTTGTTAGAAGGATTCTGTGTCTGTATATTCGCAAGTTACTTAATGAAATAGTTTTCTAGAAGGAAAGAACGCCAATAAAGAGTGACGCTAACTGCAAAACCAGTCCAACTCTTGCTTTATGAATCACATACCCTTTTGTTCTAAAGATTTTATCCCATAAAGCGGTGACATTTTGCATGCTCTTCAGACTTTTGCTAGAAAGTTCGATCTCTCTCTTAGAATCGGGGTTTCTTTGTGCTCAAGGGGTAAACCAATGATTTGTATCGAGCTGGTGACACCAAAAATCAGAGTCTCTTTCACCCAGTATTCATTTGCAAAGACCCAGCAGGTTGAGGATTTGTTGAATGGAAAATTGCGGCAATTTGAAGTTGTGGTATTGGCTTTGACAAGACGTTTCTATGCCCGGTGACCACTGCTTGTTGAAAGAGAAAGATAGAACAATCTCTGGGGAGGTTGATGAGTCATTGGGAATAGTATCTGTTTGGGGGTGGAGGGTGAGGCGTCTTGGGGGATGAGTCATTGGGTGAATAATAGTATCTGTTTGGGGGTGGAGGGTGGGGCGTCTTTTTTTTTTTTTTGGGGGGGGGGGGGGGGGGGGGTTGGCACAAAGAACATATAGTTATTATATGTAGTATTCCTGGTTTCCTTTTCTTTCTTTAAGTAAGCCAATTTAATTTCTACAACCGATATCAAGACCTTTTTTTCGTCTTTACTGACTTCCACTGGACGGTAACTTACCAAACGTTTCTGAACTTAGTCAGCTTGGTTTGGCTTTTAGGTTTCTTACAGTCTTAAAACATGATATACATGTTGGGTCGACAATCTTCCCGATTGCACGTGGCCCAATCTGCATACGCTTTTCGGTTATTTCCACTACGTTCATTTTGTGCTCTTGGTGACGGTGCACCACAATTTTTATCTCGTTGGTTTGTCTCTCCTTGGCTGTTAAAAGTAGCGTCTTATATGCTTGGCTTAATCTTAGACAGCTTAAGATATTAGAGCAACTGCCAACTGCTAATGTATCGTGGTCACTCCTGGTTACTGTACAACGTATTTTCGTTAAATGCAATGGTTGAAATTGACTTTGGCAGGCAATCACAATCTTAGGATCTGGTGATTTTAAATGTATGGCTACCTGGACTCCGATAAGAGGATCGGGTTTAGATACCTGTCATCAGTATCCTATCGCATTTACATAGTGGCGTGGACTCCAATCAAAGTCTCGGCTTTAGTTACCTGTCTAAGTATCCTAGCGCCTTCATCTAACTTCCAGAGACCAAAGATAGGCGTACATGCAAAAATCATATCTATTAGTGTTTTCATTTATTCCCTCGGTTAAATAGGTTTTTACGTTAACTTACATTCTTTACATATAGAAGTTGCTTCATTTCAAAGCGATAATAAAGAAACAAAAACAAATAAGATGGGGACATAAGCTACGAGAAAGAAGTGTTGAACAAATTTTCCATACCACTTTTTGGGTTTGAGAGTCCAACACGGCTACTTGTGGACTCCACGTAAGCATAGAAATATAATAATAGTCTTTAATAATGTGTCAATGGTGCATATTTACAAATGTATTTGTTGTGCTTTTATGAAGCTGAGTAATGGTTAGTAATTGTGTAGACAGTGGAGTGAGTGGTGTGAGTGTTGTGTTAATTGTAAGGTTAGACACTCTGCATACTTTTATACTCCAACCATTTTGGATTAAGTGGAAAGAAAGTATAATCTTAATAATGTATTCTCTATTTCTCCAGATTTTTTAGTGTAGAAAGTGAGTGACCCTTTGTCTCCAACAAGGTGGTACCAGAGCACCAGATTTGTGGGGCGTGAGAGAGAGAGAGAGAGATTCATATTATGTGATTCGCTAAAGACAACTGTGAAGTGCTCCTCAAAAGGGTGCCTTATAAGCCTCCAGAAGGAAAAGATCAGAAGGTATTTTTAATCATCCATCATTGCTGGGATGATGCAATCTTGCAAAATATTGCTAATGCAACTACTTCCAAGAAGGCTCGAAAGATTCCCCAAACTTCTCATCATGGAATGTAGAAAGTGAAGAAGGTTCATTTTCAAATGTTTAGAGGCGAGTTTGAAGCCTTATGTATGAATGAATCCTAATTAACTCCAAACTACTTTTTTGGCCATTGCAAACCAAATGAAGAGAAATATTGACAATTTGAATGAAGCTCGAGCGGTAGAAAAAATTCTTCCATTAACTAGATCCCAAATTTGACTACATTGCTGTAGCCATCGAAGAGGCTAAAGATGTGTACTCCATGACCGTTGATTTAACTCATGGGATCGCTACAAGCACATGAAGCAAGGGTACGCAAAAAGAAGAAAGAGCCTTTGGAGCACATGCTACAAATAACACATTCATTGAAGAAAAAGCGAGAAAGCAAGGACGTCATAAGGGTCAAGGGACGTAGAGGAGGACGTAGTCGCTGTCGTGGTTGTGGTCATGGCCAAGGAAAAGGAAGCGGAGAAGGAGACAATTTTGTCCCCACAACAAAAACAAGGAAGAGGCCGAAACTCAAAGCAAGTAAGAGGTTGTGAAAGAGGCAATTGTTCCAAAAGGATGTATGACAAATCCGAGGTTCAATTTTACAGTTGTTCTACTTCCTATTAAGGTCATTATGCTTCGGAATCTTGATACGATGCTAAGGCATCGAAGAGGAATGAAGAAAGTGGAGATGATAACAAAATTGAAGAAATAGAGCATACTTTTTTATTGGCATACAAGGACAAGGAAGTGGCGAAAAGAATTTGTGCATTTACGCCGGCGCTAGCAGCCATATGTGTCGAAGCAAACGTAAGCTCGTAGAGATTGACGAGTCAAGGAATTTAAAGTCATTTTTGGCGACTCAATTAAAGGGAAAGGTAACATTTTCATTCGTTTCAAGAATGGTGAGCACCAACTTTTTTCTTACGTTTATTATGTGCCTCACATGAAGACCAGTATTGTGAGCTTAGGACAACTCTTACAAAATGGCTACGATATTGTTATTTCATGAAGGTTCATTTGGAAATTTTGGTCGCTGAAGTTCGTATGACAAGAAACTAATGTTTTTGGTAAATATCAAAGTGGTCTTTCTAATGTTTGAGGACTCGCGTTAGCTAGTCATCTTGGCTTTATCTTTTACCATCATAAAGTGTCATGCACTTACATTTTGGTGGAGTAAAACTGTAAAATTGTTCTCTAGAATGATTAGCTTTGTGAGGGATGTCTTGTTGGCAAGCAATTCCAATTTTTTTTCCCAAAGGAAGCCAATTCACGAGGAAAATACTCGCTTTAACTTGTTCGCTTGGATGAGTGCAAGCCAATGAGCAGACCTTCGCTTGGTGAAGACAAATTATTTCTTTATTGATGGCTGATTTTCTTAAAGAAAAATAGAGGTGTTTGATGTTTTCAAGATAATTAAGGATCTTGTTGAAAAAGAAAGTGGATATGATGTTAAGGCTATGAGATCCGATAGAGGAAGCGAATTCACAAATTTTTTCTTCATTGGTGGTTTATTTTCTTCAAACAAGGTCATAGATGTTTGATGTTTTCAAGAAAATTAAGGATCTCGCTGAAAAAGGAAGTGGATATGTTGTCAAAGCTGTAAGATTCGATAGAGGAGTTGAATTAACAATTTTTTCTTCAATGATGGTTTATCCTCTTAAAGAAAGACCAGAGGTGTTTGATGTTTTCAAGAAACTTAAGGATCTTGTTGAAAAGAAAGTGGATATGATGTCAAGGTTATAATCCGATAGAGCAGTCAAATTCACATCAATTGCTTCTAAAAATTATTTTGAAGAAAATGGAATTCGTTACTATTTAACTGTTTTAAGTTGACGATGACAAAATGGCATCACAAAGAGGAAGAATAACACTATTCTCAACATAGCCCGCAGTATCTAAAGACTAAAAGAGTGCCCAGAGAGCTTTGGGCGAAAGCCGTTACTTGTGCGGTTTACTTGGTTAAGTCGATGCCAAGTTAGAAGCGTTCAAGGTGAGACCCCACAAGAAGCATGGCATGGAAAGGAGCATACAATCTTTCGTTTGCGGGTATCTGGTAGCATTGCTGCCACACATGTACAGGATGAGAAGTTGTCCAAGCTTGATGACAAATGTGAGAAGCACATCTCCGTCAGCTATGATTTGAGATCCGAAGGCTACAAGCTCTACAACACAAGTAATTGCAATATCATCATTAGTGGAGATATGGTTTTGATGAAGAAAGTGCACCGGAACTGAATACTCCACAGAATGGGTACAATATTCTCCTTTTTTGTGAAGGGAGGACCAAGAAGATGAAGACATGGTAAGGTTCAACGTGGCAAGTATCCTCACAAGAGCAAGCTTCACCACTTCAAGTGAAAGTCCACCATGTTGCACAAGGAACCACCACAACATGTATGAGGAAATTAAAGAGGTGATCAAAGAATTTGTGATTTGACTATGTCTTTTTGGTGATAATGAACCCTGGGCTTTTGAGGAAGCGGCTGAAAGAAAAACATGGTGAATTCCCATGAATAAAGGAAATTCAAGCCATTGAAAAGAACCACACATGGGAGTTATCCATGCTTCTGAATGGCCAAAGAGCAATTGGAGTCAAATGGGTTTATAAAGCTGAGAGTGCAAGCAGCGAAATGAAGAGGTACAAACCAAGGTTGGTTGCTAAAGGCTATAAGCAGCGCCACGACATTAACTGTGATGAGGTACTTGCACCCGTTGCCTAATTGGAAACCTTTATTTCTATTACTCCTTTGGTGGCACAAAATGGTTGGAAAATCCATCAAATGGACATGAAATCGGCATTTGACTTTCTTGAAGAAGATGTGTATGTTGAGCTACCAATGGGCTTTGCCATGGAAGGGGAAGAAGATAAAGCTTATTAAAGAATTGTGCGGGTTGAAGTAAGCACCACGAACTTGAAATAGTAGACTTTTCCAGTAATAATTTCTCCCAAGTGTCCTCATGAGCATGCCCTTAACATAAAACTAAATGAGGATTGAGATATATTTCTTGTTTGATTATACGTGGATGACTTGATTTTCACAGGGATTAATCCAAGCATGTTTAAGGAGTTAAAAAATGCAATTTCTAAAGAGCTTGAGATGACAGAAGTCGGGCTTATGTCTTGCTACCTTGGCATTGAGGTGAAGCAAAAAGGTGATGCAACTTTGGTTTCCTCAGAAAGGTATGCCAAAGAAGTTCAAGACAGATGATTCTAAGTGCGTGAGCACCCCCGTGGAATGTGGAATCAAGTTGTCAAGGAAAAATGTTCGAGTGAAGGTAAATCCAAATCTTTCGAGCACCTAGAGGGAAGCTTGAGGTACTTGACATGTAGAAATGACCAGAAAATTTATCTGGAGTTGGTCTTATTAATCACTGCATTGAAGCTCCTACCAAGACGTGTATGAAAGCGGCTAAAGAATTTTTCTTTGCCACAAAGTTACAATTGAGTTTGGTTTGTTTTGTTCTCCTTCTAACAAGTTCAATCTTTTGGGTTATTGTGATGGTGATTGGCTGGAGATTTAGATGATAGAAAGAGGACCACCAGGTTTGTTTTCTTCATTGGATATTGAGTTTACACGGAGTTTGAAAAAGCAAACTACGTCACACTTTCGACTTGTGAAGCTGAATATGTCGCCGACACAAAATGTGTTTGTCGAGCTGTTTAGCTTAGATATTTGTTGAAGGAGCTTCTTTCTTTCACAAGGAGAGTCAACGAAGATTTTCATCGGCAACAAATAGACAATATCATTGGACGTTCCATGATCAAAGCAAGCATATCATTAGAAGGTATCACTGTATTAGACAGTGCATTATCGAATGAAGGAGCTGGAGCCTAATATGTGACCAACTTGCTGATATATGCACCAAGCCCCTCGAAATTGAGAAATTTGGCAAATTGAGAAGTTTGCTAGGAGTCAAAGATCATGTTTAAGGAGGGCTATTGAAGTATAGTAATGAACTTGATCATTTCATTTTCAGTCGCATGTTACTAATTGAATTAGTGTATCAGTGGCATGCTATAGGTCATTAGTCGTGTTAGTGGTGCATTATTTATGTGTTGGGTGGTGTATTAATAATGTGTTAGTGGTGCATATGTTACATATGCATTACTTGTTTGTTTATGAAATCGAATACTGGTGTAGTTACTGTGTGCGTGGTGGGTTGAGTAGTGGCCATTGTAAGGTTGGAGTTTCTTTTAGACGCTCTATAAACTCATTTACTACTTCCATTTTGGATCAAGTGGAATGAATGTATTCTCTCCTCCAAATTTGTGAGTGTAAAATGTAAGTGAGTGACCTTTTTTCTCCAACAAAGCGTAGTCTTCAGTGTTTGTGCTATACCATCCTTCAAGTACTTTCAGAAAATTAATTGCACATGACACGAAATAAACTGACAATCTGTTTGGTCTAATTATTATGTATAGAGGTTTGTTATGCTCTTGGTTCTCCTCCATGTCATTCTTAACTAGTTTCTGCTTATTCTTTATGCAGAGTGAACTCCATGGGTCAGCTGCTTTGCAGTGGTCTATATGTCAAGATTCACTGAGCAGGTATTTGTACATTCTTTCACCATAAATTTCTCAGATGTTTATTACTTGTAGATTGTGCAGTGTTTTTAGGTTATAGACTGGTATAAATTCATTGCATGTTTTGGACTTGAAACTGTTCTTCCTAGTTATTATTGCTGCTATATACAGTATCATTCACAAAATCTTCACATGCTGCATTTGCTAGTCTTGTTCACAATGAAGCAAGTGTTAACTAGTCTTCTCAACTTTCAGTAAACTCCCAAATTTGTTAGGAAAGGCCCCGTGATTCCCATTTTCTTTTCCATATCCCCCATCCAAGGTTTTGTCATTTGATATATTTCTTGCAATCAAGACCTTCCTCACTACTTCTATCCATGTCATTTGTACTCTACCCCTGCCTCTTCTTACCCCATCAACCTATCACAAGCTACTTCTGATGGTGCTTTTGAAGCCCCTCATCTTTTCGTCAGTTGATCCCACCCCTTGCAAATGTCGCATTTCTTATCTATCTTTCTTTCGTTGTTGCTCATCTGCATCTTCTTTTACCCTTGTCTTCTTCGTGTTGTTTCTTAGAGGCCCAACTTTCTAATTCACACAGCATAACTAGTGTCACAGCTGTCCTACAAACCTTTTCCTTCAACTTGATTCGAATATTGCGATCATTCAACACTTTTAGATACACTTCTTTGCTTTATCAACCTGGTTTTATTCAATTCGTCTCTCTCATATTTAATGGTTCCTTTCGACAATCATATCAAGATTTTTTTTGCATGGTGTGTTGGTTAGCAATCTATATCTATACATATATAAAAAGCACGTATGGACTTAAATGGCTAATCTTTTCGTTCCTTAAAGTACCCTTTTCTAATTGGTATTTAAAAGATTAAGGGTGAGTAAGGGTGTTTTTGACCTATAACATTTTCTCCATTAAATACCCTTTTTAAGAGTGTTATTTAAAAATGAGGGTGTTTTTTGACTTCTCATAGGATATAAAGCCTCTTTCCTTAAAATACCCTTGTTGGGATATATGTTTTGGTTAGAATTAAGGATTGCTTTGACTTTTGACTTAATTTTTTTTTCATTAAATACCTATTTTTAATAAGAGAGTAAGCCTCTTTCATTAAAATATCTTTATTGGAATATATGCTTTCGTTAGAGTAAAGAGTTGTTTTGACTTTTTTTAAAAAAAAGAAAAAAGAAATTCTATGAAAACTCTATAAAATCACCCTTGAACTCCTGCATGCTCTCTAATTATTGAAAAAAAATCCTATAAAATCCTACCGCCTCCATTCACGTTAAAGCTAAATTACCTTAGAGTTATTACATGTTCTTCATCATATTTAATTAAAGAAAATAACTTGTTGAGTTTTCTATAGCTTTTTTCGAGATATGGTATATACCTAAACTAAACTGAATATTTTGTCAGAAATTCATTCCTTTTTAATTTTTAAATTTGTATGTTGATGCGTATGCTACATATTTGAATTATTCTGCATATATATAGATTTTAATATAAACATATTAGTACATTAAAACTATTGTAAACCTGAAGTTTAATTCAGATTTTGAATATACACATATTATTATAAGGAAGCTCTCATACAAAATTGGAGTTTTTTAGGATTTTTTAAATTCATATGTAGTCCTAAATAAAGTTAATTGGGTATTTTTTTTAAGATGCCCTTTTTAAAATGAAGTATTCATTCAAAATTAGTTTTTTTTGAATAGTAAGAACTGCAATTCATATGGCCTGTTGCCCGTCGGTATAGGGATTCGTACTCGAAACCTTGAGGTCATTCCTCAAGGCCCTTTGCCACTCCACCACCCCTTAGGGTTCAAAATTAGTATTGATTACGGGTGTTTCTTACTATAAATTTTTTTTTCCCATCAAATACCCATTTTGAATTAGAGTTTTGTAAAAAAAAAAAAAAAAGGGTGTATTTGGCTTCTTTTAAGATATGAAGCATCTTTCTTTAGAATACCCTTACATGAATCTATGCTTTAGTTAGAGTTGTTTTGTTTTTTAGTAAAAAAGGAAAAAAATTATGAAAACTTATAAAATCACTCTTGAACTCCTGTATGTTCTTTAAATTATTGAATTTTTTTTATCAAACCCTATAACCTCCATTCACATTAAAGCTAAATATCTCAGAGTTATTATATCTTCTCCATCAATTTCAATTAATAAGTTAAATACCTCTGAGCCACTACAACTTACAGAGAAAGTGTATTCTATAGCTTTTAAGAATAAACTTAATCTATTTATACTAAATTGAATATTTTGTCAAAAACTTCAATCCTTTTTAAAATTTTGTATAACATAATTGTATGTTGATGTGTATGCTACAAATTTTAATAATTTTGCATGTACATGTATTTCAATGCAAACGTAATCGTACATTAAAATATTATATAACTGAAGTTTAATTTTAAATTTCAATTGTAGATACATACTGGTGTAAGAAAGTTATCGTAAAAGTCGAGTTTTAGAAATTTTAAATTCATATAAATCTCTAGATCATTATAGCTTCAGTTCGTGTCAAGTACATAATCTTATATTCGTATTAAAGTTATTGGAATACTTTTATTTGCATGACAACAAATCCTTCATATGGTTATTGTCTTTCTATAATCTACTGTGTTCCGAGATATCATATATTTACATGATTATATATTATTCGTATAGCTATTGTCTTCATATATTTCGCTCTTATAAGTGATAGGATTAGATAAAATCCAATTGATAAAGACTCTAATTTATTTAGGCTCAAATGATTAATAATTTTTTGAGCTTAAAAACTCTCAAGTTTTGATACGCAAGGGATAAAATAACTAATTTTTTTTCTTAAACTATACTTTTCAAGTTTAAAGTTTTCAAGTTTGACTTTTTAAAAAGTGAGACTAAATTACTACCGTTTTGACTGACTTTAAACATTTTGAAGCTAAAAAGGTTCACTAATGCATTTTTTAATGATAAAAGATTATGAATATAACCAAAACGGGTAAAGAGCTGGCTCCAACATATAAAATAGTCTCAAGGGATTAAAATGACTAAATATTTTTTTAATTAAAAATACTCTTTTTTGAAATAAAAGGTTTACACAATTAAGTGTTTTTTTTTAACTTTTAAGAAGATGAGTCTAAACTACAATTTTTTAGCTCAATATAAATAAATTGTTGTTAAAGAGATTAAAAGTTCACTAATGCATTTTAAGTGATAAAAATGTGGGAGTGGACCTAACTCATTCTTATAAATATGATGCTAAGACTCTATCCACTTTTGAAAAAAACCCATCAAAACATAACCTTAAAATTATCAACATCAAAATAACCCATGTCCCTGAGGGTAGGGTGAAATTACAATCAATAGTACTAAGTTTTAAAAGGTAAAGTTGTGTTGGTGTGTTAAAAAAATATTTTTTTTTGCTTATGTCATCAATACGTATTTTTTAAATGTCAATACTGCTCTCATTTTAATCTACAAGGTATATAAAATATAAAAATTTAGAAATCCTAATTTTTCAAATTAGGCTTTCAATCCAAATTCTCCCCCGACCTCGTGACCTCACTTTTATAGGCAAACACTCAGCCTGAAAGTTGACAAATTGGCTTGGCCTCACCCGCCTTATCCTAGCACCGGCGAACGTCGGCCTCTACATTATCCCACCCATTCCAGACGCCTCCACCACCGTAAACATCCTCGGCAACAACATAAACATGCAAATTTCAAAGCTGCCAAATCAGTCATAAGTCTACAACTTGGCTCTGTGTGTGGGCGGGCCTGTTAACTAGAGGTATGGTGGGTCGTGGAAGGCTGATTGATAGTGATTGTGGTTTGTAGAGGGTGTTTCAGGCGGTGGTGGGCTAATTAGACGCAGTGGTAGGTTGATTAGTGGTGGTGAAACGCTCCTCTGCTGGTGATTAATGGCAGTGGCTACCGTGGTGTTGGGATGATACAAACAACAATCTTATCCACCTTCTTCTAGATTTAGAACCCCAAATTCGCATTTTCATTTATTGAATCGTGATGGTTGCTGCAAGTAATTGGAGTGAGAAAGTTGTGACAATTTATTAGGGTAAGAAGGTTGAAGAAATGTGAGAAA
The DNA here is from genome assembly GCA_033070095.1 of Escallonia herrerae. NCBI lineage: Eukaryota > Viridiplantae > Streptophyta > Magnoliopsida > Escalloniales > Escalloniaceae > Escallonia > Escallonia herrerae. Next base: position 212,031 of record JAVXUP010000957.1, on the reverse strand, counting down.
GCTGAAGAACAGACAATGGAGGGACATGATTGTGGCTGTGGTTATGGCCGACTCTGGGGGTGTGTGTGTGGGAGCGCGCGCGTGTGTGTCGAAGCTGAAGAAGTGTAAAGAGGTGACGATGGTGGGGCTGTATGGGGAGATGGAGGGACGCGGAATGACATTCGAGGGATTGTGTTCCTATGTGATGGGCATTCCGGTCTTCTCATCTTTCAGTATTATCGTTCGGTTAACGGACATGAGTGCTATTATTCCATTTAACAGACACGTGTTATTTTACCCAAATCTCAAGGTTATGGGTGCAATTAAGCCTATAATTTTCTTAACTCTCAAAACCTTATGTCGTGGGTAATATTTTTTTTACCCTGAATAATCTTCGCTACAAGAAATAGCCATCACTATACAAAAAGAAGCAAGATGGACACTGAATGATACTGAAAATCTTAACTGATGATATTTTGAACTTTAGTGGTGCTGCTTGTAAGAGAAAGTGTCAAAACTCTAAAAGCAAAGATAGAAAAACTTTAGAAAGATCATTGAAAGTTAGGGCTACTAAATTTGTTGCATAAGTAGTTCAATTTTTATATGCGTCCTACTAAATCTCTTAAATTCGCTTGATTCTTGGTTTTAAAGATGCAACATTTAAGCTCCTAAGGTATTTCGTCTTACAAACTTTGTTACAGTTATAACTTCTTCCTGTTAGACACTCTACTTTCGATAATCATTTTCAGGTTATTTTTGAACCCTTGTTAATATCACTTTATTATAATTCAAATTTCTTCTTGATTTCACTACCTAGACTTGTATATAAGCCATCAAAACATATTTCAAGAAATTATCTCTAATCATTTTCCTTACATTTATTAATGTACAATCAATCTTATAGTATATCGTGAGAGTTATATATTTGTGAAACATGTTTGAGACGAATTACAATATCAGTGTACCTTCGATAACAAGGTATAATATGAAACAGTCAGGATTTCTTTAGCGGTAATTTAATATGACGAAAGAAATGAGTATGATAAATAATAAAAAAATATTGGTGATAATTGGCGTGAAAAATCGGGTTTGAAAGTAAGAACATGTTTAATTAACTTTTCATATTTCGAGTATATGATTAGCAGTTAACAAATGATTTATTGTTATAATTTAATTATAATAGTCATATTGATTAATTTCAATTTTGTTTTTCACCAAGATTCATAATATTTTTATTTCAAATTATTATATAACGTGCAAAGCACATGATTTTTACCAGTATCATAAAAACTAGGAAACTTGCATCAAAGGTGAGGAATTCAATAAAAGGCAGATAGTCGTGATATGTTCTCTTGTCAAACAATTCATGGATTAGGTTCTGTTATAGCAGTAAATGCAAGATGAAACTTATCAAAAACAAAAAAGTACCTGCAAGATACGTTAATAAATTGGCTCATCAAGCTTCCATTAAATATTGCCAGGAAATTGCACTCTCTCCTGCTCCCACCCAAAATCCTTCTGTACTCGTAACTCTGGAACCTCATACTATACATGGCTCTCCAGGACCTGGTTGAAAAAGCGCTCTGATTGATAGGTTCTGGTCTAGTTTATGCATGGCAAAAGGGAAACTGTACAATCCAGATTTAGAATTCTAAAACTTTTTCCTGTGCTTACTTGTTGAAGTCAGCGGAAATGATGTTACATCTATTTCAGATATGTTTTTGAAAAGTTTGGTTTAGTGGAAGGCTTGTAAAGTAGCAGTGTTGCAACATCTACTGTATTGTGAACATGTGTTCTACATTGAATAAGTTACAAATGGTTGATAAAAATACTAGTAGAGCTTAGGAAGTTTATCACAAGTCAGTTAAATTGTTATTAATTAGCTGCTATATGGTGACAGATCCGATGAAGCGCGAGTAATGTATGAGAAACTTCAATCTCACCCAAATGTTCGAGTGAGCAAGAAAGCAAGGCAGTTTGTCTTTGGTTTCCAGGTAAGTGTAAATAGGTCCTGCCCACCCTAAGAGGGAATACTTTTTACAGCATAAGAGGAATTAATTTATGCATTGGACTTAGGCCAGTGGGTTCTAAGAAGGGTATAACGTGTCTGACATGGTCTCACTTTTTGAATTGAAATTCCTGGTTTTGTTGCCATGTAACTGAGGATAGTTTAAGCGTGCATTTTATCGTAGTTTGTATTACTGATTGTTGGGTCATACGCATTTAAGGCCCTGTTTGTGTCTTGCAAAACTTTTGGCGGGAAACTTTTTTATCATATTCCGGTGTCTGGTACTCAAAATTCAGGCCCAAATTGGCGAACATGACTTACGGATTTAAATTCCCTAAGTCCTTTTCTGGAGAATCTTCAGATCCCTATGAATGACACTCATGTTGTAATGTTTCCACCGAGAACAGTTTGCGCGGTGGCAACTCTATCAACTCCGGTGGCAAGCCTGTCTAACCAACCTTTACTGGCAAGGAAGAAAATGACGAAAAGGGAATTTCCTCCGGTGCATCGCATTTAACTTATGAGCCAATTTGTGGTGCATGGGTCACTCGTGCGTGGGGGCGGGCTGGGGTGGTGGTGGTGAATTGGGTTATTTTGACAAGTTTGTGTTCCTTATTCTGGGGTTGGGTTGAAGGTTGATGATGCGGATGAGTGGTGGATGAAATGCGATGGGTGATTTGCTGGGTTAGATAAAATTGGTAGTGGGCTGGTGGGCGAGTGGCGGATGTGGAAAGGTTGTAAAGGGAGAAGAGAGTGGGCACCATAAAACATCAGACACCCAAAACTAATTTATGGAAGCAGTTTGTGTCTTGAAAACATATTTTATTTTAAGCCGTTTTCCACAAAACAAACGGGGTCTAAAATGACCATCATTCTTTAGACTTTGTTGCCTTGGGCTAGAAAGTGTACTCATGCAGCCACAAAATGTATGCAAATACATCAATTTTTTCTTGTGTATGCAAATTATTCTCTTTCAAATAGGGGAGGCTTTCAATTGAAATCACATGGTTGATGGCAGGCCATGGAAATGATGAAGGTTAGGAATTCAAGCCCGTCTTCAACAAGCATGGGTTACCAAAACTTTTTTGAAGCATTTTTGAAAAACAGTGGAAACTACATTCTCAAAGAAGCTGAAGTTGATGAAAGCGAAGGTGCACTTATTAGTCAAGCCCTCCCGTATATTGTCTTTCTCGTTTCTCCTATATTTATGATTCTGTTCATTGCTGTACAAAAAGGGATATAACTTGAGACTTGAACTTGACATGCCAATGAAAAAGTAGGTTGTAAAGAAGACACTACTGTAGTAAGATGCATGCTACCAGAAGATAAAATGGGAGGCCCAATTGTTCTGAAGAAGGAAGGAGATTACATGAAATACACATTTTTCTTTAGGTGGGCGGCTGGGGGTTGTTAAGTGGATGCAAACATGCATTTTCTGCTGGCAGGATTAATCTTGTATGTGTTATCTGAAATTGCTGGCCTAAGGTGGCCTGCTGCTGGTGATGAGGATAATGACTTCCAGATACGTAATGCAAAAATGCCATGGGTTCGTATTACAATGCAGTGCAGTGTTGGTCAAAAGTATATCATGCGACAAGTTTGAAGAAAAAATATGCAAATAGCTCCTTTGAGTTGATAAATTTATCTCATAGATTTCAAAAGGATTTTGGAGCAGTTGGGCGTTATCTTTCTATTATACCGGTTCCCACCTTAATAAACCCGTTTTAAACGGGCTTTTGTTGTGTTTGACTAAAAAAACCAACACCTCCTAAAACCGGAAAATGCATTTAAAACCATAAACCACAAAGCGTGGTTTCTGGTTTTAAATACATTTTGGAGAAATATTGTTCGTATTACGGCTTCACATTGTGCGCAGCCAGACTGATATAAAGAATTATTCATCGGGATGTGACAGTACAAAAGGGTAAAAGATAGTCATAATATTTTCTTTTGTAAAAAACTTTGTTAATAGGGTATAATTGAGAATCTTGCTCTGTGGTGCTCTTTTTGGTCATTTTACCACATTAAAACTAGCTTTCAAATGCTTCCTACCTACACATTTGGCTGGTAAGATCTTTAAGCCATCTGATAGGTTTGAACATGGAGTTTTATGTTGACGACGTGACCGTTGAGAGTCTCAGAGCCCCTGATCACACTCAGGACCTCCATGAATGCTTTGATGTGCTCTGTGATATGAAATAGAACTAAACAAATGCACATTCGATGTTCAGTCATGAAAATTCCTTGGTTTATGGTTTTCTATTGGAGAACCGAGGATAATTCAGAGATGATTATGGTGATACAAGACGTGGCCCCCTGAATAATTTGCATCGATGCCCTTGCTCATTTTTTTTTAAGTCTGCGGAGAGATGTCTCCTTTTCTCTAAAGGCCTCAAAAGTTTGAAGAACTTCAAGTGGACTAGTGAGTATCACGTGCCCTTTGATGCTCTTATAATGTATTTGGCTGGACCTCCACATTTCTCTGAACTTTTCCTAGGGAAAGAGCTTTTTCTCAACCTTACCATAGGAGACCCAACTGTTAGTGCCATCATGCAAAGACAATAAAGTATAGCGGCCAATCTATTATGCTATCAAAGTCCTCCGAAAGCTGAACCCGATATCTTAACATGAAAAAGCTTGCCTTTGCTCTTCTTATAGCTGTCGGCATAAGATCATCGTCCTCAGTGACAAGCCTTTGCGACCCATTTGCCAAGACCTGACTTCTGAGGTCGACTTCTTGGATGGTCAATCGAGCTTGGTGGATTTCATTGTCGAATGCTCCTTTCTCGATGCTCCTATCAAATGGCGTCTTTATTGACGAGCCTTCCACTGAACCCCCTTCTTTGTTGATGGTTCCTCTAGTGAAGGATGACTTGATCATGGAGTATGCTATGCAAGCTGATCTCCTGTAGGTCTTCAGTAATTTACAAATTACGGTCAAACAACTTTCAGGGACGTATGAAGCTAGGAACTTGAAGATGAGTGACTCGTTTCGTAAGGCAAAAGAGGTAATATAAACTTTCAAACCCACAATTTAGCAGATTAATTTCTCGGATAATTTGCAGGCCGATGCTTTTTCCGACTAGCCTCTCTGGACACTTTTTATCTCGAGCTCCCATGAGTAGAGTATTGGTCCTCAGGTGAGCTAAAATTCGTGAGCAAGGGTCCTTCGGTAGACCCTATCAATGCTTACTTTGCAGAAGCCGGCCAAGTGATAACAATGAGTCTCGCAAAATTAGTCTACGCTGATCTTGTTATGTCATTATGGACGATTGACTCTAAGGACGGTCTTTCACTCTGCCGCACTTTCATTGTCTAACTCTCTTTTTGGCTGAATATGTAGTTTGTGAGGTTCATGAAGGTACTTGTGGACAACACTTGGGGGCAGGGCTCTTGCATGCAAGGTTTGCATCAGGGATACCACTGTCCTTTTATGCTAAAAGATGCCTTACACAAATAGATATTGCAAATGTTAACGATTTTTCACATATCACCCCAGGAAGCTTCCAAAGTGATAAGAATGAGGGTTGCAAAGTTAGGCTATGCTTACCTCCTTATGCAATGTTGGTCAGCCATAGACCCCAGATCTAATCCTTCACGAAAAGTAAGAAATTCCGCATACTGAAACCGTCCTTTCCAGCAGTATCGCCGCTGTCTTTTTTGCGGGGAATGGGTTACCTACTCTTTAACGGTCAAAGCGAGCCCTTCATTTTTATATAAAATGGTGGATGTAAGAATAAAAATCCGCGTTGGCTCGTGTCCTTCAAGTCGCACGTTGCTTTCTATAGAGAAAGTTCTAATGATCTCGATGTAACTCGAAAATACGGCCATTTGTGGGTTCAATGCAAAAATTGTTATGGATTAAATTATAAGGCAGAGTTTGGTTTTTTGGGGGTGATAGTGGAAAAGTTGATAGATAAGTCACCCTTACTGCCAAAAAGATTGGGTCAAAAGAAAATGTGATGACATACTCTACAACGGTCTTTCACTCTACTGTACTTGCGTTGATCTACTCCCTCGTATGCTGAATATGCACTTTGTGAGGTTCACAACGCATTTGTGGATTACACATGGGGGCAGGGCTTTCGCATACAAGGTTTTGTGTCAGGATAACTGGCCGTCTATGCAAAACATGCCTCGCATTTCAGTCAAAACCTTTCTTCTGCGAGGGTATAAGTATGAGGCTCGCAAAGTTAGTCTATGCAGAACTCGTCATGCCATTGTCAATGATATACTCTGCAAAAGGTAATTCACTCTACTGTACCTGCGTTATCTTACGCTGAATATGCACTTGCATTGTCTTACGTTGTGTCGTACTACCTCCTAGGCTGAATATGCACTTACTGAGGTTCACAAAGGTATCTGTGGTAAACACTCGGGGCAAACCTCTCGCGTATAAGGTTTTGCATAAGGGATACTGCTGGCCTACTATGCAGAAAGATGCCTTACACTTCACTCAGAGACGCGATAAGCGTCAATGATTATCTTCTGTACCACACCAGGCTCCCGTTCTCGTTGCCTGAAGAGTCAGCCCTGCCCTTTGCTATGTAGGAAATAGGCGTTCTTGGGCCTTTTCCACTTGAAACTAGACAGCTCAAGTTTATCAGGGACGCCATTTCACCAAGTGGGTGGAAGGTGAAACACTTGCCACAATGACTAAGCATTAGTGCAAAGATCTCTTTTGGCAAATGGTCATATGTCGTTTTGGCATTTTTTTATTGCAAGCTGTTTGATAACTCAAAATTCCGTAATTTTTGTTTAAACCTTTTTATTGAGCATCGATTCACCACCGAGGCGGATCAAATAGAAGTGACAAATCACACTTTGCTCTAAGTTCTCAAGAAGAAGCTTGACACGACTAAAGGCCTTTGGGTTGATGCGCTTCCTAAGATATTATGTATATTTCGTACAACCATGCTGAATCCCATTAGGGAAAGTCCTTTTAACTTTGCCTCTGTAACGGAAGCAACTCTACCCGTGGATATTGGCATACCATCTTTCTAAACCTCCTGGAGGAAGTTCCTGATCAAACCACTATTTGCAGGACCTCTCATAAGCAACAGGTCTCCCCATGTTGCGAGACTCCAAGATACATCCCTAAAAATTCTGGGTCGGTGACCTGGTTCTTTTCTAGGATGGTATCCTCAGCCCCCAAAGAAGCCGTTGGAAAACTTTCTGCTAGCTGGGAAGGTCTTTACATAGTTGTTCAACTTGGCTGATTAGGAGTAATTATCAATTAAAGAGGATGGGGAGCTTCATGGCCTTACGAAAAACGAAATAAGAATCCTAAACATAAGTGCTCTATTACACACTAGGACTCACTAAGTACTTCGTCTCCTGCCCCATCCTTGGTGGCTTGGTGCCCTGAGCTCAGACGACTCAGCAGACCCACTAGATGCTATAGACGGTGATGGACTCAGCAAACCCTGCTGGACTAAAGCTTGCTAGCAAGCCTCCTTGAGCTTCTCGAGGTCTTCTTCTTCGGCTGCAACCACTGTGGCTAACAGATGGCTAAACTCGCTCATATCCATCTGATGAAATTGTCTGGTCATATCTTTGTTGCTGCATATAAGCATAATGAAAGGCGGTAGTCTCATTTTTTAAATAGCTACTTCTTTGACTGCTTGAACTTGCGTTCCACTGCGGCAGTCAGAGCGCTCTGCTCCTCAGCAAGGCTTTTCTCCAGAGCCTCAACTTTACGGTGTAGTTGAGAATTTGACACTTTCTTGGTGTCAAGCTTGGCCGAGAGGTCGAACACTTTCTTCTCGGCCTCTCCCTAATTATTCGTAGCGACTGGCACCCAATCCTTTGCCTTATCAAGGATATTAACATTGTTGACTAGTTTCTCAGCTCCAATCTGCACTTGAGCCATAGCTTGTGGCAATCGAGGGACTTTAGAAGAAGTTGAGTGAAGTTAAAAATGCAAAGGAATCAATTAAACACCACGGCTGCATTTTGCACCATACAGTTCACAAATGAGATTGCGTCCGCAGCAGTCAAGGGCTTATGGCCCTTGGGAATGATCCCTCAGTTGGACCACTCCCAAACAGTATCGGGGTTCTTAAAAATGGACTGCTCCGCTGTTAAACTCTAGTCACATTTAGGAGCCTTCCTTTTTTGCTACCATTCCTGCAAGGCTTAGAACAGCCTTCTTATCCCTTGGGCTGTTTAGCATTGACGTGACCAGTTGGCTCTCCAGACTCCAGTGCCTCCAGCCCATTAAATGTTTCATGTTTTTCTCATCAAGATCTTTAGTTTCCGTTTTAAAGACTTCAAACTTTCTGAAGCTTCGTCTTTGGAGTTTAGAAGATAGATGTAACAAAATCTTGCGAAGTCATTAATAAAAGTAATGTAGTACTTCTTGCATCCTCTACTGGGTGTACTATGAGGATCACTTACGTCACTGCGGAAACAATTCAAGAACAAAAGAGAGCCTTCCAGCTTTATGAAATGGTTGTCTTGTTATCTTAGTTAACATGCATATTTTGCATCTATCTATGCTATCGTATTAGCCATGTTTACGCATATATTCCTCTACTAACATGACCAAGTCTACTATGCCACAAAGAACGAGACTCAAACGTGTAAACAGATATAGTAGTTTTCTTAAGATCATTGTGTATTACAGTTAGCTTGAACATTCCCTTGTCCAAATACAACTATCCTACAAGCTCCCACTCTCAATCAGACTGAGCTTACGGAAGTGAACTCGAGATTGACGGTCCCTTTGCCTTTCACTCAGTTTGAAGCGTCTGCCAGGTAGAGAACGCTCCATCGTCCTCTGGCTTATACTCCGAAAACAAAGACTTATCATGCTTGGTTTGTGGTGGCCTTTGCTTCCCAAACCCCATTGCCAAATAATTAGCGACTGCAAACTTGTAAATCATACTAGTGGGCAAAGAAAAAGCAGATGGAAGTGAGTTCTTGTTCCCATTGCACGTACAGCTAGGCCGGACGTGCCATCATGAGACGCACGCCCACGTGAGCGGCAAGCATAGGCAGCTCTTCGCATGCACCAACCTCCGTACACCATAATGCACATGGACCCTAGCTTACCCCCAAGTTGCTTTCCGATGCCAACTTCTCCCCTGCCCATCCTGTTACCTTAACATGATGCCCACTGCCTTTACTCTCGTGCAACCATTCTTTGTGTTGGATAGCAAATTATTATCAATCAAATTGCCGGCTAATGCTACAATTCATTCTCAATCAGATTGCCTCTCTTTGAGAACTTCTCAAATGTTTGGAAAGTTAAAAATGTTTACCAAAATATAAATTCAAAATATTTAACTTTTATAAAGGCTTTAATGAACTAGTTTATGAACGCTTTTGACATGAATAGAAAGACTACGTTATTCTTCCTAAGAGGTAAGAAAGAGAAATAAAGATATGAGTTATGGCAATTTATGTGTTTTGTACATTGAGTTTTTCCTACAAACTAAGTGTAAAAAATAGTTACCACGTAAAAGATAAACTACCTACTAAAAAAGTAACTATCCATTTAGAAAAAAAAAAACTTTCTCTATGAAATAACTACTAACAAATATCCCTAAAGAATAGGATCTCATTTTACATAAGCTACTTCTTCACATTAGAAAATACCTTGCATCCATCATCTTATAATTCTAATAAGAAACCTTAATGCCATTGAGTGGCACTTGGCATAGAAACAAGCCGTTAGTGCCTAGCTATGGATAGTGTATAAGCTAATGACCTATCTATCGGTTGACAATTTATTTTCTGGTCTCAACAACGATCCTAACTCAATAATTTTAATATATTACCCTCTTGAGTGTGCGCGCGTGTATGTGAGACACACACAAGCACTCGCACACACGCACAGAGAGAGAGAAAGAGATGAAGATGCTGAGACCTACATCTTTTGATGATAATGAGCCTTTGATATTGTGGTTCTAAGCCATCTATTACCTCTGTGTATTAGGTTTCCACCAACTAACACACAAAATTGGGGGCACAAAAAAGGCCTAAGATGGTCTAGGAGTTATCAAAATGGACATAAGTAAGACCTATGATAGAGTTTGTTGGAAATTTTTCGAGGCTGTCCTATGAAAGATGAACTTTCCTCAACACCTTACACAGCTCATTATGTGCTGTGTATCTACAGTCTCTTGTGAAATCCTTATCAATGGCTCTCTATTACCACGCTTTCAACCTAGGTGTGGTCTCCGACACGGGGATCCTATATCCCCCTACCTGTTCATTATCTGTGCAGAAGCTCTCTCCTCTGCACTAATACATGCTCAAGATTTGCAAATGGTACCTAGAATTAAGGCAGGGAAACAGAGCCTACCGATCAATCACCTCTTCTTTGCAGATGATGCTATGATTTTCACCCAGACCAGCAAGCAAGCCATATTATCAATTAAGAGTATTTTACAGTGCTACTGTCAGGACTCAAGACAGCAAGTCAATTTTAAAAAATCCTCTATTACTCTGAGCCCAAATACTTCTTTATCCACTCATTTCTATATTCGTAGGAAACTGGGTTCCACAATGACCTGTGAATTTGACAAATACTTGGGAGGAACCTTGGATCTCCTTACTCACAAGAAAGCATTTTTCTGGGAACTTGTTGACCGCATCCAGGATCGGTGCGCTACCAGAAGGTAGCACTTCTGAATAAAGTTGGATGGGCTACCCTTATCAAGTCAGTGTTAAATTCATTACTCATCTACCATATGCATGTATGTATCTTTCCAATACAGGTTTGTCGCCAGGTTGATACATTGTTAAGCAAGGTGGTCTGGTAATGAAAACAATTTGGGTGTACATTGGATCAACTGGCACGACTTATATGGGCCATATGAAACTGGGGGTCGAGCTTTCAAATCCACGAGACTTCTAAATACTGCATTACTTACAAAGAATGCATGGCGTATTTGGGTCTCACCAAATTCCCTTCTTGGGCCAAGTATTCCAAGGTAAGTACTGTGTACAACAGGATTTCCTCCACTCCCCTGCTACTGGTAACTTCTCGAGATCCTGGCGAGGCATCATCCTTGGAAGACAAACCCTCCAAAAAGGCATACGCTGGCAAGTGGGAAATGGCAGGAACATCAATATCTAGAACGACTGGTGGGTGCCGAATGGAACTAGGATTCCAAACCGACATCCCACATCAACTGAACACCAGCCTCAACTAATCAACGATCTTCTTCAAAATGGCACTTCGGATAACCGGAAGATTGTTCAATTATTTTCAGCTGAAGTCGGACACAAAATTAAGGCTATCCATGTGGCAACAAATGACTTTAAAGATCAACAAGTTTGGGGCTACACGAAGGATGGAAATTTCATAGTTGCATCTGCTTATCATATGCTGTACCGCCAACAGGACTATACCCTTACACGACAAACTAAACCTCCCTCTAGACCTCCGAATTATCCAAATGGCATCTGAAGGAAGCTTTGGAGACTCAACTTACCGCTCAAATTTAATTTCTTGATCTGGAAAATCTTATGGGACCGTTTTCCCCTAGCTACCAATCTCTATTAGCGCCAGATCATTCCTTCCAACCTATGTCCCCTCTGTCATACCCTGCCCGAGGACACAAACCATGCTTTCCTAACCTGCCCCATGATTAGACCTGTTTGGTTTGGCATACCTCTTGGTATAAAGATCACCGATGTTGATAGAACTCTCAAAGAATGGCTCATTGCTTGGCTCAACCCGCTATCTTACCCCCTACAACTGGCCCACCGTCTTATATTTTTTTGTCACCAGTTAGTCTATCTAGAACAATAGAAATAACTTTATCTTTAGGCAAATTCTCTTTCAACCTGTGGCTGTGATATGCCAAATATGTCAATTAACTAACAACATCTCCCAATACTCTCATAGATTATCCACTTCACCTCAAAAACTTCCACAACCTAATTAACTGCTCACCGAAAAGTATGGCTATTCGTTCTCTTACCCACCCCCAACCCCCCCCTTGAGCCAATCTATTTGCATTCTAGCCAAATATCTTGTCCCTGCATAGAACCAGTTTTGATCAGCAAAGATTACTAGCTGGCATTGGTTTATTATGCTACACAAATAATAATTGTTGTGGAACGACGACTTTTTCCATTGCTTCGTCTGATAACTATACTGCTTTGTCACATTGCCTGCTACTTACATCACATTGGGCACTGAAACATAATTTCTTACATAATCAGGTACTTACTACATCTCAATTCCTCTTACATCAGATGTCGGGATCTGAAGACATACTGGATACAGTGGCACCTATTATCTATGACTTTTGCCATCTTTTGACACAATTCCATTAGTATAGTATCAACTGGGCTAGCCCACACATCCTGAAGGAAGCACGATTCTTAGCTCGTTTTGCCTATCAAGCTCGCATATCCATCTACCAAGATTGGGTACGTGACAACCTGAGCAGCTAAGGATTTTCAGATATGATGGAGTCTATAGTAAATATATAGTGGGTAGTAGACTTACCACTCCTCTTGGTACTATCTAGTGGTATATCTATTATAATGCTTTATTTGCTTTTGGACTTGTTGGTACTACTCCTTTGTGGTCTCTTATTTTATCAATGCAATTCTTTTATTACCAAAAAAGAGGATTCCTTGATGTGTAAGTTTGACTAGGTCATAGTCAAGTAATTGACCCCACCCAAACAAGGATGGACAGATGACAAGCATAGAGTGGATGCATATTTTTGCTCTTATTGTTTGCTCCCGACTTCCATGCTCTTGCCATAAGAACTCAAAAAACAATTTTCTTGCCTTCTCTAGCGACAATCAATCCTAGTGGTTAGCTAGTAAACCGTTTGTGCTCAACAGAGATTCATGCTCGTCGCAAGAGATTATTGGCTTAATTGATTGGGCTGGGAAAACAACCTTGAGGAATTCTTCTGCTTAGGCAACTGAGCTGAAAAAATGAGCTTCTAAGGGAGCTTCTACTTTGTTGGCCTAGCATGGAGCCAATGCTTTAAAGGAGCTCTCTTGCTCAGCTAGCAGAGCAGAGTTGAACCTAAGAAGGAAATCTTCTGCTCGTTTGTAGAACTTCAAACTTTTATACACTTTGTACTCATAAAGAGTTCGCTATCAACATGTCGACGAGATATTTCGAGCACACAAGTGCTCGGCAGTCCGAGTAGAAATTTTGAGCCGACAGGGAGCTCATTTTCTCAGCGGGCCAAGTAGATATTTTTAAGCCGTCACAAATGCTTGTCTAGTTATTTTAAGCTCATAGAGAGCTCGTGTGCTCGGAAGGCTAAGAAGACTTTTTGAGCCTAGAAGGAGCTCATCTAGTATCATCAAGGTTTGGAAACCTAATAGGAGAAGGTAGCGTAGTATACACACCAATAATGTATGACTCAAAAGTTTTAAGAAATTTTTTTATCCTTTCCCATAATGAAACTATTTTGAACGGTTCTTACCAAAACACTTTTCAAAACTTTCAACAAGAGTTTTCACAACTTTTTATCGTAATTTTTCACTATCATTGAAAAGGAGGTCAAAGGAAATGCTCCAACTAAGGGGGAGCAACACTTTTCCTACTTCGATCTCTGGAAAGAAAAATGGAGGCCAAAAGGCCAAACCAGAAGAGATTCAGTAACAAAATAACTAGACATGCAATTGATCGAGAGGCCATCTAACATTTGCATCAGCTTTCAAACTAGCGAGTCCATTATCTTTAAATTCATGCCTTCTATTCAAGTATATCAAACACAATAGCACAACACGTAGGAAAATATTTTGATCCCAGTCTTTTGTGCAATAATAATAATAATAATAATAATAATAATAATTTGAGACATAGGTTTCCTTTTCTTATGATTTTGCTCACCAAAGTGCAATACACGTAGATGTGCCATAAGGAATACAGTCTAAGTTACCAAGTATGATAGCGTTGGATAGAGTAAGGATCGGACCAAGGGTGGGAATTGAGGCAAGTAGACAAAGTTGGGGACTAGCAGTGCTACAGTTGCATAGGCGCATAATGAATACGTGGATTGATGATCACTAGTCCAATGTTGAGGTCCAATGCTCACTTCCAATGCTCCGAAGTATCAAATGATGAGAAAGTTCTAAAATTTATCTAGCTCTTTAGTTTTAGAGTGAGAAAGTGAAATTGTCCAAAGTTATGAAAGTGAGTTCTTGAGTCCACAAATTATAGGCAACCAAAATTGCCTTGTAATCAAGTGACATATAGCGCTCCCCAGAGGTACTACCTTGTCTAAGGGTCACCACACGTCAAAGTTATGTCGGCCAATCAAGTCGCGATACTCACTTTGGGCAAACATTTTTACCACGTAGGTCTGAAAGACTTGACTCACACAACACTGATGTGGACAGAGAATGAATTCGATCTAGCCACTGCCACAGGGGGCATCAATAGAAGCGAGGGACTTGGCTCTATAAGGCAGACTGGGCACGATGCCATCTTCAGACCTCTTTCCATCTCAAAGTGACCAAGTGGTTATTATCCTAGGTGTGATAAGTCACTGCTTCGATGTGCCTAGTGTCACACGAGACGTCCAAGGCAGAGTTAATTTCTTAGAGAAAGAACATGTCACGCCACGAATGCAAGAACAATATGAGCGGAGCCCTCAAGAATGATGCACATCCTGGGGAATGAGTCGAAGCATGTTCCACCTCCAAGGGGAGGTGCCCAGGGTGTGGTGAAGATATAGATTGATGCAAGAGGTGTAGAAAGGTGCAGTGTCGATGGCATCGTGAATGGAAATAGGCGACACGAGAGCATGGCGAAAATTTGTGACGGTGGGGGCATGCAACAGAGGCACGGTGCAAGAGTGCAACACATAACATGGGGGTCACGCAAATGCATGACCAATGGACAAGGTGCCAGGGCCACGTAGTATGGAGACGTCTCTTGGGCAAGGTTGGGCTGTCACGACACAGGGACGTGGCATCTATTTTCATTGCGCATGTAGCCCCCAAGAGCCAAGAATTAGCTAAGTAGAGACGCCTTAACTGGTGTTGGTGAGATAGCCAAAGGAGAGGAGGTCAAGCATGGAGGTGACCAAGTAACCAAAATTGCCTAAGTGTTCAAAGTATCCAATAGTCAAAAGATGGAGAATGAATATGGTGAATTGAGACGTGTTAGCCCAAGCTGGGTAGTAGGTAGTAGGTAGGTATGCATACGGGGCAAGAAGAATGAAGTCATGAATAGCACATGCCCCCTACCACGCAGCGCCAAGGAGGACTTGAGTAGGCAACCTATTCACAAGGGGTGTGTATAGCCGACCTCTAGGTAGGGATTAACAGTGAGTTGGCATAGGAAGGTTGGAGAATGGGGTATTGGAGACGTGGCTTTGGTATAGCAGGAAGAGCATTAAACAGCCCCGACGGCTATGCCCCCTTAGTGCAGCTAAGATGAGTTGCGAGCGTAGGAGGTGGGAAGAGGGAGGAAAGAAAAGAGAAAAGACGGGGTGTCCCAAGGTAGGCGGCACCACCAGCGGCTCCCCAAGGGAGGCTCATCAACGCCAACTTTTTACATTTTGCTCCAAGGGTCAAATAAAGACATAAATGACGGATTATGTTTTTTTGCAATTTGCACATGTAATGCGTCCCTCCAGACTGACTAGGAAAATGATAATGTAGTTTGGCCGCTAAATATTGCTTACATGCTTTGGACTAGCAACAAATTAACCGGCTTTTGATTTTACTATAACAAGAATGCACAGTTGTTGCGAACCAAAAAAAAAAAATGTTCTAAATGCAGACGTTGTTACTACAAATAAAAAGATGTAAGTAGAAAAGAAGAAAAGAAACAAGAGTACACGTGCACCCAAAACAGAGAAAACATAATATTAATTAGTAAGGAGGAGAGTGAAAGATGAGAAGTGTACGGTCAGAGCCGGGACTTCTGATTTATGCGTACGAGGCGTGTTATGTAGAGATTTTGAAAGAGGAGGAGCGTCCAAAGGCAGGCAGGGAACAGCACCTGACGCTCCTGCTAGGCCCCACCGACGGCGTTTTTCCGCCGACCATTCAAAGTGCAACCGCCCATTCGCAGTGGCTGGCCCCCCACCAGGGTTGGGTGGCGTGGTGGTCGACTAGAATATCACTTTTAGTATTATTATGCGGATCATACCATAAACTTTTGCTTCTCTGTCTTCCAATTCCACGTACATCAATATCCCTTGCCCACCCACCCCCCTCCCCTCTTTCTTCTCACTAGCTTCTTCTTTTGTGTGAAATTTTAATTGTATCAATCCACTGAAATGATCAAATGTACATGCATCACGTGTGCCGACAACGCTGGTATAAGATAAAAGCACCGAAAGCATAACATTAGCACACTTCCATTCGGATAGAGAGTAACCTAGAGGGACGTAGGTTGCTACATCTTTTGATTTTGGAAGAGCGGCGCGGCGGCGGTCCGTAAAACACTCACTTCGGCTTATTTGTAACAGGGGGGGAGTGTACAGATTTTAACAGGTCCTCTTTGCAATTCCATGTCGCCCTCTTGTGCTATCCTTCCCTCGAATCTGACAAATGGAGTTGGTAAGCGCCTAAACATCACCGATCTGCACCATCCAACCACCTTCACTTTATCCATGCAAACCAGGGCACCTTTTGAGTTTTGTCCTCCCCGAAAGCACTAAAGCTGATGGCCACTCCAGAATAGATTAATATCTTCGTCAATAAGGAACCAGACTGTGACATATGTAGACCTACCTTCATTACCCATAACCATAAGTTTAACTAAGAAAATTCGCTAACCAAAAGGGCCCCAAGACCGCCCATTAGTGCATGTCTTCATCAAACACTCATCATCTCAACCTTATTCAAAATTTTCATATGCCGAATGAGTGTGCGCTTCTTGGAAGTGGAACAAAAAGGAAGGCCACCCACCATAGACCAAAGCCAAACCTGTCTTGGAATCTCTGATTGCTGGGATTTCAAGAATCCTGTCCTTCCCATCTCAAAACAAAACCACAAAAAACTCACTTTCCAAGAGCTTGAAGTCCCCATCTCAAAGAAAAGAAAACCAATCTCAAATTCTGATCTTTCCATGATTCTACTGGTTCTTTCCCTTTGAAGATGGTCCAAAGAAAGGTTGCCAACAAGCTTGGCATCCAGGTTGATCATGTTAAATCCGAGAAGCTGTTGGTCAACCTCAGACCATCTTCTCCTCGCCAAGGAGCCGACTTGAAGAAGAAGAAGATGAAGAAATCACGACCGATCAAGCGCTCGGATTTTGAGAGCTCGCGATCATCACCACCTTTGAGGAAGGACGGACCACGACCTGGGAAGCCGCAAACTCTTGCAGTTCCAACTGCTGCAGCAATCCCACAGAAGCAGTCTCCAATCAAAGCACAAGAAGCATCACCGAATTATATGAAGTCCACAAGCAGTTTCGATGCACGAAAAGAGCGTTCTCCGGTAAGTACGAGGCTTTCTGTAACATCAAACGCTACAAAGACTCCAAGCCCAACGAACTCAATCAACTTGAAACATAGCCCAGCTTCTGTTCATAAAGCGGCAAAAACACTAACATGGGCATCTAGTTTGAAACTAGTGAAGACTTTAACAAAGACTCCTAGTTTTAAACCAGCAAGAGCTTCAGTGAGAAAATTTCCTCCGGTGGCTCTATGTGAAGATTTAGACTCGCAAAGAGCAACATGTTCCTCAACTTTGAAAGATTCAAAATTCCCCAATTACCTGACGCTTAGTCCTGGGGGGACAGAATCTGAGGGCACTTCAGTTATGAAGGTCTGCCCCTATACTTACTGTTCCCTCAACGGTCACTATCACACTCCTTCACCTCCATTGAAGTGCTTCTTGTCAGCAAGAAGGCATATGTTAAGGATGCAGAAGAACGTTAAGCTGGGATCTCTATCCCCACGTCGAGCAAAGTCCTCTGCAGATGGCAAAAAGGAAAATGATGTAGGGCAGATAATCTTTGCTGAGAAACCTCCTATTCAAGAAGAAGATTTGCATACTGCACAAATCCCTGCTATAAAGCAAGAAGAACAGACTGATTTCTTTATCGAAATCTATACAAACAATATGGAAGATACTGCTGAAGCAATTGGTGGAAGCCAACACAACAAGGATGATGCAGACACGTGTAATCTTGCTGTCACTGATATCATGCCCTCAGCTGGCACCGGTGATGAAACAACAACAGAGGATTCTTCTAATGACAAAATTGCTCACAGCCACTCGGATAATATAACCTCTGAGATTGACATTGGGGAAAATCCCAACCGGAATGGTGATATTATTTTAACAAAAACGATCATCTCTGAGTTCTTACCTGAAGAAAGTCAGAAAGTACAAGCGACAGAAGAGCTCTATCCATCTTCATTGGCTCAAGAAGAAAAAACAGTAGAATTCTTGGCCGATCATTGCAACTCCGATGAAGAAATACAGCCAAATATTCAAATGGATGAACCAAATTCTGACATTTCTGACATGGAGTGGGAAGCACAGCAATTATCGGCTCCACATCTTGATGACATACTACTTTTCAAGTCAGACAACATAGCCAAGGAAACTTTGGCAGATGGAGTGCTGCATGAATTATTTGATGAAGCAAGCATCAGCTCTGAAGCATGGATTCATGATGGTGATTCTGATCTGGAAGATTCATATGCTAATGGGGAGAGCCATGCATCAGATGGGATCATGCGAACTGAAACTACTTGGCCTCCTATGAAGGACTCCACAGTGGAAGTAAATAACAGTATCCCAAAAATGGTACTTCGGCTGGAACATGATGAAACCAAGTTCACCAGCGAGAATCAAGATGAAGCCTTTGTTAAGGATCAGGAAAATGTATCTCTTGAAGATGGATATACATGTCAGTTGCTGGGGAACCGAGAGCCGAATTCTCCTCATGATGCAACCAGAAAAGATCAGGCAGGAATATACAAGGATCACATGGAAAGCCAGAATACCATCGAAGTTTACCAGTCCAATGCTGTCACTGTAAGGGAATTCAGTAACATGGTATTTGATGGATGCTTTCTACAAGAACTCCCACCTGCCGATGACTCAAAACCAGATCAAGATTCCCTTGTACAAGAATCCCTTACAGCAGATGCCAGATATGGAATGAAGGAGAAAGAAAAAGAAGCTCATGAGGAGAAGACCAGAGGAGACAATGATGAATGCAAGCTCAGCGAAAAGATAGGAGATAGTGAATCAAGCATAACGTTTGCTGATGAAGCCATTCCTGCTCAAGTTCAAGATCACTCTACTGGTAAGCAACCTCAGATAAATGTTGTTGAAAAACAGGATGAAACAGAGAAAGCTCGAGATGAAGCTGAAAGGTCAAAAATATCAAATTCCACAGTTCCTGAAGCTCAGACAGAGTCGGGGATAGCAGTCACATCAGCTGAATATACAAATACAGATCAAGATGCTAAGAAAATGGAAGTGGAATATGAAAGCAAGTCAGACACCGAAGAAATATGCTCCATGCCGAAAAGTACGTCCAGCAGAGACACAAATGATCTACTTTTCGATGCAAGGAGAGCTTTCCATCAAGAACTGCCTAAGGCTGACAAAATTCCAGGATGGACAATCGGATGCAGGAGACCTCTTAAGGATGCTGAGGAAACCGAGAAATTTGGCATGCGAGATCCAAACTACCTGCCAGTGGAGCCTGAACTGGAAGCAGAACGAGTTGATCTCAGGCATGAAATGATGGATGACAGGAAGAATGCAGAGGAATGGATGATGGATTTTGCACTCCGCCGGGCAGTCACCAAACTTGCTCCGGCTCGGAAGAGAAAGGTGGCATTGCTTGTTGAAGCTTTTGAAACAGTCTTGCCAACACCGAAATATGAAATGCATCCAAGACATACTTTAGCAGCTTTTGTCCATGCACGACCACTTCAAGCTTGCAGGTGATAACGTAGCCATTAAGGTGAACAAGCAAACACTCCTAGTTGATAACTATTTTGTTCCATTATTTTCCTAAGAGCATTTTAGAATCATAGCTCGGACAATATATGTTTAGCCAAAATAGTTGTGAACTTGTGATTTATAACTTGTTTAACCCAATTCTCACTTGTGGTGCAGATGAAGATCAGACAAAGCAGCTTAGGTGAAGTAAAGCTTCAAAATCTTTTAAGTTGCAGGTGATGTTTTACAAATTACCTAGAGTTCAGAGCAGTTAACTTGTTCAGCTCTTCACCCAGAATTACTGGAGAGTAGTTAGCTATTTCCAGTGATGGTTGAATGAAGAATGAATAGTAGAAACAATTGTCGTGGTTTCTTTATGAATGTACAACTTACGAACATTCAGTTCCAGAAGTTATGTAATGACAAGAATATGTGTGGTGTTTACTTACCTTGGGACTGTCTCTATCAAGTAGTTGTTTAGAGTGCAAGAATTTCCAATGCACGTGTTATAACCATATGTATTGCATTAGATTCATAAGATGGTTCTATCTATATAAATTTTGCACACGTTAGTAATGCCTAATGTCATGTCACGGTATTATTGCGTCATTTGAATGACTAAAACTGAATCCTCTAAAAGATCACTCTACAGTTCAGTAAAAAGGTTCACGCATTCCACAAACCAAAAGGATATAATCCGTGACCGCTTATAATATCAATGATCAAGTATCTCAACAATCCTTTTTCATGCGCAAGGATCCATATACAGGGTCGTGCAGCTCAAAAAAGAAAGAGAAAACACTTGCCAAGGTACAATCCTCTTTCCTCTACAAACTTCTTTAATTCTTGTGGAAACAATTCTCTTTACTACTGAATAATCCTGGAGATCCAAAAGATTACTCATGAAACCATGGAACCTATCCATCTACCTTCAGATGCATTCTAATTCCTGGAGATTGGAGCATAAGCAACTGGAGCTTTGCATAGTAGTTTTCCAGAGAACCGCCATCTGAACTTTCATCATGCGGGTCTGCTATGGAGGAAATGACCTCAGCATTATCATTCGTATTTATTAATTTGTTGGTCAGGTCATCATGAAACAACTTTAGTGCATCTGTCGTTGAAAGAGAATGCACGTTTTCATACAATTGGCTGTAACTATTTCTGCTTTCTTGCGTTTCCACCAACCTTTCCCTTAAGCCATCCGGAAGGCAAGCCAGAGCACTTCACCAGTGTGAAGAAAAGGGGAAAAGGGGGGGGGGGGGGGGGGGGGGTGAAGAAAGTGCAGTGTAAGGCCAAAAGCAGAGGAAAAAAAGAGAAAAGCATACTTATTTTAATGCTCCAAATAAAACGTAAAACTTTCTTTCTTACCTTGTAACACCTCTGACGAGACCCCAATTGAATCCCGCAAAGACAGATTCCTTAAAGCCAATATTAAACCCCTCTTGTGCAGAGGCTTCTTTCCCCGCCATGAGACCATCACGATAACCAATCTAAGAGTTGATCAGGAATAACCAAACATTGACTGAAAAAATGGTATTCCCCTCGTCCACAAACACATGACCCACTAATTGTAGTTCTTATGCCAGACACAATTAGTTATGTTATCACTGATACAAAATGTCATTTTCAGGAATGATAAAAATTGGGCTGAAATATAAATACTCTCTCAGTTGCCAAATGCCTTGCCTGATTTCCATGTCATCACATCCACCAATTCTTGTCCATTCATAACCATATATAACATCACCCATGAGGACAGGTATGGAAACTTGTATGATATAAACCCATTTAGGCACTAGAAACATCCTTAAACGTTGTGCAAAGTCAAAAAGGTTACCAATTGAGGACTAAACAGAAAATTATCTAAGGTTTCTTTGACCCTTTCTTTCTACTGGGAACAAGCAGTCAATACATACTTAAAAGGATACTGTATGGAATTGGTTTCGCCTCCTCTGCCACTCCCTATCCAACTCAGATGTGTTATTCAATTCCGCCACAGAACCATTCCATGAAGATCCATCCTCATGCCACAACTCACCACTGTCGCCATCTGAAACTAAACGATAAATCAAGATAAAACTCTGGGATATCAGAAACCTCATATTTTGAAACCATGTCCTAATCTATGTCACATGGACCCTTCACTTTGGGGTGAAGGGGCGGTGTCCAGACGACACGACCCTGACACGGGTACGAGAGCCGTACTGGACCCTTTGGATTGAGATCGGCCACGGCTCATGTCTTTGTGGTTACTTAGAGGATGAAGAAAATTCTAGGGCAACTTTTAATCTGGGTGAAATGAAGAAGGAAAAAATGAATCTGCAGAAGAAAGAAGAAGAGAAGGAGAAGCAGAAGATGAGGGAAGAGGAGGAGGAGCAGCAGCACAAGGAAGAAGCAGAGAAGGAGAAGCAGAAGATGAGGGAAGTAGAGGAGCAGCAGCACAAGGGAGAGAGAAGGATATCTCTGTAACTTCACCTCGAGAGACGCACAAACTTGTCTTGCACTCTTGCAAGTTGAAATGACGACTGAGGAGGGGTTTTCAATCAGCCATAATATTTTTTTTTGCCTTTTTGCTGTCTCATCTGCCACAAGCCCAGTACTGCTGTACCACACATCCCTGGGATGGGATGCAAAGCATGGCCTCTTAAATGCTAGTTCAGCCTTTTAACTGCATAATATCTCCAACTATGTTAAAATTTTAAAATATGTTACAATGGCAGCTCAATTTTTAAATTCATAAATTTTAATGACAACTCAAGGAGGTACTTCTTTGCCAACCCTTTCCAATAGTCCAATTTAACACATATCTTGATGTTCTACCTCACATTCCTAGCATTCTATTCAGAATATTTATGTATACTATAGTAATTAGTTATATACTTATATATGGTGTTTAGTAGCGCACTATAGTAGGAATATAAATGTAATATATATTATGTACGACGTGTCCCCGTACCCGTGTCCAACTTTTGGATGGTGTCCACGTATCCTAGAATTTCGAAAATAGGCGAGTCCGACACTCGGACACGTACCCGATCCGGACACCGACACTGAGTCCATGTAACACAGGTCCTAATGCAAGATCAGGATTGAATTTCAGATTACAGTATATGACATGGAGGGATAAAAATTGCAAAATTGAAGTGGCAAAATAACTAAAAATCGACTGTTTAACGGAGTTGTCTAAATTTTGAGAAGCTTTCAGCTACTCATTAAAGGAACATGGCCAAAGCACTGGTACCAAGTATGTCGGCAATGAGGAGAATGATATAGGGAACATGAACATAGCAACTCAACGATAGAAGAGTTAACAAGGACATAAAGTTTAAATAACTGTTGAATAGAAAATTTCACTAATCCATCTATCAGGAAAGGTTTATGCATCATTTAAAACAAAGCTCTTTTGAAATGGTTCAATGGGCCACGGAACTCTGTGATGTTCTCAATTTTGCTCTTCTCACTTAGGAACTTGCTTGAAGCTAAGATGGAAGCTCATTCCAAACTTATGAGTAGATATTTTTTGTGTGACACTTGAGGGGATAGGTTAACGACAGAGAACTAGCAACCAACCAGAGGGCAGTTCGTAGCTTGTAGGTTGAAAATCCTGAGAACGGTATGGCAGGCTCTAGATTCTCTGACAAGGAAATTCAGAGA
Organism: Escallonia herrerae; assembly: GCA_033070095.1. Taxonomy (NCBI): domain Eukaryota; kingdom Viridiplantae; phylum Streptophyta; class Magnoliopsida; order Escalloniales; family Escalloniaceae; genus Escallonia; species Escallonia herrerae. The sequence goes on along the minus strand of JAVXUP010000957.1, from coordinate 188,522 downwards.
GCTTTTGCATAAGTACATTGACAGACTAAGGAAATTTTGTAGTTTAGTGGATCCTGAAAGGTACTAAATTAGGTCCCTGATTTCTACTATCTTTCCTTGTGCCAGATTACACGTACAGAACCCTTCCAGAAGTATCATGTTGTGGCTGCCAAGTTATCCGAGCAATCTTGTACTACGGCAAAGCTAGCTTTGAAGAATTAACTTGTCGTGGCAACAACTGCCTGTTGTTTGATTATCTATTTATTTTTATTTTTCGCCAGCGTGGAGGGGACAACGTCCTAAGAAACAAACTAGTCAAAGTCGTGAAGGTTTCTTCAACAAATAAGCAAATACTCTTCACAGGCTGACAGTAACTGCAAGGTAATAACAGTAAAGGAGTTGCCTATCAGTTGTTCTGCTTTGTTTCTTCCCACAGTGCACCACAAAGCATTCATTGTACCTCTACGTCCTACAAAGGCCATCCAAGTAACACAACATATCCGTTATGTCAACTCTACTAAAGGACATGCTTTCCAATAGACGAACAAAACCGACTTGCTTATGAAATTACAGCTCCTGCTAAAGATTGAATCTCATACCAAGTGAATCTAACGGCTTGCTACCTGCAGCCAATGGTGTACTAAAATCAGCATTTGATAGCTTCATGGATTCTGCATACAGCTTATCAGCAAAAGAACCCTCCATCTGCGTGATAACATAAAATAAAAAAAATAAAAGAATAACAGCAACAGGTCTGAACAATCAGCAGCAAACAGGTCAGAAGCAAAACAATTCAATTGACACAATGTGAGGCAACAAAATTGATATGTGCACAAAGAGAAAATGCTAAAGAAAGACCTTCCAAAAATAGCATTCTATTTTTTGCACCACAGGCAAGATACAGATTAAACTTTCCAACGTAAAGCTATACCAATACACACAAAAACTACAAAACATGAAAAGAAAAGAAAATACCAGACAAATCATACAGCCGTGTTACTAAATAAGTTCCAAATTGAACTAACACCATTGAAGTCGAAATCTTACCTTAGAAATAAAGAATACGACTGCATGAAAGACGTTTATACTATCTTTTGAATGCATTGCTATATCTGATGGTAGTTGTTACAGATATTCAGTTTGCAGTGAAAAGAAGCAAAACATTTATAACACCAAGGAGCAGACCAACACATGGCAGGGGCAGGTTGGGTTTAAAGGCTTCAGCCACCAAGCCAGTCATTGACCCCTTTACATCAGGATGGCATATTACATGCATTTTATTGACTAGTAAAATTGATTCAACAATAATAATTCGATATTTGTGAAAAAGAAACTCTTTACTTCAGTTTAATGGCGCAGCTGATAATTGTTGGGGTGCTCCAGAACCAAAAATGGAGCCTATTTGTGAGAAGTTCAAACCTTAAATCACATCTTGCTTCCAAATCATAAGGATCACAGCAAACATATAGGAGTCATATCCCATCTTTTGCGAGCTGCCAAAAGGATACCAGTAACTGAGAAGCATCTCATCGCCAGTGGATGCCAAAGTGCCAAACAAGGATAACCCCAAACACCACAAGCCCCCTCACACTGAAGAAGCAAATAGTGAAACTATGTATCTGCCTTCTGCACATATACTACCATTCAGCAATGATCCAAGATCGTTTCAGATCATCAACAGCCTGGATGGTGCCAAGGGTCAATGTTCAGAAAAAAATCCCACGCAAATTTTACCCAAGAAGGTGTTTACAGAAGGGATCCGAGAAGTCAGTGTGGTGGACACAGAGGCCCCATTAGGCATGTAGAAAGAACTATCAGCTGCCGCCCAAAATTTTGTCTAAGTAGTTTAAGCTCAAAAGGAAAGAGAACTGATGACATCCAGAGGAATGGACGCACCTAGAAAGATGATACGCGTCTGTGAGAAAGGTAGATGCAAGTGGGGCCTGCTGAAGATATATTAGGATTTACTATACCAGATTGAATAATTTAATTCAGGAGACAAATCAGGGGATTCGATCGAGAAATTCCAATTGTCTGGGATTTAACTGTAAATTTCCTTTTAAAAAAATGGATTTTCCTATAGTTAGGATTTTGGATGTGATGGAATGAATTGCAATTTAATTTCAAGCATTTATTTCCCCCCTTTTCTTTTCCTAATCTCACTATCCTTATGGGTTTTGCCGTTTTGGGGTTGATTGTTTACTGCAGAGGTGACCTATTGGTGACTTGAGTGGTTGAACCAGCTGATTCACTCTAAAGTATACTCAGTGAGAGGAGGTACATCATAAATGTTGCATGAACAGAAATTATACTTCGAGTTGGCAAGACTATGAAAACAACATATAGTTGCAGTAAAACTTCATACTTACACATAATAGCAAACTTTGGAGAGAACTTACTAACTGAAACTTTGTGTAACTCATATAAGTAATGCTTAAGTATGTAATTGAATAACTATAAGTAGAATATTTCCATATGAATGTGGAAGAAAAGATCCATGACATTAAAACACAAATGCAACTCTAAGGGTACAGCAAATAGCAGGTAAGTCTCAAGTAGAGGCAGAGCTATAGGGCTGAGCAACTCGTGATGAACAATACCCATAAGGACATATCGAAAGTTAAAGGTCTGTTATAGCATTTCCTTGTCTTTCCCCGATAATCTACCCAGTACTCTCTAACAAACCTAGGTTGTCTACCATGATTTTTTATTTTATTTTTTTGAAAAAAGGAGAGTTTTTATTTACCAGCTTCATAAAATTGCTCCCAACTGTTCCCAAATAGCAATAAAGAACACTAATGATGAAATCAAAGAGTCTAAGTAGCACGGACACGGACATCGCGTCAGACACCGACACCGCAATTTCCAAAAAAACAGATTTTGGACACCGGATGACACTGCTGAATTTTTTTATATATATTTTTATTATATGTATATATATAGTCATTAATAATCTAATACATTCTACATCTAAAACATCTATAATAGTAAACAATAATCAATAATCACAAAACAAGCAACTCAAATAAAAGTCATAATTAAGATTTAAATGCAATATAGTACAAAAAAACATAGTACATAACATAACAAAGAACTTCATTACTCAACTCTTACTAAGTCATGCAAACAGGTAACAGAAACAGGGAAAGCGCTCTCTTCTTCACCGCCCAAACAGAAACAGGAACAGGAACAGAAACAGGGAACTCTTGTAGAGTCATAAGAAATTACTTAACTACTTAACTCTTACAAAGTCACACAACTATTATCTCTTTCCTTCGACCAAGGGCTCAATCTACATCAATAGTGTCATCTTCGAATGTAGCGAAACGACAGAGAGATGAGAGAGAAAGACGGAGACCTCGGGAAAGAAGGAATAAAGAAATAGATGAGATAGAAAGACGAAGGTACCTGTTGCTGGAATCCGGCAACGTCGGCGAGATACGAAGGCGAGATCCTCCGGCGACCAGTTTGGGTGGGTAGTCTGCTTCTTTCTCTTCCCTTGACGCCGTAAGAAGAACTCAGCAGACAACGGTAACGGGTCGATCTAATTAGGGGGTTCCCTAATTTCTAAAAGAGCTCCAAATTTGTCAAAACCTCAAAAAAGAGTTTAAAATTTTGTACTTTGGCCCCATGCATTTCGACACTTCTTCCAAATCCTCCCCCAGCCCAGGTCAAAGGTCTCTCCGCTCCATTTAGAGGGTGTTTGGGGTTGATTTTGGAATGTTCAAACCTGATTTAAGGTGTGTGAGTGTTAGGCAAAAGAAATTATGAGATTTAATCTGGTTAAAAAAGTGAAAAACTGATTAAATCTATAATCCTGAAAAGTGAAAATTATGAAATAATCACTTTTTTTTTATAATCAGGTTTGACTTTTTAATTTATCCTCCTATCCCTATGTTTTTCACAAAAAAATATGCCATACCCTTTTAACTAATAATTAGTTGTGACTTTTAATTAGTTTCTGAAGTTACATTCCCTTCTACGCTAACAGAGAGAGGGAGCACAACAGTTCATCAACAGCCGTCTTCTTCTTTTCTACCATTTTTTTACGCTCTTCTACCTTTAATTTAGAATAAGAAGTGACAACTTTTATAGGTAGTTGAAAAAAAAAATTCAATAATTTTTTCGTATATTGTAGTTATTTTCAAATGAAAGTTATGTTAACATTACTTCACTAAATGAATATAAGAAACTTTATATGTAGTGTTCTTTATGGTCATTTTGTCGTATCAAAACTGATTTAATCACTTTTTATCCAAACACTTTTTATAACCTTAAGCTAGTTCACAGCTAATTTTGTCAAACAACCAACTGATTCTGCTTAAGGTAGATTAAATCTGATTTTGAAAACTGATTCAAATTTAAGTTGAAATCTGCTTTTCGAAATCAATCTCAAACGGCCTCTTACACAACTATCAGCAAAGGGTAGTGGGTTACCCGAGGTGTCATGAAGTGCCAAAGACGAACGTTTTCGAGGCGATAAATGTGCAAGGTTTCTATAATATTTACTAACTCTCTACACATATATATCTTGTACATAAGTACTAATTCTAGACTTGGAGGAGAATTCAAGAAAGGTAGGGAGACTTGTAAATATCTAGATAGTATTCAATATAGTTCTAGAGACGGAATATATACTATAGGATAAAATATATCTCCACCGTCCGTCAAAGAGTTGGAGTAGTATAAATAGTTAAGGCCTCACTTGGCCAAGACATAGAGTGATCCAAACAATGTAGCATTCTCCAAGCAATATAGTGGATATCATTCTCTCAAATTCTCGTTTTCCTTTGTTCATATGGTTTTAACATCGCCCCAGGGATATGTGGGAGCACCAGCATGAATAAAACAAGCAGAAACATGCAATCTTCTTCGTAGTATGGAAAGATAAAACAACTATCATGAGTCCGAATTTATAAACTTTAAGTCATAATCCAAGCATTGCGTTTTCATAATTTAGATAATAATGCTGCACCACAACGGAATTCCTGAAACTTCAGCAGCATTTTGTCTCAATGCATAATAGAAAGCAAACAGATTAGCATCGTTATCTTCCTCGAACCAGAAGTAAATGTCTCAACTGCTTTCATGTTTTCTTACCCTAACAAATGGTCACAAAATCCACCCACTATTGAATAATTGTTCGACTTTTGAGAATGTCACTAATTTGATGTAGATGCTAGTTATCCATAGCACATCACAAGAAATCAATGGGGAAGCAAATATAGCTGGAAGGATGAACCGTTATGATCTAGATTTCACACAGAGTGTGCGTGGGCAAGTGCTTGCGCTTGTGTCTGCAAAAACACGATTGATTTGAACAAATTGGCTTTCCTACGGAAGCAATTGCAATTGAACTACCTGCGATTTAGCTTTGCTTTTCTTTCATTTCTTCATTGTTCATCGGCATGTCTGGCAAAAGATAGATGAATTATTGGATTTTACAATTTTGCTCTTACTTATCAGTAAAAGATTTTTCTTGAGCCTTTTTTTTCCCGAGTTTTCTACACACACACGCGCACACACACACACGCGCGCACGCACACACACGCGCGCGCGCGCGCGCGCGCACACACACACACACACACACACACATATATATATATATATATATATATATATATATATATATATATATATATGTACACATAGAATAAAAGAGCCTAAGCTCATTTCCAGCCATTTTAGCACTTTGCCCACTCTTTTCGCTTTAATTAGATACGTGCCACCTAATATAGGTCCACTAACATCCTCATAGACCTTCCTCCTTCATTCTAAATATTCTGCCTCCGGGAAAGTCTCTCTCTCTCTCTCTCTCTCTCTCTCTCTCTCTCTCTGCATTACCCGACTAAGAATTTGATTTTCTATACACATATATAAAAGATGCTAGCTTCATCCACATTACTTTTAGCACTTAGCCCACGATTTCACATCAAATTACACCCGTGCCATTGTGTTAACTATTTCACCTTCACAAATCGTCATTTTCATCACATGTAAGAAATATTGGTTCTTAACTTCTCTTCTGCCAATTTGTAAATTCTAAATGTTGACCATAAACTTTTCGATTGTTTGTTTCTTTTTTTATATTGCAATCCTGATTTGAAGTTTGGTTCCAATTATTTGTTAGTGCTTATCTGGAGTCACTTATCGTAGTTAACTACAGACTTGTATTTGAATCTTCTACGTCTTGGTTTAATTCCTCAATTGAGCTAACACAGTGATCATCTCGTCCATGGTTTCTTTACTTTTATCCAAACCCACTTTTTCCTTCAATTATGGTATAACAATGATTCTTCCTAGAACCAAAGTTATATTCCTAGCGTTATTTACTCAACCTTTAACTTCTATGCTGATTGATAAACTTCTGAAGCATTTGGTTTTTCATTTTGCTTCGGGATATCTAATTGGAATTTGATTTGGGTATTACAAATAGATGGTGATGGGTACTGACTCTGAGTTTTGTTCCAATTTTATTCACAATTTATTATATGTGACATCAAGATTGCATCTAAATCTTCATATTCATTGTCTATCTGCATAAACATATAAGAAATATTGATGACAGCAAATAATGCAGCCGCATTCTACTTGAATATATGCTTAGATCTTTGCTCTTGGTATAAAAAACTTATAATATCTACAAGCATCATGCGAATGAATCGAAGACATTTTGCGTGCTTAGAAGCTATAAAATGCTAGAAATTCCTTACAAATGGCATCCATTACTTTCAAACAGTTGGAATTTACTTTTGTTAAATTCTTGGCACTTACTGATGGCGATGCGAAGTTCCACCAAAAATATTGTCCTGAAGAATGAGAAGTTGTTTTGAGGCAGAAAGTGGTCCAATCATACTCTCTCAGGCATGTTTTTATGGTCTTTTATGGCATTGCCATTTTTATGTGATTTCTAGCATATTAAAGTTTCTCATCGTGTGTGTGTGTGTGAACGCGCGCGTGTGTTTGTGTGTGTGTGTGTGTGTGTGTGTGTGTGTATATATATATAAGGGACCCGTGCAATGCACGAGGCGTTCTTTTATTTCTCAAATATTGTCTATTATTTATTTCTATCAATACTTTACAACTGTTAATTTTTCTAAATTTCTCAAAATATTTTTTAAAATGTGTTTTTATAGATTATTGATAAATATTATTGTTTGAATTGTCGGTAAGAAATTTACTATATAGAAGATTGTCTTTGAATAAAACTTTTGAAAAATCTGTATTATAAAAGCATACCTTAGCAACAAAGGTAGAATGCATGATTTAATATGATCAGTTTTTACTCACATATAAGATGTGAACGTTATAATTAAAAGAAAACCGTCTTACTGACTTAGAATATCTTTTCATTAACGTTTCACGACGATATATGGTGACAATTTTGTACTACTATTTAACTGAAATTAAACTTTTTAGTTTAATATTTGAAGCATTGGAGATATAATTGCTAGCATGAATTAATGATATATTCAGAACCGAATATGATTAATAAAGTCAGTTATTTGTACCATCACTTCTAATTTTTTTGTGAGTTTAATCTAGTAAAGAGTGTTATAACTTATTTACTGGTGATATATATGAACCTCAATATTCCTACAAGCATAAATATCAAATTCATTCACCTTCTTTATTCGTGAGAAACTCTTTGTGTGTGTTTTTTGTCTCGTCATAATGAAAATGAAAAATAGCATTGAAAGTGTTTCTATCTATACATACTTATTAAAGTTTTGCTAACCTGACTTAATGAAAATACCATTGGAATATTAGATTAGTGAAGCCCAGGGCTAAAAAGAGATTAACCATAAAAATATCATCTTACCTAATTAATGAAACTTTAAGGAATCAAAATTTGGACCAAAATCAAAATCGGAAGATAAAAGTCATTCTAGGAAAAAAAAAATTTACTGCTTCTAGCCTGGATATAGTTAATGTACCTTCAAGTTGTTGGTAGAACTAACATTAAATTATTATGTTTTTATTTAAGTTCATCACTTGTCCGCTTAAGATTCTAGGCGTAACCCGTCCACGAATACTACACTAACACTACCTCCAAATACTTTGGCGCTATCATTGCCACTACAAATGCAGTTACCTTCACCATAGTCATAACTTTTACTCATCAGTGCACTTTCATGTTTCTATCATTAGCCTTTTTAGGTTCATCACTTGTTCAAACATTACAACAATTCTAACAACAACCATTACCTTTTGCACGCACTATTACCATTTAGTTATGACTATCACCACCACAAGCATTAACATACTACATGCCAACATCATTACAATCACATGTTGTCACTACATAATCTAAATCTCACTGTCAACACTCCAATTCTACCACAACAATTATCATTATCTTAATTATCATGGTTGATCACTCGCATAATTGCATATATTATCACCCTTACACTATCACATTTAGCATTGATATTTCGGTTATACCATTACCAACCTTGGGGCCACCCATGCTTCTCTTTTTTTATAATTGTCTATGAAGGAAAAATGGTTCTTATAACTAATTTATCTTTTCTTCTCTTTTATTTTATAAATTTATTCTCAGCTTATCATAAATTATTCTTCAATTGATTTTAATTTTTCTTGGAGATCCAATATAATTGGTTCTGACTATTTTGTCCATTTTATGCGTAACATGCTAGATGTCAAGAAGATTGGTGCAAAAGACGAAAGTTACAATAAAGCTTATGGAGAAATAAGATTTCTTTAAAAAGAAAAAAATACTAAAACAAATAGGATGATGTTTTGCATAATTAAAAGATGTAAAAAGGGAAATATGCGCTAAAAAAAGCTTACCTTTTAATTTGTAAATATTAATCATTAATTTCATATATGATTTTCGTTAGATACATTTGCGAGATTTTTTTTATTTGTTTTAAGTGTTTTTAAGAAGTTAATAGTCCAATTTGAAGCCTTTTTGGATTATGTAGAGCTTTAAAATAAGTAGATTTTCTATTTTAATTTTATAAGATTTACAAAAATCGGGCCAATAATCATACTAAAGAATTAGTAAGTAGGGTATGATTTTCGTATTTTATATTTTTGAGATTTTATATTGTTGTTTTAAAGTACTTTTGAGGTTTTAATAATCAAAATTAAGACCTAATGTATAAGTATATTGATTAGATAAAGTTTCAGAAAGTGTATAATTAGTTTATTAGTCTTATAAAGTTTAATTATATTGCATAAATTATACCTACAAATTTTTTAATAATAAATTATAATGAAGAGTTAAAATGAGTAGAAAAGAAAAAGAATATAAAAACAAATAGGACTCTTAAATTTTATATATCTAATTCAGAAGAGTTGGACTCTAAATATAAAGAGACCACTTAAGTTAGGGGACTACCACATGCAAGGTTGAAGCTTACGTGGCAGAATGAGAAGGTTCTTAAAAAGTCCTACTTGTCGCAAAGATAGAGTTTAAAAAATCCTATGTGTTGCAATTCTAAGCGAATGTTTCAGCTTTATACACACACACGCACACACGAAGGTGAAGAACTAACCATATATTGCACTGGAGCTAGTGCCACTGTATTGTCCTGCTATATAATGCCAATCCGCATATGCTTATGTACATAGAATGAATATGGATTTGAAAGTATGGAATATGGTTCTACTGGTTATGCATAACTGAGTTGGGCTACCAAAATGGTTGTTGATATGGTAACAATGTTGTAGAAGAATTGATACTTCGATTATGAAATTATAGGATAGATTTCTGTTTTTATTACTTGAGGAGATCACCTTTTTATTACCTGATTAATAGAAGAACCAATATCTCGGCCGGTGGTTGTTTTATTTGTTGCTGAGATATAATTTTGTAGTTGCGAAGATCTTCCTTTTGAACCTGAATCTAAAGCATAGGTCTTCAAAGTGGTTAGGCAACCACCCGCTAAATTAAGCTACATAGAACTAGCTTCTCTGAAAGTTTTGTGAAACCTTAGGATTAAATTTGGTATATTTAAGCGTTAACTTTACTCATTGTTTTTACCTTAAAATAATTTCTTGTATTGTTTATAATGCTGAAAGTCAAATGAAGGAAGTTAATTTTTTACTTATGCAACTGACTGTTGAGATAGGACAAAATCTGGAGAGAAAATTTTGTTTTCATTCACTTTCTTATGTTCTCCTTACGTTGTATATGTACACTGATGTTTACATTTGAATAGTAAGCTATACATGATAAGATAATGTACATGTGCCAAATTCTAGAAGCTTAAAACAAGGAGATATTATTTTTGAATTTGAACTTGAGGAGATTTGGTTTATGGCACTTCAATATTCCCCCGCAAGCTCAGCGTGTCACGAACGTTGAGCTTGGACCTAAGAAGTTGAAAATGCCATATGGACAAGGGCTTCGTAAAATTGTTAGCGGGTTGATTATCACTAGAGATGATCCGAATGTCAAGAGTACGTTGAGCAACTCGCTCACGGACAAAATGACAGTCTATCTCAATATGTTTGGTGCGAGCATGAAAAATCGGATTTAACATGAGATATACAGACCCAACGTTGTCACCATAGCATAGGCGCCGGAGTTAGACGGAAACCAATTTCAGATAGCAGATATTGTAACCATTCTACCTCAGAGGTGACGGTGGCTAGGGCTTTGTACTCAGCTTCAGTACTTGAACGTGCAATGGTGGGTTGTTTCTGAGAGCTCTAAGAGATTAAATTAGGGCTAAGAAAAACACATTATCCACTGGTCGAACAGCAATCATCGGGTCGAACAGCAATCATCGTAGCAACCAGCCCAATCAGCATCAGAGAATGCAGAAAGTGATAGAGTTGACGACTTGGTCAAGAATAATCCATGATTAAGGGTATCTTTGAGATAGCGCAGAATTTGCTTCACAGTCCAATGTTCAGATGTTGGGGCATGCATAAATTGAGCGACCTTATTCACAGAGAATGAAATATCCGGTCGTGTAAATGATAAGTACTGGAGGGCACCAACAATACTTCTATATTCCCAAGGAGAAGGATAGGGTTCACCTTGATGTCGAGAGAGCTGTGTAGAGGTGGACATTGGTGTCTGGACTGGTTTTGCATCAGAGACATTGGTGCATTGTAGAAAATCAGTAATATATCTGCGTTGCAGAAGAAGAAGACCAGATCTTGAATGAATGACTTCAATGCCCAGAAAAAATGTAAGGGACCCTAAATCCTTAACAAAGAACTCACAATTCAAATCATTAACAAGCTTATTGATTGCAAAACATGAGTTGCCCATTAGAATAATATCATCGACATATGTTAGAATGCAGAGAAAAATATTTGTTCCTCGAAAGAAAAAAAGGGAGGTGCCAGATTTACAGGAAGTGAAACCCAACTGAGTTAGACGTTATGACAGACGGGCATACCAGGCACGTGGGGCCTGCTTAAGTCCATAAAGGGCTTTACATAATTTGCAGGCATGGGAGGGAAATTGAGGATGTGGGAATCCAGGTGGTTGAACCATGAATACATCTTCGTCTAAGTAGCCATGTAGAAAGGCGTTGTTGACGTCAATTTGATGAAGTGGCTAGCCTTGAGATATAGCAAGGGAGAGAACAACACGAACAATGGTGGGTTTAATGACAGGGCTAAAGGTCTGGCCGTAATCAATACCTTGTTGTTGTTTGTAACCTTTGGCAACCAGCGAGCCTTGTAGCGGTCAGTAGACCCATCGGCATGACACTTTATTCAAAATAGCCATTTACATCCAATAATGTTGGTATGAGGTGGTGCCAAAACCAACGTCCACGTGCCATACACATGGGCGCATTATATTCATCATGCTTAGCATGACGCCAGTGAGGCTCTTTGGAGGCTTGGGAGTAACAAGTGGGTTCAAGCTCACATATGAAAGCAGAGAGAGGATATTTGGACGCATAGTATATTTTGGGTCTATGTATTCCAGCTTTGGAACGGGTAATCATGGGGTGGATAGCAGTTTTGTGACAGGTTGAGAAGAAGGTGACAGAGAGGAAGGTGGGTCGGCTAATTTTGAGGACATAAGGGGATCAGAGAGTGGTGTGGGCGGATCAGGAGAATTTTGAGTTGGAAAAGATGAGGGTGACACGTGTGGAGGGGAGTGATTTGTTGAAATTTGATTTGGAGAGGATAAGGTGAGAGAGGAAGAAGACAGCCGGCGTGTAGAAGGGATTGAAGGTGTGGGGTCCACGGATAAAGGTGTGTTTAAATTGAAAGAGGGTGAATGAATTGGAGATAAAGATGTGAGAGGATTAGCGATGGGGGTTAGTTGGCGTGAAGTGAGGGATTTTTTTGAATTTTGAGAAGTTGAGAAAGTAAGGAATTTTGTGGGAATTCAAGTTCATGAGTTGTTGGGATTGGGATATTTGAAAAAGAAGTGGGGGTGGGGGGTGGGAAAGGGGGCAGCCGGCGTGGGGAGGGGAGAGAGAGTGGAGGTGAGGGCTCCACATGGGAGCTAGGTGAGCAAATAAGAGAGTTATGTGAGGAATTATGTTGGGATAAGGTGAGTTTTGATTTGGATGGTTGTTGGGATTTTAAAGAGGATGTGGGGCCAACAAAAGTTGAAGATGATGAGGAAGTGATGGGAGGGGGAGGATAAGTCACGAAAAGTGGGGGAATAGAGGAGGGAAAATCTGATGAGTAAGAAGAGAGAGAAAATGTGGTAAAATGTAAATTATGAGACCCACTAGGAGAGTGAAGAGCTGGAAACATATTTTTAACAAAAGAGACATGATGCGTAATATACACACGTACCGTAGCAGTATCCATGCATTTATAGCCTTTATGAAGAGTACTATACCCAAGAAATAGGCAAGCTTTGGACCGATATTCTAGTTTATGAGAGTTATAGGGACGAATATGTAGATAACATAAACAACTGAAAACTTTGAGATGGTGAATTTCGGAGAGGCATGAAATAATTTTTCCAATGGGTACAAATTGTTGATTAGCGGAGAGGGCAAACAATTAAAAAGAAATATTGCGGTGCTGAAAGCATCATCCCAAAACGTTGAGGAAGATGCGCATGGGCAAGAAGGGAGAGACCAGTTTCAACAATGTGCTGATGTTTGCGTTCAGCCACGCCATTTTGCTCATGAGTATGCGGGCATGATAGGCGATGAAAGATGCCATTTTGCTTGCAAAAATTTTGAAAAGGGTGATTTTCACCACCCCAGTCAGTTTGAAGGGTACGAATTTTGTGGCCAGTTAAATTCTCCACTAATTTTTTAAATTGAATGAAAACATGCATGACCTCAAACTTGAGTTTGAGAGGAAAAATCCAGACTTATCTACTAAAATCATCAATGAAATGAACATAATAGCAGAAACCTTGGTGAGAAACAAAAGGAGAAGGCCCCCAGACATCACTGTATATTATTTGCAAATGAGAAGATGACAATACATGAGAAGACTGAAATGAAAGGCAATGACTTTTGCCAAGATGACAAGCTTCACAACTTAAACTATGTTTATTTTTTTCAACTAGAATTGAAAACTTAGACACTATTTGAGAAATAATATTGAAAGATGGGTGACCCATCCTATTGTGCCATAGCTGCAACGGCGCACGAACACCAACTAAAGCAGCTAGGGGCGGGGAAGGATGCATCGACAGCGATGGAGGGAGTGAAGACGACTCGAGTTAATAGAGACCATTTTTAAGTCGGCCGTGAAGAAGAACTTTCCCTGGAATACGATCCTTAACAAGCACAAAATGAGGATGAAATTCAAAAAGCACATTATTGTCAGTAGTGAATTGACGTACAAATAGTAGATTTTTTGAAATAGATGGAACATGCAGCATGTTACTTAATTTAAAATTAGTGGAGGATGAATTTAACATCGAAGTGCCAATGTGATGAATTTTCAAACCTGTGCCATCACCCACGTGTACTTGATCAGGGCCTTGATAATCAGTACACTCGGACAGATTGTTGATGTCATGAGTGATATGATGAGTGGCACCAGAGTCTGGAAACCATGCAGGATCAAGTGTGGAGGGGGACGGTGGACCAACTATGTAGGCAACAGTGGGTGTATGGGAGGAGGAACAAGAGGCACGGTGAGGACAATTGGGGCAAACATGACCGGGTTGGTGATAGTGGTGACACACAATAGTGGAAAATTTCTTCCGTGGGGTTTGATAGGAGTTGGTAGGTAGAGGAAGTAAAGGTGGTTTGGGTGAAGAACCTCTGTCGCGCCACTCACACCAGTTGTTTCTGTTATGCTAGGAGTGACCTCCTCGAGAGTGTGAGGATAGAGATGACAGATGATGTTGTTTCAGAGGTGATGGATGCATCACTGCATGGCCTTGCAAAAGGAGATTCTCACCAATTTGCTGACAATCCAAATAGGATTCATGTGTGAGAAGCATTGAATACAGGGAGTCCAGAGAAATAGTGTCCGACCGAGTGGTGATGGAGGTCACAAAAGACTGATAATCGGAACCAAGGCCGATCAGTAAAACATTAACAAGATCATCATCAGACAGCGCACTACAAGAAAACTTAGATTTAGCAATGGAATTTTAGCGACGGAATACTTTCCGTCGCCAAAAGCTCTTTCAGTGACGGAAAACTCTATCGGTAAAAATCCGTTGGTAAAAAGTTTTACCAATGAAATATTACGTCGGTAAAAACCTTTGCCGATTGACTTTTAACAACAGGATTTTAACGACGGGGATCCCGTCGTTAAATATTTTTTTATGGAATTTGTAATTATTGAGGTTTTTTTTAATATTTTAAGTGACTAAATAATATCGTCGCTAAAAAAAATCCGTCGGATAAAATTTCTTTGACCGACGGACTTTTAGCGACGGGGTATTCCGTCGCTAAAAGGCCTTTAATTAACACAGATCTGCATTTTCTCTCTCCCCGTTTCTCTCTCTTTTTGCCGTTTATCTCTCTTTTTGCCGTTTATCTCTCTGTTCCCGTTTCCACCCACCAGCGATCTAATTCCGGTGAGCCTCCCTCACCGCCAACGACAACCCACTGACGTCGTGCCACCTCTGACACCGACGACCTCCTGCGACAGCCATCGAACAGTCGCGGCCACCGAAAACCATCTGGGACCTCCGACGACCATCGGGGACCTCCAGCGACCACCCGCGACCACCCCTACTTATCTCCAGCAGCTTTGCTTCATCAAACAGTCGCGATCACCCACGACACCACTGAACAACCGCGACCACCAAAGACCATCTGGGACCTCCGGCGACCATCGGGGACCTCAAGCGACCACCCGAAACCACCCTACTCATCTCTGGTAGCTTTGCTTTGAAGGTATGTCTCTGACTTCCTCTCTGTCTTCCTTTTTCGTCAATTTTTTTCTTTTTTGGTTTCTGCTGAGACTTGGACGATGTGGAATGTTAGGTGTTTTTATGTAATTATAGTCTTACTTCTCACATCAAATTTCTTTTTTTTTTAATTTTGCTGTGACAGTGTGTATTTTTTGATATGATATATTTATATGATATATTGTATTTGTGTGTATTAAGGGGCCATCACTACCTTGCTTCTCCGTGTGAAAAAGAGAACTGTGAGCAGTTGGACGTGTGGGTGACATCATTGAGCTGTCATGGTTGAAAAATCGAGTGAAGAAAGTGGCAACCATGGTTGCCGTGAGAGACGGAGGTGGCTGGGCAGCCATGGGCTGCCATAGTGACATTTTTGGTGCTTTGTGAGGTTGAGGGAAGCGATGTGATATGGATGTAATGGAGATATATGTGAACCTGTAGTGTGTGTAAAGATGAGTTCACATATGTGTACATGTGTATATATTTGTGTGTGTGAGTGATATTGAGTTATTATGCGGGTGCATGTAGTCCAAGGTGTGTGTGTTTGTGGTGGAGGTTTGAAGTGTAATGTTGTTGAGTGCCCAGGTAATTACAATGGTGGCTGTCGTAATGCATGAGAGGAAATTGAAATGAGTGCGTAAAACTATGCTTTTTTTTTGGTGAGGGAATGGAGCTGCCAAGGCAGCTAGAGTATGTGTTTGTGATAAAGGTATATGGCCCTGCGTGTGAATTTCTATGAAAGTGTCGTGTGTGTGCATGCACAACACTTAGTACACAAAGACCAAGAAATCACCTTAAAATACCAGGACTGTGGGGTCAGCAACATGAAAATCATGCTCAAATTGGAATATAAGTACTTAGTATAAGCTATTAAACCCATAGTATTACATCGTACCAAAAACCTGTTGGCTTTGAGTGTAGACTGGAGAGGCTTTGAGTCTAGTGAGATCTACATTTGCATAATAAAGTAAATAGTTAGGATGTGAAACATATATAAGACTTACAAACTATACAAAGAACTAGTTCATGAGCACAGAAACGTACCATGTTAACATGTTGCACTTTAGCCTTGAGTGCCATTAGGGCTGCTGTCGTTGTCTTGCCACTGTTTGTTTTGATTAAAACATAAATAGCTTAAAAGATCTTCCTTAAGCAATTAAAATGTAACTCTCTGGAATAGCATAAACCTAGAAACAGATACCTCCCAGGAGGACCTGCCAAAAGACATGTAGTCAACTTAGAATTTCCTTTTAGAAGTAATTATGTTCCTTTCTCCACTTCAGCAAATGCCTCAAGACCTTCAACAACTTTTTCACTGCATTTTTTGTTAATTGTGCAACAAAGACAAATATAATTCGAGTAAAAATACTAGTAAAAATATAATTCGTGTATAAATACTAGTATACCTCAACTTGTTTAAATCGTGGAGGACAGATTTACTGATTTCAGGGTCAATTTCCCCAATCATAAGGTCAAAGTCACTTTGTAGGACTTTGATGTCTTCCTCTCGGATAAACTGAAGGCCATCGCTCGCACTTCGTGCCATTGCAGCGCTTAGTGCGCCGTTGCAAGCCACTTTTAGTTGAGCCCCGCTCCAACCGACGGTTCTTGAAGCTATCCAGATGAAGTTATCGAACCCTAAATTGAACTAATTGAACCCCCTAATTGAACCCTAAATTAAATGCCCAATTCAACCGAATGCTAAATTGAAGTAACAGAACCCCCTAATTCAACCTAAATTAAATGCCCTAATCGAATCAAACCCTAAATTGAACTTATTGAACCCCCTAATTGAACCCTAAATTGAATGCCCTAATCTAACCAAACCCTAAATTGAACTTATTGAACCCCCTAATTGAACCCTAAATTGAATGCCTCAATTCAACCAAACTCTAAATTGGACTAATAGAACCCCCTAATTGAACCCTAAATTGAAGTAATTAAACCCTAATTAAACCCTAAATTGAATGCACTAATCGAATCGAACCCTAAATTAAACTAATTGAACCCCTAATTGAATCCTTAATTGAATGCCCTAATCCAATCGAACCCTAAATTGAACTAATTGAACCCTAAAATGAATGCCCCAATTCAACCAAACCCTACACAGAGGACGTCGCCAATCCCAAATCTCATTGGTATACAATTATCAAGTCCAAAAAATTGCCCCTGACATATGACAGTGAGGTAGACACCTTTCAAGCCGACCAACTGCCTGTCTCGTTACCTGTTGAGGTCAACAATGAGGAGGACGATCTTGCTCTTCCAACAACACTTCATGTAGGAGAAGAAGTTGTAGATGATGACGCGGAAGACGTAGAAAGTGTTGGAGATGATGTGACTGAGTCTACTGATGAAGAAGATGAAGAGGACAACGAGTCCCACGAAAAAGAGGACGACGAGTCTAGTGAGGAAGATGATGATGATTCCCAAACTGAAAATGACTGACTTGTAATGTTGTAACATCATGGAAGAAATGTAGTAACATTCTAGAACTTGGTTTATATTGATGTGTTTTTGCACCTCCGTACATATATATAGTGCCGATGATGATTTCTGCCAAATTATTATTTTTAATGTGTTAATGTCTTTGCAATTTATCTATATGAAGTCAGATATGGATAGGATTTGAGCTATTCGTGGCCGGGCTGGATGCCGAGCTGCTTCCTCCCTGTGGGTCCCACCTCGTCATTGCTCACTGATGACGAGGCACAGAGTGATCGCGTACAGCAGATGGGCCCCAGCCCCAGCCCCAGCCCCAACCCTAGCCCCAGCCCGACGCAGATTCATCCCACACGAGCGTTGATTCTTTTCTTCCATGGGTTCTACCTCAGGTATAGTTGATAACGGTATTTAGTACATTTTTTGCTAATTTATATTTGAAGTATATTTGAATTGTATTAATGTCTGTGTTTTGTAGGATCTCGATGAGGCCGTGGCCCGACATGTGGGGTACACAGCGTAAGTAAAAAAAGTCACATCATGCCTTATTTTGTACACATGGGATGTTAATTTATATTTGAACTGTATTAATTTATTTATTTACTTCTTTGGCAGGATCCTGGAGAATCAGGCGAGGACGAAGATCGGCGTTCTTGTGAAGGGCCAATTCATCGAGCCACGCCTGTACTGGAAGGACTGGGATGCCGTTACGAGGGAGTCCCTATGGGAGGAGTGGCTGGTACGTTGAAGTATTTTTTCCTGCGATAGTATTTGTTTAATTAGAGTTTGTTTTCTAAATTAATTTGTGTTATTGAATGCCTTACAGGATGGGTTCACGTTTGACTCGGCTAATCAGCAGGCACTAGGTGGCAGGCCTTCTTTTCTTACATCACTAAGAATTACTGTCGATGGCTCCACGACACACGGGACCGCGCGAAGAAGATGCTGTCTGATGGTGCCCTGATGACGGAGATGAAGACATATCCCCCACATTGGATATCTCCGACTGTATGGGGGGAGATAATAGATCGGTGGGCTGCGGATCCAGGCTGGGACGCCAAGAGTAAGAGTGGGGCCGAGAATAGACAGAACAAAGATCCGACGCACACGGGGGGGTCGGTGCCACACGACATCGTCCTACACATAAATGAGGTCCAGAACCCGGATCTGGAGGAGGATGAGGTCATAGCTCTGACGTATAATCAGACGCACGTGCTGAAGAAGGACAAGGACGAGGTGAGCTGGGCCGGCGACTATGTTTCAGATATTGCCCGGCAGATCGATGTAAGTCGATGTGTTTAATTAAGTTGTTAATTTTCTCTTTCTATCCTCAATGTCTGTTGCGTTAATTAATGCCCTAACATATTTTTAAATCACTGTTTTTGCAGGCCTCGTATGAATAGCTTAGGGAGTCCGGACAGCCATCAGCGTCCACTAGTACGGGTGCGAGTACTAGGGTGTTGAAGCGATGGCTGGATACGCCGGAGGTCGTCAATCGTCCGAAAAGCCACATACTCGGCCTGCCTAGCACGACTGCTCGTGCCGTGATAGGAGCGTCCTCACCCCCCGCTGCCCCTCCACAGACACCGGCTCCTCGGCATTAGTTGGACGACAAGGAGATCCAGCGCATTGCTACGGTGGTGTTGAGGATGATCAGGTAGCAGGATCAGCAGGGTACCGCTATTGGACATGCCGAGCCGACCCCGGATCAGCAGGATCCAGATCCGGGACTCGATAACCCCTGATGAGCCCCTTCTCGTGCCCGGTCCCAGCTTCCCCCCCCCCCCCCGCCCGGCTTGTACATCATGAGTATTTTTTATAATAAATATTTTTTATAATTGATTGTATATATTTCTTTGTGTATTGATTATTGTGAGTTGTTGAAAATTGAAAATTTTATTACAGGTCTGGGTAATAGAAAAATAAAAAAAATTGACTTTTGGCGACAGATTAATTCTGTCGCTAAAAGTGTTTCTTCCACTACAAGGAAAAAGGCTTTTAGCGACGGATTTCCCTTCGCTAAAGGTGATTTTAGCGACGAAATTTTTTTGGGTAAAAACATTGTCCAAAAAAATATTTTACCGAAGGATTATTCCGTTGGTAAAAACATTGCCAACGGAGTTTTACCGACGGGCTTGTAATGACGGTATAAACCGTTGCTAAATATTTTTTGAGAATTTTATAATTTTTGATGATTTTTAAGCAACGGAATAATACCGTCGCTAAAAATATCCGTCTGTTAAAATGTTTTTACCGACAATCTATTAGCGACGGGAATATTCCGTCGCGAAAAGTTCTTTAATACACAGATTTTTTTTCTCTTTCTCTCTCTCTCTCTCTCTCCCCGTTTCTCTCTCTGTCCCTCATTTATCTCTCTGTCGTCGTTTCTCTCTCTATCGGCGTTCTCACCTCCGGCGAAAGGCCCCTGCCTCCGTCCCACGCCACCAGCCCCCGACGTCGGTGACAGGCCCTCGCCTCCGTCCCTCCCCACCAGCCCCCCACGCCGGCGACAGGCCCTCGCCACCACCACACCGCCCTTCCCTCTACCCTCACATCTGCCGTCCCCATAGCCACCTCGCCGCCCCATAGCTACCCCACTACTGCCACAGCCACCTCACAGTCGCACCACCATCGCCACAGTTCCTCCCCCTCCGGCGCACCACCACCCTCTGCCACCTTTCACGCGCCACTGCCGTTGCCTTCCGTTGCCTTCCGTGCGCCACTGTTGTCATCCGCCTCGCACCACCACTGCCCGAACTCACTTTTTTCCCGGTTAGAATTTATT
Source organism: Escallonia herrerae (assembly GCA_033070095.1). NCBI lineage: Eukaryota > Viridiplantae > Streptophyta > Magnoliopsida > Escalloniales > Escalloniaceae > Escallonia > Escallonia herrerae. The sequence continues at coordinate 168,024 of JAVXUP010000957.1, read as the reverse complement.
TATCATATTGAATCTGTTCAAATATGCTAGAATTAATATGTTGTTATAATGTAATTGTATGCTAAAAATTACTTATCGCATTGAATCTATTATTATAATGTAATTGTATTTAATCTGTTGTAATGTAATTGTATTTGATTTGTTATAATATAATTGAATTTAATTTGTTGTAATGTATTGTATTGTATTTAATTTGTTGTAATGTAATTGTAACGATTAAACCCTAATTATCCCTAATTTGTTTCCAAGTAACCCTAATCGAACCAAATTAACCCTAATCAAACCGTAATTATCCCCACGTAGCCCTAATTGAACGGATAAACCCCAATTAAACCTGATTAACCCTAACTGAACCAATTAATTGTAATTAACCCCAATTCAACCTAATTGAACCAATTAGCCCTAATTAATCCCGATTTACCCTAATTGAACCAATAAACCATAATTAGCCCTGATTAATCCTAATTGAACCAATTAACCGTAATTAGCTTCGATCAAACCTATTTGAATCAGTTAACCTTAAACCCTAAACCCTAATTAAAGCATAATTAGCCCGGATAAACCCTAACTATCCTTAATTTGTTCCCAATTATCCCTAATCAAACCGTAATTATCCCTAATCTAACCAATTAACAGTAATTAACCCCGCGTAACCGTAATTGAACGAATTAACCCCAATTAAACCTGATTAACCCCAACTGAACCAATTAATTGTAATGAACCCCGATTTAACCTAATTGAACCAATTAATTGTAATTGAACCCTAATTGAATACCCTGATCCAACCGAACCCTAAATTGAAATAATTGAACCCCCTGATTGAACCTCCTAATTGAACTCTAAATTGAAGTAATTGAACCATAATTAAACCCTAAATTGAATGCCCTAATCGAATCGAACCCTAAATTAAACTAATTAAACCCCTAATTGAATCCTAAATTGAATGCCCTAATCTAACTGAAACCTAAATTGAACTAATTGAACCCTAAATTGAATGCCCCAAATCAACCGAACCCTAAATCGAATCAATAGAACCCCCTAATTGAACCCTAAATTGATGTAATTGAACCCTAATTAATCCATAAATTGAATGCCCTAATCGAACCGAACCCTAAATTAAACTAATTGAACCCTTAGTTGAATGCCCAAATACAATCGAACCCTAAATTGAAATAATTCAAGTGCATCGGATATGTGCATTTTGAACAATTTTTTCCTATTTGAACATTGATAATTTGTTTGATAATTTTTGGTTGTTAATTGTGCATTTGAGAATTGTGATTATTGATATTTGATTTTAGGTTGTTAATTGATGATTTTAGTGTATTTGAAGTAATTGCGATTATTAATTGATGATTTTAGGTTATTAATTATGCATTGAGCATTTGAGATTATTGATGGAGGATGAGACCCAATAGATTGAATGTGTGATTTTTGTTAATTTTTATTGCATTGAGCATTTGAGAATTGGGATTGTTGACGGAGGATGGGACCCAATTAGATTGAGATACCTGTTAGTTAGCGTAGACACGGACACCACGTCTGATCGACGGTGTCCGACATTTAAAAAATAAATCAACGTATGCCGATGTATCCGGAGGTGCGTGTCGGTGGGCGTTGGACATGTGTCCGGAGGCGTTGGCACAATTATCCGAAACTAGCCCTCATTAACAATAATGAGCCCTAATTAGTCCTAATCAACTCTAATTAGCTATAATTATCCGAAACTAGCCCTCATTAACAATAATGAGCCCTAACATAACCCAATTAAGCCTAATTAGTCCTAATCAACCGTAATTAGCTATAATTATCTGAAACTAGCCCTCATTAACAATAATTAGCCCTAACATAACTCAATTAAGCCTAATTAGCCCTAATTAGGAATAATCAGCACTACTCGGCACAATTAAACCCTAATTAGGACTAAATAATCCTAATTAGTCCTAATCAACCCTAATTAGCTATAATTAGCCCAATGTACTCCTCATTAACACTAATTAACCCTAACATATCTTCGAAAATCCTAACTAGATTAATTAAACCCATAACGCTAAACCCTAAACCTTAATACTCATAATTAACCCTAATAACCCAGTTAGCCTTAATTAGCCCTTGTACATCCCATAATTACTCCATATTGCCCAGAGATGGTTCAATTACTCGTTGTTTACAAACCCTGCCTTCTTTATATTAGTTGTTGTTTTAAGAAGTCCATTGGCAATGAGATGGTTCAACTCGTTGCCAACGAATTCTATTTAATGTGGAATTGGTAACATATGTAACGATCTTTCTGCAGTTTTGATATTTCGGAAAGATTCTTGCATATGTTATCAATTTCTGAACGCATGACATGCATAAAAACCCTTAGTTCCCGTTCAAAGGTACTCATTACAAAGTAATGCTTTGTAATGAGCCTTTGGATGTCCAGTTTGGACAATTTGGAAAAGCTAATTGTTTATAAAATAGTGTTTTGACTCATGCTTTGTGTTCTATGTCGTGGATATTTGGTACACGTTCTCGTGTGTTTCTCCGGGTGCATACAGATCTGGTGTTCTAACATCCATCAAACCTTCCTGAGCAAGGTTAGATGAATGTTAGAACACCTAATCGATGTCGTGTAACATCACGGAAAAATGTAGTAACATTCTCGAACTTGGCTCATATTGATGTGTTTTTGCACCTCCATTCATATATATATAGTGTCGATGATGATTTTTGCCAAATTATTATTTTTAATATGTTAATGTCTTTGCAATTTATCTATACGAAGTCAGATATGGATAGGATACGAGATATTCGTGGCCGGGCTGGACGCCGAGCTGCTTCCACCCCGGTGGGTCCCACCTCGTCATTGCTCCCTGATGACGAGGCACAGAGTGATCATGTACAGCCCCAGCCCCACCCGTTGACTTCGTCACTGCCCCAGCCCCAGTAGTCGGCCCAGCCCCAGCCGTTGCCCCAGCCCGACTCAGATTCTCCTTCTTCCGTGGGTTCCACCACCGGTATAGTTGATAACGGTATTTAGTACATTTTTGCTAATTTATATTTGAACTGTATTAAAGTCTGTGTTTTGTAGGATCTCGACGAGGACGTGGCCCTACACGCGGGGTATGCATTGACCCCCAGTGTAAACAGAGAGTTACGCTCACCCAGGAAGGCCTGTAAGTAAAATAAAATCACATCATGCCTTATTTTGTACATTTGGGATGTTAATTTATATTTGAACTGTATTAATTTATTTATTTATTTCTTTGGCAGGATCTTGGAGAATCAGGCGAGGACGAAGATCGGCGTTCTTGTGAAGGGCCGATTCACTGAGCCACGCCTGTACTGAAAGGACTGGGATGCCGTTACGAAGGAGTCCCCATGGGAGGAGTGGCTGGTACGTGAAGTATTTTTTCCTACGATAGTATTTGTTTAATTAGAGTTTGTTTTCTAAATTAATTTGTGTTATTGAATGCCTTGCAGGAGGGGTTCACGTTTGACTTGGTTGATCAGTAGGCACTGGGGCAGCAGGCCTTCTTTTCTTACATCACTAAGAATTACCGTCGATGGCTCCACGACGCACGGGACCGGGCGAAGAAGATGCTGCCCGATGGTGCCCCGATGTTGGAGATGAAGACATATCCCCTACATTGGATATCTCCGACTGTATGGGGGGATATGATAGATCGGTGGGCTGCGGATCCAGGTTGGGACGTCAAGAGTAAGAAGGGGGCTGAGAACAGACAGAACAGAGATCCGACGCACACGGGGGGGTCAGTGCCACACGACATCGTCCGACACATGAATGCGGTCTAGAACCCGGATCTGGAGACGGATGAGGTGGTAGCTCTGACGTATAACCAGACACACATACAGAAGAAGGACAAGGACGAGGCGCACCGGGCCGGCGACTATGATATTGCCCGGCGGATCGATGTAAGTCGATGTGTTTAATTAAGTTGTTAATTTTTTCTTACTATCCTCAATGTCTGTTGCGTTAATTAATGCCCTAACATATCTTTAAATCACTGTTTTTGCAGGCCTCGTATGAACAGCTTAGGGAGTCCAGACAGCCATTAGCGTCCACTAGTACGGGTGCGAGTACTGGGGCGTTGAAGCGATGGCTGGATACGTCGGAGGTCGTCAATCGGCCGAAAGGCCGCATACGCGGCCTGCCTAACACGACTGCTCGCGCCGTGATAGGAGCGTCCTCACCCCCCGCTGCCCCTGCAAAGACATCGGCTCCTCGACATCCGTTGGACGAGGAGGAGATCCAACGCATTGCTACAGTGGTGTTGAGGCTGATGAAGGAGCAGGATCAGCAGGGTACTGCTGCTGAACATGTCAAGCCGGCCCCGGATCAGCAGGGTCCAGATCCAGGATTCGGCAACCCCTAATGAGCCCCTTCGCGTGCCCGGTCGCAGCTTGTCCCCCCTCCCCCTACCCGGTCCCAGCATGTCCCCCCTCCCCTCGTCTGGCTTGTACATAATGACTATTTTTTATAATTGATTGTAAATATTTCTTTGTGTATTGATTATTGTGCGTTGTTGAGAAATTATTGTCATTTGTGTATTGATTATTGTGCGTTGTTGAGAATTGGAATTTTCATTACAAGTTTGGGTAATAGAAAAATAAAAAAAAAATTTGACTTTTGGCGACGGATTAATTCCGTCGCCAAAAGTCTTTCTTGTACTAACTTTTGGCGACGGAATATTCCATTGCCAAAAGTCTTATTTAGCGATGGAAAATTCCGTCGCCAAAACATTCTTCCGTCGCTAAATTCACAAAACAGAAAAAAAAATTAAAATACGTAAAATATAATTAGCGACGAATATTTTGTCGCTAATTAATAAATAATTCCGTCACAAAAATGTGCGATATTAGACGACGGATTTGAAAATTTCGTCGCCAAACTTTTAGTAACGGGCTTTTATACGAGGGACTTTTAGCGACGGTATATCCGTCGCTAAAACTATTAGCGACGGATTTTGGGCTTTTAGCGACGGATTTCTCCGTCGCTAAAAGCCTTTTTTCTTGTAGTATTCTATCAACTTTTTAGCGACGGAACATTCCGTCGCTAAAAAATTTATTCCGTCGCTAAATTCACAAAATAGAAAATAAATTAAAATACGTAAAATATAATTAGCGACGGATATTTCGTCGCTAATTAATAAATAAATCCGTCACAAAAAGTGCAATATTAGACGACGGATTTGAAAATTCCGTCGCCAAACTTTTAGTAACAGGCTTTTATACGAGGGACTTTTAGCGACGGTATATCCATCGCTAAAACTTTTAGCGACTGATTTTGGGCTTTTAGCAACGAATTTTCCCGTCGCTAAAAACCTTTTTTCTTGTAATGGCGGTTGACCGATGGCAGCCAACGTATCATGAGTACGTTTTCCTTTTTGAAAATAGTTGTGCATGGACATATCGTCTTTATTCAAGTGGTGAAGATCAGAGTGAAGATTAAAAATCTTCGCTTTGGATTGCGATGCGAACATGCGATAAAGGGATTGCCAGACATCAGAAGATGTGTGTAGACCAATTACCTGAGCCAGAATTGGCTCTATAAGAGGGGACAAGAGCCAACTTAATAAAAGTTGGTCTTGTTTATGCCGCATAATATAAGCAGGATTCATTAGCTTCAGTTGATGAAGATGGATGAACAACATCAGGTTCAGCAGAGGGGGAGGAAATGACAGTTTCAGAGGGGACAAGATACTTTGGTGGTGGAGCAACAGAGCCATCAACAAAAGCTCAAGGGATCATAACCTCGCAGAAGAGGAAGAAATTGGCTCTTCCATAAAAGATAATTATTAGTGTTGAGTTTCACAAATATGAGGTGTTGAATTTGGTTAAGTGGAAATATAGTAGGAGAAGGTGAAGTGGGGTTGGAAGAAGTAGCCATGTAGGATGAAAGAAAATGACGGGCAGAGGAAGCAGGAAGGAAGAACATGAAGAAAAAAAAAAAGGCTTAGGCTCTTGATACCTTGTTGAGATAGGACAAAATCTGGAGAGAAAATTTTGTTCTCATTCACTTTCTTATGTTTTCCTTATGTTGTATATACACACTGATATTTTCATTTGAATAGTAAGCTATACAAGATAAGATAATGCACATGTGTCAAATCTTAGAAGCTTAAAACAGGGAGATATTATTTTTGAATTTGAACTTGAGGAGATTTGGTTTGTGGTGCTTCAATACTAACACTACTCAGGCAGTTTCATAGGATACGAAGTCCTAAAATTAAAAAGGTAATTTTCTATAAACATTTTTTTTTGGGCTCAAAATCAACATTATATCCGTGGAAATCCATATGTTATTCCTAGCTTAAGTCATCATACAAGCAATTCATCTAATGTCATGACTTACTGTGCATTGAGATTGCTGAGAAACGAAATTGTACCTCAGCAGTACGATGATATTGCAGACTCTTGTTAATAAAATAGAAGAACTATTTTTCTACTTTCTAAACAAGAAGATTTGGAATGTACCCAATCATGTCAAAGAAATGGTGTTAAAAAAGATTTCAATTTTTTTAGTAGCGGTGAAAGAAATGAACTAGGAGGAGAGAACTGCTTCCACTCTATGGGGAGATTATTGGATGATCAAAGGAATCAAATATCTCACTTGCCTCTAATTTCAAATAGCAATTTCCAATTTCCTTTTGAAGTGAGACTGGATTTCCTTGAGTTTGTCCATTTTTCGGGGTCTCTAGAGGGCGAACAAAGTCCGGTCTGAAATTATTTGAATATACTCAATATAGTTGGACTACCACGTCAATTTGCAACTTGCTTGCGTGAAAGTCAGAATTGCATTTACAGCAGTCCCTCCTTCATCAAGTCTTGGGAGCATGAGAGTTACTTGTTTTGATCTCTGTCTTGCTAAAGACCTATATTGCTTGTATGACGCATTTAATTTCCTTCTTAGTTGCCGAGTTGATTGGAATTGATTGTGAACCAGATAGCGTCGCTAAATGGAGAAAAGCTATTGTCTCTAGCAACTAATGCTCATGGCTCAGATTCATTCCGAAGACTTATCAAACAGTCAGGCAAGTTATTTAACAGTGCCTTAATCTCCTTGAGGCTATCTGCCAAGTTCGTTTGTAACACCCTGAACCATAATATGTCTAGCCGGTCAGTTTATTATATAGGAGACGACTTTTATACGCGAGATTTACCGTCAATTTTCATTAGTGAAATTTATCGGCAACCTTTAGTAACAAAATTTCGAGAAAATCATAAGTTATAATTTAAATATAGAAATTGTAAGTGATATTGATTGATGTTCTTAGTGACAAATAGCGTGAATGATAATTTTAAAAGTTTAGCGGCGAAAATCTTTTTGCTTAGTGCCGATATTTATATTGACAATTTAATTAGTGACGATCTAAATACTTAGGATTGACGTATATTTTTAGCAACAAAATATCTAGCTTAGCATTCGATATGCGTGTAGCAACAATTAAAATGTTATCTTTAGTATCGGTGCTTTTTTTAGCGACGATTTGTCCAACGGAATACCGTAACAACACGTTAATAACTTTTTTAGAACCTAAATTATCGTAGATATTTATTTTTGAATCATTTCACAAATAATAGAAAATTTCGAGTAAGTCTTGAAATGACTAACGAAACTTGGGGAGGGGGGGGTGTTGGGGTTTTGACAGTTGTGCCTTTAGGGTTTTATATTTATACCCAATTACAAGAGTGAGTAGCTGTCCCCCAAGTTACTCTCGTCTGGTTCATGATAGAGAGAATTACTGAGAAAGAGAGAGATACAGAGAGAGAATGTGAAGAAGAAGGAGTCGGGCGAAACCTTAGGTAAGATCTTTACTTCTCTCTGAATCAAATTATATCTGGGATGGGGTATGTGGGTTACGGCAGGTTGTGCTTGAGTGTAATGGGTAGCTGTGAACGGGTGTAGACCATGCGTTTAGTATGAGATTTGTAGGTACAAGAGAGAGAGAATAACCGTGAGGAAGCTATGATACCGTGGATAATAAAAAGAGGTTCAGGCAGATCACAGCCATGTGGCTGTGACTGTGTACTTTTGTGGATGCATTAAGGGAATGAAAGGGTTGTCGTTTGGGTGGTGGCTGCCGTGGGAAGGTGTTGCCATGAAGTAGGTTTGAGTGTGCATGAGGGAGGCAGCCATGGTGGCGGTCGTGGTTCTTTGTAGGAAGAGAGAAGACCCACTACGGCAGTGGGTTCAAAGGCAATCTACCGTGAGGCAGTGGAAGGGTGTGCGTTAGTTTGTGCGGTGTGTGGGGTGTATTTGTGTGTTTATATGTGCGTACAAGAAGTTGCCGAAGCAGCTGTGAGTGCGTGCGTGCGTGCGTTAGGTGGTTGTGTGCTTAGGTGTGTATGTGTGTGTGCGCGCGCTTGGTGTGCGTGTTTAAGTTGGTGTTTGCTCAGAGAAGGGGAATAAGGTGAAGGAGTGGTTGGAATCAATATGTGTATATTGTGGGTTTGGGTTTGTGTGTGCAGTGTGTGCATATGCATGTGTGATTCATTAGGTGGTTGTGCAAACTTTAGTATGTGTGAAGCTGAATGAGTGAATGTGTGTTGTGTGTATTATATATACTTAAAGAGTGAAGTTTGTGAGTGTGCTGTGAGATTGGGTTTGTGTGGGTTTGGGCAAATAAAGTCACGGCAGTAGTTGTGTTAGGGCTGTGGGTGTGTGTATATTATGAGCATGAGTGTGTGCTTGTGTGAGTATTGTGTGTGTATATGTGTGAGTGTAGTGTAGTGTGATTGTGGTGTGAGTGTTTGCATGAGTGTATGTGTGTGAGAAGAGAGGTGAGGATGCCATGGCCGTATGTGTGTGTAGGTGATATCAGAAGGTGGGGAAATGAAGTGTGCAATAGTGTGCTTGGGCATGCAAATGGGTAATGTTTTTCTTTTTTTGAACTTGTGTAAATGATAATGAAATGGAGGGAATATAGGTGCTGTGTGTTTGGTGTAGCCGTGGGTGAAGGCTGCCATGGGGCAGCTGGGTGCATTGTGTGTAAACGGGTTAGCGTTGGTATGGCATGAACATAGGATAGTGTACATTGATTTTAAATATGTGCAAATTTACAGTATAATACATTAGGCTATATTAGGATATGTGGCAACATTTCATAATTTTCTCAAATTGTTTGTATTTATTATACTTTCTGCAACTTTAGACTTATAAAATTCTTTTGAGCCTTTAAACTCATGAAAATGTTTTAGAAAAATTAGAGCAATGTTTTTATAGTATAATAAATATTTAGTATAAATTTGATGATTTTTAGAGTTAATTTGCTATCATTTCCATATCGCATTGAATTTAGCAAAACAAAATTTTAAAAATATTTTCAGTGCCTTTTAAATTCTTATTTTAATTTCTATAATTTTTATAGGTATTCCAAAGCTATTATAAAAATTATGGAACTTTATTTTCCTCTAGAAATAATTATGGCTATTTATGGGTTTTTATGGCATTTAAAGAAATTATTTTAATTCAAAAATATTCAAAAATTTTGAAAATTCATATTTTGACTTTCTATAATATTTTAAGTTAAAAAATTTTAATTATAATTTATAATAAATTTGAGATATTGTTAAGCATTAATGAGCGTGCAAGATTTTCAATTAGGTTAGTCGTGTATGAGGCTCGCTTTGGGTAGCGTCGTTTTGGGTTAGGAATGACTACGTTATTGTGTAACAATATGGATTGCTTTCTGATACATGTTTTGAAAAATCTAGGTTTTATTTAGAGAATCTTGTCGAGGTCGATTAGCATTGCATAGCATGAATCGAGATAAGGATTTTCTCTCCGAACCCCAATTCATCGTTCTGATTTCAAGTGCTTTATTATAATAGTCTTTCAAACTACATTGAACTTTGATTTTTATGATTGATATAAAAGTGTTTTCAAACTGCTCTTGAAACCCTAATTTGAGCCGTTTAGCGATCGTTTAAAATTTTGATTCGCACTTATCTATTTATTGACTCAATCATCGTAAACTATTTCAATTCTATTTATTGTTTCTCAATGTTTATGTGAGTTAGTAATCTAGGAGTCATAAGGATGGTCTGTATTGTTGTAGTTATAAAGATGGTCTGTTGGTTGGGTTAAACCAGTACTTAGATGGACTAGTCAATGTACATATGCATATGTAAATCATATCGAGCACTAATCATCGTAAACTATTTTCAATTCTATTTATTGTTTCTCAATGTTGACATGAGTTAGTAATTTAGGAGTTATAAGGATGGTCTGTATTGTTGGAGTTATAAAGATGGTCTGTTGCTTGGGTTAAACTAGTACTTAGATGGACTAGTCAGTGTACATATGCATATGTAAATCAGATCGAGCACTGCCGGGGTGGCTTTGCTATATTGTACTGCTCATGTTCAATGTTTCCTGTTTCTGATTTATTGCACCTGAAATGTTTTGAAATAATTATTGATTAAATGGATTGAGTTGATACTTATCTCTATGTTTATATTGAAATGCTGTGATTTTATTTGAAAACCCTTTTTAAAAATTATCATTTGATTGTCTATAGAAAATCATTTGAGTCACTATGTTTCTCCGTTTTAAAAGTTTTTATTTGGTTTAAATGTAAAACCGTCCGAGTCGTTTTTGTTGTTTAAATCTTTGATCGACCTTATTGAGCTCTCTAAAGCTCAATCTCCTTTGACTTTCTTTCCGCAGGTGATAACCGGCATTTAGGTTGAGGTTGCCTGGGTGGATTAGAGCCAAGCAAGGAAAAAGAGAATTTAAGTTTAGCCTTGGTCATTAAAACCCCTGCATGGGTTAATATTGTTTTTGAGAATTTTTAGACTTAGATTTCATGTCTCATCGATGATAGTCTACTGAGAAAATGATTATTAGTTTAGCTGCTCTGATAATAGTCATTTATTTGTTTTAATTTGAGGATGTTATTGTCTTAGTGTAGTGATCGAGCGAGTGTCTGATGTTCCGGATTACCGAGATGTTACATCATTACATTTTGTTTAGTCTGTTGTCATTCATGCAGTGGATATGACTTAGGAAAAAAAATCACAATCACAGTGAGCTTTTGACACCACATACCGTACCAACAAGTACTTGATGTCGTTCGCTCCTTTCACGGGCATCAATCATCATTATCACTCCATCCTGTTCGGGTTCACCTTGTTAAGGGACGAGGGTGAGAGTTCTTTTGTATGGTTGTTTAGGGCATGGCTGGAGGCCATGAACAACAAAGCACCCAAAAGTTATCATCACCGATTAAGATTTGGCAACGAAAAAGGCTATTGCTACCGTCTTCCCAGATACTCGACACAACTTGTGCACTTGGCACATAAGCAACAAATACCCTGAATGTCTGCATCACGTGTATGCAAAGTATCCAGACTTTAAACAGGATTTTGACAAGTGCGTTAACCAGTCATTAACGTTTGAGAAATTTGAGAAGAGGTGGGAAAAGCTTGTTGAGGATTACTCATTGCTAGACAACGAGTGGCTCCAGCACTTGTACGAGCTCAAAGAGCAATGAATTAGCGTTTACACGAGGAGGCATTTTTTTACGGGCATGAAAATGACGGGCATGAATGAATCTATGAATGCCACGTTTGATATTTATGTGGGTACATCTACCAATTTGAAGAGTTTCGTCACATCAGCACAAAAAGTGGTTGCGTCATTATTTGTGAAAGAAAGGGCTGCAGACTTTGCAATCATGTACAAACAAAGGAAAAGGTTGCTTGAGACCCCGCTGGAGCTGAACGGTGCTAAAGTCTATACGAAGGAGATCTTCATGCTATACCAAGTAGAGCTGCAAAAATCGAGACGATACAGTATAAACATGGTGGCAGAAAAGTCTATGCATGAGTAAAAGGTTTATTCGCTTGTGAATGACCTCGTCTTGAGAAGCTGTGCGAAATTTATACGGTGAGCCATGACACATTGATGGACTCGGTGACATGTGTTTGCAAGAAGTTTGAGTTCTATGGCATCGTGTGTAGACACATTCTACGATTTTTCACCCAGAAGAATATCATGACAATCATCGATAAATATGTCCTGCCACGGTGGACGAAAGGTGCAAACAGGTTGCACGGTACCATTGCCTTTCCGGAGCACCCGTATACTGACTTTGAAGAATTAGAGACGTTGCGGTATAATCATATGGTGACAATGCTCACTCATTTGTCCGTAAAAGGTGCTGTTACAATGGCCGGATATAAACATCTCCTCGAGGTAGCTCAGCAGCAAGAGCCCATCGTCGACCAGCTGGAAGTAGCTTCAGTCAGCAATGCGGTTCACACTGAGCCTACAACGGGATTAGAAGACGATGAGCTGGAGGAGGAAAATGACAATGATATCTGGCCTTTGGATCCAACTATGCAAATGAAAGGCCGAAAGAGATCTGCGCGGATGAAGAGCTATATTGAACAAGCAACTCAACCTAAAAAGCTGAGAAGGTATGCATTGTGCAACAAAATGACCGACCATGACAAGCGGAACCATTACAAGGCACTGGGGATAAGTCCAGGGGGTTTGCAAGACGAGGAAGAAGATGACGCCGAAGATGAGGAAGAAGAAGTTGCAGTGGAACTTTAGTCTAATGAATTTCTCTTATAATAATCTTTCATAAGCCATCTAGTCTGTTTGACTTTTGTAATAATTTTTTTCTAATAATCTTTTGAGAGCCTGTAATGTTTTTCCTAATAATCCTTTGGTAGCCATCAAATCTAAGTTTATCTTTTTTTATTTGTTCTTCTCTGTCTGCTACATTGTGTAGCGGACGGTGCAACAAAATCATTAAACTCCAACACTTAGAAATTTTTTTGTTTTCTACATGTCCGCTACACTGTGTAGCGGACGGCGCAGCAGTAACTCTGAACTTCAACACTTAGAAAATTTTAAATTCTTTGTCGTCCGCTCAATTGTGTAGCCGACGGTGCAGCGGAATCTCTAAACTCCAACACTTAGAATTTTTTTTGTTTTCTACATGTCTGCTACACTGTGTAGCGGACGGCACAGCAGTAACTCTGAACTTCAACACATAGAAAATTTTAAATTCTATGAGCGTCTGCTCAATTGTGTAGCGGACGGTGCAGCAGAATCTCTAAACTCCAACACTTAGAATTTTTTTTTTGTTTTATACATGTCCACTACACTGTGTAGCGGACGGCGCAACAGTAACTCTAAACTTCATCACCTAGAAATTTTTTTGTTTTGTACATGTCTGCTACACTGTGTAGCGGACGGCGCATCAATAACTCCGAACTTCAACACTTAAAAAAATTTTGGTGTTCTACACGTCCGCTACACTGTGTAGCGGACGGTTTAGCAGAATCTCTAAACTCCAACACTTGGAAAAATTTTGGTTTTCTATACGTCAGCTACACTGTGTAGCGGACGGCACAACATAGTCCCTACACACCAAATTTTGATTATGACCGTCCGCTATACTATGTAGCAGACGATGCAGCAAAAATAATTTATAGGGCTTTCTCCCATTTTGTTTTTCACCATTCAATCATTCTCAATGAGAGCTAAAAAACCCAAATATATACGTCAACTCAAAGCAAATCTAATTAAATCAACCCAAATCAAATGTCAACTGATTTCAACACAAATGTCAAATCAATCATTTCAACACAAATCAACTGATCTCAACACAAATCAAATCAACCAATGACATCTTTCATAAAAATAATCAAGATTTATTAAAAAACTGATTCGAATGTTACAATGTCAACTGGGGTCCTCATCTTGAGTTGGATTCTCGTCCTTAGACGGATTTTCAATAAACCTAACCGCTCTAGGTCAGCCTTTCATAATTTGCCAAGCTATCCTATATCTAAAGCCTTCTATGCATTCTTGACTCCAGATGGCCACCTTGAGGCTCTCAGACCGACAAATGTAATCCATGTACATGTAGATGAAGACGTCGCAGTCCGAAGTATTATGTTGCCTGAGCCTCCTCTTCTTCAATCGGAATTGGAGCTTTGGCTGCGTCGGTACTCTTACATCACAGATAGAGTGGACCATGGCACAAAGTCGATTCTGTGAGAAACAGAAAACGACGTAAGACACGAGTTAACATTTACAATTGGCAAGTTACAATAAGCATTAAACAACAATCGTAAGATTACCATAGCATCCAATTGGGCTTTGTACATCCGCAACACAGGCATCTTGAGGGTATCATCGTGGAGATTGTCAATGATTGATACGATTTTATGTGTTGGTTCATAGCAAACCAAGTACCAGTAGCTTTCCCTTAAAAATGGGATTAGAAACACGTCGGCAACCCTTGCGCTCACTGGACTATCCCTAGTAAGATACGCTCATAGGTTAACGGACGGTCTCCACTCGCTCAACTTTTTCTTCCCTTTTAGATCGACCCACTCACGCCATTCAGATACTAGGAGGCTATGCAAAAAAGCATCCACCATAAAAACGTGCAGATACTCGTCCAGCCGCTCCTGACCCCTTTCCTTCAAAATCTCCACGTAGGTCGAGATGACACCGTTGTCTAACCAATCTCCCGGAGCTAGCGAGGCCATTTTTCCCCACTAGCAATAGTATTCCATTAAATTCAGCTGATCCACACTATACAACGCTTTGTCTCGGGGGGGCCCGCTAAAATAACGCTCTCAGATTAGTTGGCATTAATGTGGCTTTAGGGGCTTCAATGGATGCCCTTTGCAATATTGCCCTTGGGGTCGACGGAGGGATATTACCCTCCAGGGGTGACAGATGGTCTTGCCCACGGGACAATGGGCAGTGTCTCAGATAGATTGATGTTTCTAAAACCCCAGTCCTGCATGACTTGACTCTGAGAGAGGGGTTGGGGTTCTGAGTTCGGAAGCAAAGAGAACGAGGGCACACTGTACTCTTCCCACGGAGGTTGAGCCTGTCCCATGGTTCTTGGCGGTCCCCAATAACCACCCATTCTCGATACAGAGGGATCACCCTTGAAGTCTGTCCCGAGGGATCACTGTATCCCTCGCTCATATAAAGGGGCTGCCACCCCAGATAACCCATTCCTGGGCTAACGCCCGAAGGCTGTCCCACTGCTTGGCGCAAAAAATTCTCGAAGCCAAACGCCAACACTTCAGCCTGTTGGCGAAGCTCTTCGCTGATTGTATCCACCAGATCCTTCCGCTCGCTCAACTTCTGGAAGAAGCGAACAAGGCATTAACCTACATCCAAAGAGATAATAAATAACTTCGAACACACACTTAGAATCATCAAATTCAATTAAAAGTACTTGTTGGACAACTTATCGGATCTTATGCCATATGCTTATCGATCTGACCCCTAGGGTGGTACTTCTCCCCGTATTCAAACCTTACTGAGGCTACTCTCCTCCAGGTGATGCGGTAGTACCACTCATTGTACTGTTCGATACTGATCACGGGGTCAAGCTCGAACACAATGGCCGCCAGCGTGTCCTGCCAAGAATTTCAAACCTCAATTTCTCGTGCGCACAAGTCGTGCGCATTCTCCTTGCCAAACCGTCCGACACCCAATGGTTTCCTGTTAACCCTCATATTTGGGGCATCGGCTAGCAACCCTACAGGCAGTCAAAATGGCGCATTGCACGATCTGGAAGCTGCCACTCTGTAACCTCGAAGTGGATCAGGGGTGTACGTTACAATCTGGAGAGCGTGAAGACGAACGACTCTCCCACTCGTCACGCCAAACGTTTATACGGTGCCCAATGCATCTGGCCGAGAGATAGCGAGTCAAGCTCCCCCTGATAGTACGTAATGTTATGATGAGGATTGTCTCTCCTCGGATAGTGGCTGTCCTTCCGGCTATACTTCCAGGTGCACAACCGAGGCCACACATTATCGGTTCCATCCCTACGCTTGGGTGCACCGGTAGCAAGGTATTCATAAGACAACACTTGAGAGCAAACACAAATTATATAAAGTATCGTCAAAATTTATTGTCCATTCAACAAAAAAAAAATCGAACACGTAATCAAGATTTATATGATATACCTACAATAGCGAGAGACATGCACATATAGCTTTGGAGTCGGGTCTTGTTGCGTTGTGCAATGCTCGTTACAGGTACGCAAGAGTTGCTGCACCCCAAGCATAATCTCCAACCTCCTGCAGGTTACCCAACAACGGTAAATATTTCACGCTGACCATGTTCTTCGACATCGTTGGGAATAAAATTGCCCCCATCACCCACAAGAGGAAGGCCTGTGTGTATAGCAGAAGCATCTAGTCCGTGTAGTTTTTCGGCAAAACCTTGTAGGTATCTACCAACCACGTTAACTTTATACCACCAGTGCTAAATTGTTCCTCAGCTATCGAAGTGAAGAAGTCCCTATCGATTCTCTTAATCGTTGCTTCAGACGGAGGAGCAATTACCGGCCGCCCCATCACCGGTAACCCTAAGATGAACCCTACATCTTCTAGGGTAATTGCCATCTCTCCGAGAGGGAAGTGAAACGTATTCATTTTACTTCTCCACCTTTTAACAAGGGCACCTATTAAATGCCGGTCAAGGTGTTGAAATATCTGCCTATGCGTGAAAATCCCAAACCCAATCCCACGCAGTAATATTTTTTGGTATTTGTTCAATTTCTAGGCTTTAAAATTTTTCGGATACTTCTACTGTGTTGAGAAGTGCTCTTTCCTACGAATTAAATAAATATAATTTAAGCAAAACAAACGGTATACAACGTTCGTAAGAATAAGAAAGCTGATAAAATAAGTATCTTACTCCACCATCCCATATGAGTGTACTGATATGATTTGCTTGGTTGTATAATATGGAGGGATCTTCTGGTCCAGCGTTAAAATTTATTTTTTGCAATTGAAATTATGAAAAAATGGAAAGGTTGGAAGCTTTTATCAAACGCTCGCAAGCATACAACGCTAGCACATGCATAATACATACAACGCTAGCATGTATATTAACAAATGCTAGCACATGCTCGATACATATTCAAAACCATGCATAAGCCGCAACACTCATAACAACTCTAGATTATGAACAAATAAAGGATTGGTTTGTGAACTTACGTGATTGATGAGACGATTAAAGAATATTTTGAAAAGAAATTGCGTAGATCTGCTTGCCAACGCCGCTAGAAAAATTAGTGAGAAGAAAGAATGAGCAAGAGTTTCGAAGTTAGGTTTGTTTGTTATTTGTATGTTACGTCCGCTACATAGTGTAGCGGACAACAAAAGCCGTCCGCGACACAGTGTAGCGGATAGTGTTTATTTAGTATTTATTTAAAGCTTGTCTGCCACACAGCATTGCAGATGGTGAGATAAAAAGAAAGTAATAGTCATAACAGTCGTAGGGTGACAGGACTGATGTGACAACTATCAGGAGGGATGTAGATGACTTGACCACCGTTAGTCAAAAAGTTATCTGCTACACAGTGTTTTCGGACAACTTTTTGACTGTCACATGTCAGGGAAAAAAAGTTGTCCGCCATATAGTATAGCGGACGTAGGAGGAGGGGCAATCTGGTAAAAAATCCCGTTTGCGACACTG
The DNA here is from genome assembly GCA_033070095.1 of Escallonia herrerae. Classification (NCBI taxonomy): domain Eukaryota; kingdom Viridiplantae; phylum Streptophyta; class Magnoliopsida; order Escalloniales; family Escalloniaceae; genus Escallonia; species Escallonia herrerae. Next base: position 150,533 of record JAVXUP010000957.1, on the reverse strand, counting down.
TCTAGCGAACGTCTGACAGCTGTAAAAAAAAATCTAGACCATCTGGATGGACGGCTAGATCGCACAAGCAAAATCTCCTATTTTGCTAGTGCTATCAACGGATCAGCTCCATATATGTGTGTGTGTGTGTGACAAAACATCTATATTTTATGAAAAAAATCATTCTAAAAACTTGAGAAATGGAAAATAAAAAGAAATTACCTAATCATCCAGATGTATTTCAACATCCGAGTCCCTGCTCCTCCTATCATCAATCGGTTTATCTTGCTCGTGATATTTCGCATCAAGATAATCTTTGCAACATACACATAGCTCGAGCGACTTGGGGTTAAGACAACTTCTCCTGTCATTTAAACCTTCTCGCTCGCTGAAAATGCCAACTCTAAAGCAATCGTGGACGCTTGCACCGACAGTACATCCCGTGCAATTTGGGATAAAGTTTTATATATGTTTTGATTTTATTTTCAAAAAGTTAACAAATTAAAATTAACTTGTTCTTGCATTGATAAAGTAGAATAATAATTAGTATTGGCATATAAATCAATCTCATTAAAAGTGAAAAAAGTAGACGAACCTACCGAATTAGAAGTACCTTCATCTGGTAGTTGTCTTGCTACTAGATGTTCAAGGCCTTTAAGGTATGACATATAATACTTTTCACCACTTGATGATGAAGCTTGCTCGCGCACATCAACGGAATTATGATATAGGTTGTACAGATCCTCAAATGTCTTGTTCACTTTTGTTGTAAGTCTGGTTGTGTCCGCTTCTGTGTAAGGCATTAGTCTTGCAATCTCTTGTATTAAGATGTTCACGCCATGCAACTATAACGTAGGATCCAAACAAGTAGCTACAACAAAATAATAGGCAATTTCTTCTAATAATTATTGAACTTTTTGTCCATCTCTTTTACTATTTTCTGAAAGTTCCTACATATCTCCATTTTGTTAACACTGTAGTCATTTTGAGAATTTCTACTATAGCGATAGTAGAGGTGGGATAGTAGGTACCAGAAGATATATTGGTAGATGTGTAAAATACCTCCAAAAATTCAGATAGGTGTGTAGCCATCTGCCATTCCGTGGAAGTTAGAAAGCTGTCTGGGAACGTGATTAGTAAGAAATGCATATACACTTCTTTGTATGCCAGAATATGTAAAAACATATGATATGTGGAGTTCCACCTATGGACAACATCTGTAAGTGGTCTCCTACGAGGCAAATTACATTGAACACACAACACTTTAAATTATTGTGTTCTCAGACCCGAACTATTAATAAACACTGTCATACCCCTCATTTTGAGAAGAATATCTCCTGCAGTAGCTAAACAATCTTGAATAATTAAATTAATCATATATGACAAACACAGGGAACATGAAATAATTCACCAGCAAGTACAGGTTGGAGGCTCTCCTTTAAAGCTGCAACAGTAGCTTTATTGTTAGTAGCATTATCAAAACAATGCTCATAATCTTATTCTTTAAGTTAAACGTGGTACATGCATTAATTATAATAATAGCAACGTTAATTGCATCATGCAGATAAGGAAAGAGTTCGAAAACAATAATTCTCTTGTTCATACTCCAATCAGCATCAATCCAATTGGCCGTCACACAAGCATAACTAACAAAAGTAAAGGAGATTGCTAAACAGCAGAAGTAAGACTAACTCTACCATCAAAATGATCGAAATAATCAATCAAATGTGCTTTAGCAGCATTATACTGCCGGAGTGCATCAAATCTAGTTGTGTTTCTATGAACCTTTTTTCTACAAAAGTTGCACGTAGGTGTCATATATCTAGAGTGCTTAACATTATCGACAAAAGTAAAGGCTTGTTTATCGTGAAATTCAGCGAGACCGTCTCTTTACTCTCGCTGATTATAAATAAATAACTTACCGTCAAAAGATAACTGCGTTTGGCTAGGTTCGACGTGGCCTTGTTTAGGTGCACACAAAGGTAATGTGTATTAAGATGTCCATTACTACTACACGAAAATAATTTAAGCACAGTACTTACATCGAGCTTTTCGTACGCCGTCCACCGTAATATTATCAAAATGATTCAAACACTTGGCTTTCTTTTTTTTCTTTCTCTCCTTTTGGACTTTTGGCTCACTACTGGAAGGATTGCTCGACCCTTCTCCATCATGACTGCTCATAGGGTTAACATTAAGCCACAGAATAGTAGCTTCGCCAATCGAGTTGCGTCCTTGACTATAATGCGGGGTATCTTGTGAAGGCGTGTACTCAAGATCTGGAATGTTTTGGTTAAACTCTCAATTGGCTTGAGTATCTATCATGCAGCCTCTACTCATTCTTGCAGGAACGAATGGTTGTAGTGCTTATGGTGGTGGTGTTCGTGATGATGATTCACGTTTCAATTTTTTCAAAAATCGAGATATATTTAACGCTAAATTTTTTTACTAGAATGAAAAATAAAATTAGTAAGAGTAACTAAATGCAAAGAAATAAGAGCAATAATTAGTAATTAGAAATCACAATTAACTAATACTTGTAATTCAAAATTAGAGAGAGTTCGCAATTAATAAGAATTTAGTAACAGTAGTAATTAGTAAACAAAGGAATTAGAAATAACAAATGAATAAGAGCAGTAGTTAGTAATTAGAATTTAACAAGAGTAATAATTAGTAAACAATTAACTAATACTTGTAATTGAAAATTGGAGAGGGTTAGTAGTTAATAATAAATAACAATGGTAGCAAAGCTTGTACGTAGAAATGTAAAATTTTTGGATAAGAGAGAATAAGAAGATTGGTGTGAGAAAAAATGAAAGAAATTGTGTGAATTTATAGATTTTTCAAAGTCCACAAAAGACCAAAATGCCCCTTAAAACTAGTCATTTATAGTTGTTGGGAGGGTATAAGTGTAAAAAATCTTAAAAGAGTTGTTAAAAATTAATTGAACAAAAATATCCCCCAAACTAGCTATTATATAGCTATTGGGAGGGTGAAAGTAGAATTTTGACAAAAAATGGGGAACATGGCCGTTAGGGAGAAGGGGGGGATGAGAAAGTTTGAAAATTAGTGGGCCAGGGCCACTTTAGGGTTAGAAATAGGGCCTGTTTTAGGCCCAAGAACCGGGCCTCATTAGGTTTGAAAAACCTGGCCAATGGACTGGGTCGAAAAGGGGCCAAATTCGGGCCAAAGCGGGCCGGGTGGGGCCAGACCCTAACAAACTGGCCGGTTTTGGGCCAGCCTGTTTTTAGGGCCTGACCCGGGCTTTTTAAGACCAGGCCGGGCCTGAATAAAATGTTGAGAAAAATAGGCCTGGCCCTAGCCCTGGCCCTGGCCCTGGCCCAAGGCCCTACTGGTTAAGGCCAGCACTATACCTCTTTAGGGCCGGGCTAGCCCGGGCCTATTTAGGGCCGGACCGGCCCTTTTGACATTTCTAGTGCAAAAGCATTAGATACACAACACATCAAATACCATTGAGAAGCAATAGTCATTGAGAGTTAAATGCAATAGCCACTTAGAGCTAAAAAGGATGTTAGGCAGTTAGAGCTTATGATTGTAGCTTAAATACTTGTGTGTTAAGTGCTTTTGTAATAGCACTAGTGAGTGAGAAAAACCACAGAGAGTTTTTATTCACTGAGAGATATAGTGAGGTGAGTTTTGATTGTGTTCGGGAATTGAGCCTGAGTGACTGAGTGAAAATTCTCTTGTATCTTCTCCACTTTGTAGTGTAACATTCTCACTGTCTTCTTGTGGACGTATGCAAGAGGTCGAACCACGTCAAATATTTGTATCCATAATTTTTGTGTGTGTGACAGTTATTATATATTTTTTCGTTTTCTTGTTGTGTTAGTTGTACATGTTTCAGGGCCCAAAGAAAGTGAGCATCATTCGATCCTGGTACTCTTCTCTGATCTTGGAAATAAGAAGAGTTCCCATCCCTAAGCCAATTCCACCACCCAACGAGTGACACACCTGAAAACCTGGAATCGAAAAACAAAGTTATGGTTTCAATAATTTTTAGGGAACAAGAACACACAACTTCTCAAAGGGGCAAAACAATGCAGAGTATATAAGAAGAAAATGAAAAAAAAAAGCGACATGAACCGAGGTTACATCTCTATTTTGCTGCTTCAGGCATGATAGAAGGAAGAACACACTTGGACACTAAATCCACAAAGTAAATGAGATTGCTAAACAGCAGAAGTAAGACTAACTCTACCGTCAAAATGATCGAAATAATCAATCAAGCGTGCTTTAGCACATTATACTGTCGGAGTGCATCAGATCTAGTTGTGTTTCTATGAACCTTTTTCTACAAAAGTTGCACGTAGGTGTTCATATATCTAGAGTGCTTAACATTATCGACAAAAGCAAAGGCTTGTTCATCGTGAAATTCAGCGAGATCGTCTTTTTACCTCGCTGATTATAAATAAATAACTTACCGTCAAAAGATAACTGTGTTTGACTAGGTTTGACGTGGCCTTGTTTAAGTGCACACAAAGGTAATGCGTGTTAAGATGTCCATTACTACTACACGAAAAATAGGCCTGGCCCTAGCCCTGGCCCAAGGCCCTACGGGTTAAGGCCAGCACTATACCTCTTTAGGGCCGGACTGACCCTTTTGACATTTCTAGTGCAAAAGCATTCGATACACAACACATCAAATACCATTGAGAAGCAATAGTCATTGAGAGTTAAATGCAATAGCCACTTAGAGCTAAAAATGATGTTAGGCCGTTAGAGGTTATGATTGTAGCTTAAATACTTGTGTGTTAAATGCTTTTGTAATAGCATTAGTGAGTGAGAAAAATCACAGAGAGTTTTTATTCACTGAGAGATATAGTGAGGTGAGTTTTGATTGTGTTCGGGAATTGAGCTTGAGTGACTGAGTGAAAATTCTCTTGTAACTTCTCCACTTTATAGTGTAACATTCTCACTGTCTTCCTGTGGACGTATGCAAGAGGCCGAACCACGTGAAATATTCATATCCATAATTTTTTTGTGTGTGACAGTTATTATATATTTTTTTCGTTTTCTTGTTGTGTTGCCCAACATATAGGAACGACAGAAGAGGGGTAAGAGGGGTCAAAAACTATTGCAGAAGCATTGGTTCAATGGGGGGTCGAATGATAGGCCACATAGCCACGTCGCACCAGGAAGCCTAATCACGAGTATGTGGGTCGTGAGTCTTGCTGATTTACAGCCTGCAAGATGCCCGGCTTCCTAGGTGTTATGTACCTGTCTAGTTGTTGATTCAAACAGTATTTGGAGCCTTCGTGGCTTGTGTTAGTTGTCACTTGAAGGGTCAGTTATGTGGTAGTGGCTCTTATATAAGTAAGCAGTTATTTGGTGTTTGTATAAAGATTTGACACTACGGCAGTAAATTGGGAGGTAACTGATATCTTTCAAATACTAACCGTAGCATGTTACGACCCTAATTGGGACTTTTCTCGTGCTTTGCTGCTGGAATTCATCACAAAGATGGCTAGATGCAATCTGGAGCTGCTGTTGTTCAATCCAATGTGTTTGTAATGCATTCCTGAAATTTTTGAAGTACCCCATTTTAGTTGCCAACTACTGTTAGCTAAGTACCAACTAAGAAGCATGGGCTCCTCCTTGTGGTATCGCCTTTTGCAGTCAGTAATGACTCCTTTAAGTCGCTAGTAAAGCATTTCAAGTCATCTTTGCATGACTTGCAAGGCATAGCGGTTGCAGTTTCTTATTTCCACTGTCTGGTGCCCCTTTTTCTGGTCCCCTTCTTGGGTTTTCCATGTCACAGAGGCCGTGGAGTGGATGATAATACTGATATAACAAAAGGAAGTATAACTTCTACAACAGAGCACAAGAACATTCCACAACTTTTCCTGTTTAGCTCTGGAGAATAGTGCAGGAAAGGGAAAAACAAGCCACCGAAGAGAACTATCCAAGGTTTTTAAGAGACGAGACCTATGCGCAATTCCGAAGTCAGATTTTCAACTTGAATTAAAAGGCAACGGGAAATAATCCAAATTCATCTAGGCTTCCGGGTTAGTAGCTAAGACAGTGCAATATCAAAAAGGTTTCAGTGTAGACCCAAAGCTGAAGCAAAACAAACCCGGCTGATCAGTGTAAAAAACTGAGCAGTTGTGGGAGATACTTAACTAGGAGTAGAGGATATGTGGCAATGGTCCACCTTGAACGAAGGTTTTGTCAATGGAAATAATCCTAAAACTAGGTAAGATAGAGTAATCCACATGCATACTGTCCTTGCAGAAGAGAGGAATGATACTCTGAACGCAAATGGCTAAGCGAAAGAGTTGACAGAATTTAAACATTACTGAGCCGTGTTGGAGAGAAGAATTAAAAATGCAACTTCAATCTTCATCTAGGATATTAAGGCAGACAATATAGATAACACAAAAATTGTACAAACACATTCTTTGAATTGCTGAAAGAGGCAAAGAAGTGATGAGATGCATGAAGTTCTTTATCCTTTTGACACAAACACCCGCAGTTTGGGAAGATACTTGAAATCCTTTATACCACATAAAAGGGAAAAGATTAAAATAGAAACACCAAATGCAGTGTCGTCGTAGTTCAGCTATACCTTCTAAACCTCCATGCCGAAACTGAATACAGTGGCTGATTATGCCAGCAAATAACCAAGCAACCACTCTCTTCTTTGATCTTATACCCATCGTAGCCATAACTCTGTAACAACCTCCTCGCCTGTAAAATAGCATGGTAGCTCAAAGGAACCCTGCAAAACCCAGCCACCTCAAACCTCGGAATCCACTTCTCAAGCTTCTCATGCCTCTCCTTTCTCTCAAGTCCCTCACATGCTATGATATTCTTAATCTCCTCCCCAAATAGCATCTTCTCAACCTTTTGGCGTTCCATTGATGCCCTCGGTACAGTAGACTCCAAGCAATCAAACAATGCTGCATAATAGTTCAGCGATTCCATTATTCTATCTATCAGACTATAGCCATTATGGTTTGATTCTTGTTCCGTTACCACCATTAACTTTGGCGAAAGGCCCCAAAGGGCGTTTAGGAAATTCATCATCTTCTGTGAAGTGGCCAAAGATAGTGGGGATGACGATGTTGAATCAGGACTGGGGCTGTACACATTACTCACGTCTTTTTCAAGAAAATCTCCTAAAGTACGTGAGTTCATCTGGAAAACGCCCTGCAAGTTCCCAGAATTTATATTCTTGGACACTAAGGGGGAGTTTCTTCTGAGTACCTCATCATCAAATGTCAAGAGAGAATGTAGTTGAAGAACAGAGCTGACTGCAAGAGCTTCGCCTGTCTTCACACGCAAGCTTTGCACATCAAGATTCTCCAATCTGCTCACTACAGGATTAAATTGAAACGGTATGTCTAGTTTTTCAGCTTCTTCATTCAATCGATGAGCCATTTGTTCCAACACCTCTTTCTGTTCATGAATCCCCGTAATTCTCAAGTGAGGAGGACCTTCAGGCCGTGCACTTAACAACTGAAGAAGATTAATCCACTGGGCTGACTCATAAGAATGAAGATCGATAATATGCACCACCTTCTCCCCTTCCATAGCTTCTAGAATGGCCTGGTTTGTGAGAACATAAGAGAGCCTTAAAAAGGGACAGAGTTCAAAAAATAGTCTCTTAACCAGAATTTCCTCCGAGACAGATGTTATTTTGGTGGAATTGAGGGCCTTATGCAAACCAGGCCAGCCTTTAAGCATCCGGTCAGCGAGTGCCTCTGTGAAGTAAGCAGCAATTCTCTGCATGGTGTCGCCATCAGGAGACGAAAGATGAGATATATGCTCGAGGCCGATATTAGCATTCTCCACGCTTCCGGCTGCAACATGGTTAGCACAGGCAACTAGTAGACGAATTAGGCATAAACCTCTCTCCTCAGATTTCATCTCCCTGAGCCATGGATATGGTGATCCTAAACCAGGTGAAAGTGACATCAGCGAGAAGAACTGAAGGGGTGATGAAGTAACAGATGATGATCCCTCTTCTTGAAACATTCCAGCCATTAACAGCAAGATCGGATCGGTAGTCCTGGATCTGATATGTACGAAAAAAGCTGGATCAGGCCACATGGCATGACAGTAAAATTGTGACTGGAGCTACACCTAGCCTCCATCTATAGCCAAGGGATATTTTCTGAATCCAAAAAGGATATCTAAAATGAAAAATTTTCGCACCTATTTCAGTTGGTTTACCCCGGAGCGACATGACCTCGTATAAAACTTCCAACTTCATCATGTTGTTGCTTTACATTGTTTGGTCTCCTTATCATCTTTTGCCTTAACTATGCAAAATATTTTCGTGTTCATTCGCCAGAGATCGTTATTTTGTTGGTTCATAACTGTATATCGATATATAAACTAACCACACAGAGGATAGCTCTTATTCTACATCCACAGCTACAACTGGGGCCAAATTGATACATATACGTCACAAAAGTAAGAAATACACCACCGGATGGCCAGTGGTGTATATCTATTTGATATAGCTAAGTAGAGTTTTTGATGGGCAGGGTTCACGTTATTCCGCCTTTTGGGTTATGATCTATTGGATATAGCTGTTGGTGTAAAAGATTAGCGACCTCAAGGATCTCTTAAAAATTTGGTAGCTTTCATGAACTTGTTCTACAAAAAAGAAAAAAAAAAGGGGGGGTAACTACGAAGGCTAAATTTATTCCGTCTTTTGGGTTATGATCTATTGGATATAGCCGTTGGTGTAAAAGATTAGCGACCTCAAGGATCTCTTAAAAATTTGGTAGCTTTCATGAACTTGTTCTTCAAAAAAAAAAAAAAAGGGTAACTACGAAGGCTAAATTTTTTTTTTTCCATCATCATCACAGAAGCGAAGTTAAGAGGTTAAGTGGGTGCGATTCCTAATGAAGTATAGAAAATACAGAGGCTAATGTGGCTCCTCCAAACATTTCGACAGTACCAGTTGTGCAGAAAACCGTGATTTTTCAACATAAACAAGACGATATGGAAATTGAAACCTCACCCAAGTATGAAAAATTAGACACGAGGCAAGTGTGTTTTGAGCCTTTTCTTTTTTATGAATTCCACGACATTTTGGTATAGAAAAGGCGCCGAGTGAGAAGAATAAATTACCAGTAAACTGTCCAGAATCGAAGACTTCAACAATCAATCAAGCGCATCAGCAGATACAAATTCTTAACTGGGTTTTGCAGTCGATCAAAATCCCAGAAAAACCCTTGAAGGATATTCAGTCTTGTTCATCAAATGCTCCTAATAAACAACAGCTCTTTTCTGGCTAGGGCTCTGGTTGCAAAAGTGGGTCAATCGGAACTAAGGCAGTTTGTTGTCTTGAAGGACTTTTCCATGGCTGCATCTGCATTCGGTGATAATTCAGAGGGGGTTGTTTCTGTCGTCATTCTTGTGCTTGTCCTCTGGCGGGATCAAAGGAATATGGAATTTGTGAAAGGAAGAGCCCTCTCTTTCTCGCCAACACTAAATTTGTTTTTGTCAGCACACGCGGTGGATGGGAATAAGAGCTGGCCAAACTTGGAATTACTCTCCAACACCGAACAAATCCAACCATGTAACACCAAAACCAAGCAACGCCCGTGCTTGTTGCTTAGCGGGTGATAGTGGGGATTGCAAGGAAAGCTTACCAGGTGCCTCCAAAACCGCACTGTGTTTTCTTTTCGAAGACAAAGACCACCCCACTTGGTACTATCCTCTTTAATTAGAGCAAAGGGACAAGGGAGTTGCAGAGAAAAGCCAAAACTAGATAGAACATTTTTAACTTTTGGTGTGGAGTTTGGGTGAGATGTCCTTCCAAGGACATCCACCTCACCCCATTGTCCCATAATTTCATTGTTCTCACTTGTGCCAGGATTTCTCTAATGTTTCAACTTCAAAAAGTCTGAATTAATGTCATATCTTCATCAGATTGTGCGATCCCCTTGAAAATTTTAGGGCCAATTTTACTTATGTCCCTGAAGTTAGGGAGTAATTACAATCAAGGACATTAAGTTTCAAATGTAACATACGTGACCAAAACCCTTTTTCAAATGTATCATCTGTATCCATCCGTCAGGGTTCCATCCAAAAAGTATAAATTTTATCATTACGTATTTTAAAAATGACAATACTGCCCTTGCACAATATATCAAACCCTAATTTGAAAATTAAAGTTCCAAAATCCAACCCTAATTCAAAATCCTAATTTTCAAATTAGGGTTTCTCTCTCCAAACTTTTTCTCCAAATCTGAAATCTCGCCGCCCACTCCCTCACCCCACGCGGCGTGCAGCCCAAGCCCCCTTTCTCGTCCCACGTCGCAGGCAGCCCAACCTCGTCCCTCGACCAGATTCCATAGCCAAGGCAGAACTCCCACCTTCTGAGACACATTACCTGTTACTGACTCGGCCAAGGCGTGCGCCAAATTGGCCGAGTCCGGAACGGAACTCATGCCTTCATCTGTGGCTTTGTCAAAGAGATTTGGCTCTCGAAGCCCACGAAGACGACGAATTTGTTCACACGACACGAATCGAGCCACGCCGGAACGGAGTTGGACCCACCTCGTTTGTTGAAGCCAACCTTGCTGTGCTCGATCGACAACAAAGGCCCCACGACCCAAACTCTACCGTGTCCCATCATCTTTCTTAGTTGCTCTAAGTTCTCACTCTCCAACTTGGTGAAAGAGCTGAGAATGAACCCACAACCCTCACGTTAGCCACAATACTGTGGGCCATGGAATCTGGCAAGTACTCATTTTCACGGTGTCTATGAGGGCGATAGGGTTGAGGGATCTACGACGGCGACGGCGTGACGGATTTTAGTCAAATTGGTGGCGGTGGCGTGGTGGTGGTGAAGAAGTGTTAGGGTTTTGAACCCTAATTCGAAGTAATGACATTGAAAATGCTAATTTGAAGTCAAATTAGGGTTTTGAAATCCTAATTTGAAGTAATGGCATTGGAAAAAAAATAAGGTTCCAACTTAAGGGCAATACAGTCTTTTCATTAAAACCGTTAGAATTTTTAGGGTTCCGTGGTCAACGGACACAAGTGTAATTTGTCCAAACTATTGTCCTTGACTGTAATTATCCCTAACCTCAGGGACATAGATGTAATTAGCCCAAAAACTTAATAGGTTGCCCACCTTATATAATATTTGAAGATTACTCCTCCATAATTCTGGCAGTGCTTTGAAATCAACCATTATGTTGACAACTATATTGTATTTTATCAGGTCTTTTTATAAGATATAAAGGATGGCTAGTATTAATTCTCAGTTCTTCCGTCATCATAATCTACCGCCACCTTATCACTACCTGTGCATTTCCGTTGTTTCATTTCAAGTTTCGGCATCAATAATGGTTCCGTTGCAAATTGTGACTTTCTGCGGGTTAGAGAAAGAGAATCATTTCGCCATATTAGTGTGGTGGGTGTTAAAAAATACATAATTTGGGAGCACTGCACCTTCGCCCTCAATCGCCGTATGCCTTCCATCACCTTGATCCCTCCCCACATTTACCCTCGTGTCTGTTCCTTCCACTCTCACAATGCTACTCAGTCGTCCTTCCTCCTCCTATCACCTACCACAGTTGCGATGTGTCAACCACACCGCGATCGCCTCATGTCAATCACCATCGTTGTTGCATCCCATATATTACTAGCACCGCTGCTTTGTCATTGCAACAGTCCATAATCATTGAATTTAATGTCCGATCTCAAGTGCTAGATTTCATTACAAAAAGTTTGCGATCTCAAAACAAAATTTCATGACTTGATAATTATATTTCAAATCTGATCTGATCAGAACAATCAGACTTGATTATCACAGTTGTGAATTGTTGAAACGATTACAACAATTATTGCGCTACCACGTAACACGTAGTGGGTTCAGAAACATACCGTATGAAGTCTTCGAATATTTTGACGTAGGATCTTTGTTGTTACGAGCCTCCAACACGCTCGATCTTTTTTGCAGGTACGAAAACGGCTACTAGAGTCGAGTTCTTCGTCCACTAACCAAATCCTAGAGCTTGGTGATTGCTCTAGAGAGAGTGGTATAGAGAGAGGGTTATTGCTATTGACTTGTGATTTATTGGGATATCTCTAGCCTTTATATAGAGATACAATTAGAGACTGGCTTTACCTCAAACTCTTAGGAGATAAAGATTGTATTTATCTCAAACACTTAAGAGATAAATATTCTCTAAATAACTGTATTTATCCAAACTAACAAATACACATTATCTGTTAGTGGGCGGATAATGGGTCCACTGACCCAATTTATTAACAGCTCCCACTCGCCCACAGACAGGGCAAATAAATCGTACAGTCCCTCTTTATCTCTCGTCCACTCATCTCCTCATACAGGAAATGGAACGTGCGACCTACGAGAAAGGATGTCCAGTTGAGGAGTATTGTATTAAGTTATCACCAAACTAACACAATACATCACTCTCAAAAAATCTCGTATGTACCCCAGATAGTTCAACTACACCAGATTAAACACTCTCAAATCCCTCATAGTGAGCAGTGTTAAACTCTCATATGTTATGTATTCATGACTCATATCGAAACGAAAATCGACAAAGTCGCCCGGGCTATGAATCACACAACATGATGTAATATTGAACTTTCTTCCCAAAGCCCTCATGTCATTCCAATTAGACCCAACCGCTTTCCTAGACATGCCCCGCGAGACCGCATCATCCATGATCCAAGGGTACATGCTAAAGTAGCGACATTGAGTATCCTCTTCATGACATAGTCTAAGGTGAAAAGGGTACCATATAGGATCAAAAATTTCGATCCAAGTGGCTCACACAGTGACGAAGCAGGGATTCATTCGTCACTCCCACTGTCGGTCTGCATTTAGCACATGCAGTATGATTTGCATGCTATGGCGTAACCCACAAGGGCGTGTCACATAAATGTATAATAAAATACGTCATACGAATCTAAGTCTAGTCGCTGTACAAGCGCCTAACCTGAGTTTTTCAGCCCAGTCACTCTCATAGTGCCTGCCTGAAATCTCACATTCGGCTGTAAACAGGCTACATAGAGTTGTGGAGATACTCTATGATCGACCTACATTTTTTAGGTCTCATCTTAGCTCCAACTAAGGCGACATGTTTGCTTTATAAGCTGTATCATCTTATTCGCCCACTTGGCGCTTAAGACAATTATGTCTCATCTTGCTCGCTATCTTAGCGCCAAGGTGAATTACCCGTGTGAGTGGGTCAATTCGAGCCTGGTGACACTCTCAACAAGGATGTATATGTAATCACAAAGATTATCCATTCATTCCAAAATAAACTCAAATCAAGGAACGAAAATTTAATGTAATAATTAATGTCAAGTACATAAGATGCCATAAACATATCAAAACCTACGTAGTCCCATACTCCTAATGTGAGAAAGGAAAACATCTCTAGCAATAGGCTTGGTCAAAGGATCAGCCACCATTCTGCCAGTAGGTATATGCTTCATGGTCACCTCTCCTTGCGCAACTAAAGTTCTAATGAAGTGATAACGAAGGCCTATGTGTTTGGCCTTCCCATGATATTTGGGGTCCTTTACAAAATCTAGGGCAGCTGTATTGTCACAGTGAACAGTGACAGACTCGTCTGCATGAGCTGTAACCCCTAGAGCCTGTAAGAATGACCTCAACCAAACAGTTTCCTGGACTGCTGCTGAACAAGCAACATACTCCGACTCTATCGTGGATAGGGCGATGCAAGACTTTTTCTTGCTGTACCAAGAGATAGCTCCACCTAAAGTGGATATGCGCTCATCTCTATCAGCGCCCCAATCAGCATCGCTGTATACTCTCAATCTCAAGTCTCCACCATGATAGCACAGGACGAGATCAGCGGTTCCACGTAAGTATTGAAGAATCCTCTTCACCGCATTCCAATGAGCGGGTCCAGGATTACTCTGATAACGACTCACCATTCCAACGGCATAGCAGATGTCTGGACGCGTACACAGCATAGCGTACATCAGACTTCCTACTGCAGCAGCGTAAGGCACTTTGGACATCCGATTCTTTTCCTCATCATTCTTTGGGCATTGGTCTGTTGTTAAAGTACATGCCTTGTCCATTGGAGTGTCTATGGGTTTTGAGTTATGCATACGAAATCGTTCAATGACTTTCTTGATGTATGTCTCTTGAGACAAACTGAGAAGTCTCTTTGGACGATCACGTATGATTTTAACCCCGAGCACATAATTAGCTTCTCCCATGTCCTTCATCTCAAAAGTTTAGGACAGCCACTGCTTAGTGGCGACAATGGAACTCATGTCATTCCCAGCTAAAAGAATGTCATCCACATACAAAGAAAGGATCAGAATATTTTTCTTGAATCGTTTTACGTAAACGCAATGGTCTTGTTCAATCATTTCAAAACCTATAGAGGTAATGGCATGATGAAACCTAAAGTACCACTGCCTAGACGATTGTTTGAGACCATATATAGAACGTTTGAGCTGGCAAACTTTGCGCTCATGTCCCTTGACTTCAAAACCCTCAGGTTGAGCCATACAAATCTCTTCGTCTAGTTCTCCATTGAGAAATGCAGTCTTAACATCCATATGAAAAAGTTCTAAATCTTGCTGGGCGACAATAGCTAGGATCAGGCGAATTGAAGTAAATCTCACCACTGGGGAGAAAGTGTCTTCATAGTCCACACCCCGCAGTTGGGTATAGCCTTTCGCCACAAGACGTGCCTTATACTTGTCAATTGACCCTTCTGCCTTGCGCTTGACTTTTAAAACCCACTTGTTTCCAATAGTCTTGCGCCCTGGCGGAAGGTCAACCAACTCCTAGACCTGATTCTTCTCCATTGAGCTCAACTCATCTTTCATTGCAGCCATCCACTCATTACTAGCAGGTGAAGATAAGGCTTCTTCCACAGAAGTGGGCTCATCTTCATCAGTTGGAGTGCACATAAGAATTTCACCGTCAATCTCAAAACGATGACGTGGAACTCTTCCTCGTGCACCTCTACGCAGTTGAGAATCTTGTTGACCTGATGGTCCTGATGGTGTGCTCCCACTGTCTAGGATGCTCCTACTAGGTTGAAGATCACTTATACTATCTTCAGCGACAACAGGATGAGGAACTAATCCCCCACCTTCGCTTGGAGATGGTAAAGTGGCTTCAACCTCCTCTAACTCATAGAGGTCAAGATTCTTAGTCGCATCTCCAATGCTAGGAAAATCATTCTAGACTCTATTTCAGTCTTTCCACCATTTGGATGTTCACCATACATCACATAGCCTTTAGAGTTTTCAGAATACCTCAAGAAGATACTCTTTTTAGCTCTAGACCTTAGTTTCCCATACTTATGAGAAGTACTGTGAACATAACCTGCTGAGCCCCATGGGCGCAAGTTATCCAAATTTGGCTTTTGGCTAGTCCAAAGCTCATATGGGGTGGATTTGACTGATTGTGAAGGTACTCAATTAAGTATATAGGCTGCAGTCAAAAGAGCATCCCCCAAAAAGATATTGGGAGGTTTGCTTGCGCCATCATAGACCTAACCATGTCTAACAATGTTCTATTCCTTCTTTCCGCAACGCCATTTTGTTGTGGAGTATTAGGAATAGTAAGTTGTCTGCGTATCCCTTTTTTCTCACAAAACTTCTTGAAGTGATTTGACAAATATTCGGGTCCTTGGTCAGTGCAAAGAGTTTTTAAATTCTTCTCTTTCTGATTCTCAACCTCAGCTACAAAGCGTTTGAAACAGTCCAAAGCTTCATAGCGGTGAGATATCAGATAACCATATCGCGTATAATCGTCTATCAGTGTAAGGAAATAAGAGGCACCATGGCATGCCTTTACACTCATAGGTCCACATATGTCAGAGTGAACTAGCTCAAGTGGTTGAGTTGCTCTCACAGCCTTTCCAAAAGGCTTCCTGCATGCTTTACCGGCCAAACAAGCCTCACATGTTTGTAGATTGACTCTTGCGAGTGGGCCCAAAAGGCCTTCTCTAGCCAAACGAGTCATTCTATCTTGGCCTATGTGGCCCAGTCTTGCATGCCAGGTGGTAGAATCATTCACAATATTATCATTCACCACATAAGAATAAGAGGACTGCGAATCAATTAAATCCAATTGAAAAAGACTATCCATGAGAAAACCATGTCCGAACAAAACATCATCCAAAAAGATGTCCAACTTATTACCCTTAAAAATAAAGGAAAAACCATTGTCTAATAAAGCAATAACCGAAAGTAGATTAAGCCAAACAGTGGGTGCATATCGCATATCCTCAAGAATCAATGTGCGCCCAGTGCTCAACTTGAGCTGGTAAGAACCAACCCCTAACACCTCTTCGGAGCTATTGTTTCCCATGAAGATATGTTTGCTACCCATTGGAATCCGGTGATAATCTACGAACCCTTCTCGATCACATGCTACATGTTTTGTTGCACCTGTATCCACAAACCACACAGGTTGGGAATGAGCAACCATCACATGTGAGGAAACATATAACTGAGAGAGAGATTCTGAAAGTACCTTCTTCGGCTCAGTGCAATCACGAGCGAAGTGTCCTGTTGACAGTTGAAGCATTTGACTTTAGACAAATCCTTTTTCCCACCACGTTTTCCTCTCTTGCGCTTCATCATTTTTCCTTCCTTTGGCGCAGAAGTGCTAGCCTCGCCTTTCTTACTTTGTCTTCCGCGCTTGCCATTTGCATTGCGCGATCCCTCTTGGGCAACATAAGTAAGGGTCTTATCAGCATCTCGAGTCTCAGCCTCAAGGATGACATGCTGTGAAACATCTGAAAAATTCTTGATGTTTTCACTATGGGTCAATATCTGTTTCATATTAGCCCATGAGGCAGGAAGGGACCTTATGACAGCTCTGACTTGCTGCTCATCTGTGAGCGCATGTCCAGCATCCCTCAGCTTACCAATCATATTGGACATCATCCTTAGATGTTCACTCATGGTATGTTTAGGGTCTTTTGTGTACTCCTCAAACTTAATCACAAGGCTACGAAGACGCGTAGTTGAGGTTTCACCAAAAGAGAACTTGAGCTGCTCCCATAAAGCTTTGCAAGTTGGAAGTTCATCATACTGCCCGATTAGATCATTTTACAAGCTGCTCAACAAGGTGTAGCGCGCACTACGATCTTTCTAATTCCATTTCTAGTAGGCAGTGTGGTCTATTAGGGGTTGCGCCTCAGTTGGCGCGACCATCTCCTTGGTCAAGTGCTCCTCGAGCTCTTGTTCGTTCAGCATGAATTTCATCTTTTTATGCCAAACGTCATAATTATCTCCGTTAAGTTTCTCACCCTTAACGAGATCAGCTATGACATTCTTGGTGGCCATTATTCACTACATTAGATTGCGCAAGGAAAAGACATTAATTATACATCCTTCTATTTATTTCAAAAAATTCAAATGAAAAACATAATCCTTTCTCACATCATGAAATCGAAAATTTGCTAAGCTCGTAATCATCTCCCATATATGTGAGTTGGGAAAAATATTTTTCAAGTAATTTTTCGCAATAAATTTCATCATTATATAAGCCACAATATAATAAATCATCCACATGATGATTTAGAATAATATAAAAATTGTACCATGCAATAAAGTGTGCAAGGACTCCATTGAGCCCCATTGGCATTCTAATAACTTATGCTAAGAAAATTCTAACTTGAATAATGTGCGTGCGAAATTACATCCCCGTACAAGGCTTTCTGAAAATATACAGGGAAATAGTAGAATACAACATCTTTGAGAATCCTACTACAAACTACTCCAATAAAACAAATGGAGATGCCGCACAACACATTATTCTCAAAAGAATTTTCTTAAAACAAGAGTAAACACATAAACATAAGTTTCTTTAGAATGCCAATCTAGTATCCATCCATTTAACCTAAAACCAGCATGCTCAAATAACAAGTTAAAGGGTAATTTAAATGGATGAATAGGCCACATTCTCCTTCCAAGAAAAACGGGCGTAAATGCCTTGGAATTGGGTTTAAAGAGGTGTGGGCTTACCAAAAGCCCAACAAATATATAAAAAACATATTTAAACCATAACACTAATCAAGGCAAATAAATAAAACATAATTCATTTATGTCATATAGCTCTCCATAATATTTATTTCTGCTCACAAAGTGCAAAAATTAATATTTGCGCATTATTCGTATTTTTTGGGACCACAAAAGTACCACAAAAAATATTTTCAAATGACCAAAAAATGAGAGATAAATTCTTAAAAATTGACAAACAGTAAATTTATTCCTAATATACCCTCTGCAATTAAAGAAAAATTTTTTGTGTGTATAAAATAAAATTTTAAAGCTAATTACTTTTTAAAAAAGTCATTTAAAAAATTAAACAGAACACACACATAGAGTATAAAGGTAATTAAACGCCACATAAAAAATCCAAAAGTCAAGAAAACACTCCACTCGCCGGCGGTGGGGTCAAAATCTTCCAAAAACAATCTTCACGTGCCTCCACGCGCCACCTTGCGCGTGGGGCTGCGTCTGGGTTTTTTTTTTGAACAGGTGCGTGAGTTACACGCGCGCGCGGAATCAGCTTGGCTCGGGCGCGTGCGGCTCGTGTCGCGCGTGGTAGTAGCCATGGTTGGCGCGTGGAAGCCCGTGGCGGCGCGGCTTGGCGCGCGTGTGTCGTGCGCAGCTGCCTTCACGCGTGGCGCGGGTCCTTGGCGCGTGGGCGCGGCTGTGGCTCGGCTTTAGAGCGTGACGCGCGTGGCGTGCACTGTTTATCTTCTTATTTAAAAACCCTAATTCTCCAGCCGCCGCCATGCCACGATGCCAACTTCCGAATGCCATATCTCTCTCGTTTTTAAGCCAAATAATGCGTGCAATATATCGTTGGAAAGCTTATTCAACATAGATTAATTATGTATGAACCGATTATGATCCGAATTTGAGTCTTAAAACTCAAAAAAATCACAGTTTTCTTGAAAAATAAAATTGTGATTTCTCACAAATCATGCATCCAAAAATCACGAAATTTTACGGAGTTCATCCTCAACCATAGGAGAACAAAACTATATAATTATTTTTCAGAAAAACATGCTCAAAAAATTTTGAATTTTAATAATGGGTCTCATTCATGTATCTGAAAAAAATCGCAACATGCACATAATTTAATTTAGCATGTTAAAAGCGAATCAACAAGTAATCATGCTCTGATACCAATGTTGAAACGATTACAACAATTATTGCGCTACCACGTAACACGGTGGGTTCAGAAGCATACCGTATGAAGTCTCCGAATATTTCAACGTAGGATCTTTGTTGTTACGAGCCTCCAACACACTTGATCTTTTTCGCAGGTACGAAAACGGCTACT
Organism: Escallonia herrerae; assembly: GCA_033070095.1. Lineage (NCBI taxonomy): Eukaryota > Viridiplantae > Streptophyta > Magnoliopsida > Escalloniales > Escalloniaceae > Escallonia > Escallonia herrerae. The sequence continues at coordinate 131,227 of JAVXUP010000957.1, read as the reverse complement.
AGAGTCGAGTTCTTCGTCCACGAACCAAATCCTAGAGCTTGGTGATTGCTCTAGAGAGAGGGTTATTGCTATTGACTTGTGATTTATTGGGATATCTCTAGCCTTTATATAGAGATACAATTAGAGACTGACTTTACCTCCAACTCTTAGGAGATAAAGATTGTATTTATCTCAAACACTTAAGAGATAAATATTCTCTAAATAACTGTATTTATCCAAACTAACAAATACACATTATCTGTTAGTGGGCGGATAATGGGTCCACTGACCCAATTTATTAACAGAAATAATACTAGCGATGGCTTAGTGGACAGGTGGTAGTGGTGGTGGTGAGAAACAGATGGTGGAAGATGTTGACCTCGGTGGTCTAAGTGTGTCTGGCGTTACATCAGCTATTAAGTTGTTATTAAGCTATTTAGCCTCATATCTCTAGATAGTCAAGCTTGATCCATACACTTGTTAAGTCCATAGCAACAACATTTACTAAGTCATCCAATGTGCTCGGTTAGATTCTTACAAAACTTTGCTTATCAAAATAACGATTCAATCTTGATTTTTGTAAAAGTTCGGTCTAGGTTGAAAATGACTATGTAAACGGTCTTAACTTCTATCTATATTAAGTTGACCAAAACACTTGATAGTTGCCCACCTTAATGAGATTTGAACGTATCTCCTTCCTTCATAATTTATGCAGCGCTTTGAACTCAACCATTTTTTTTTAAGAATTACGTTTATCAGTTCTTCCTAATATAAGATATAAATGATAGTGTTTTGAGAAATAAAAGTTACATTCTATTTTTTGTGCTTGTTCTCTACTTTGGATGTTAAAATCAATAAAATATCTCTAAAAGGAATAACGTATTACAATATATCTACAGTAAAAAAAAAAGAAGTGAAAACAAATTCTGAGTGTTAGAATTTCTAGGTTGTCATGTGATAGGAATAATTTTGTGTATATTAAAAGGTTCTTGAATTCTATAATTTTTGAAGAGACACGAAAGTAACAAAACCATTGAGAGTTTTTACCCTAATTAATACATATTTAAAACTTAATTACCAATATACTCCATTTTGAAATTTATTTACCCGCATATCACACTTTTAGAAATTGCTATTTGGAATCACGATTTCAAAGAAGAAATCGTTGTTTTATTTCTGCTGTAAAGTAGAAATCGCTGTTTGAAATCGTGATTTTAAACAACATTTTTCAAAAGTGTAGTATGCAGGTAAATAAATTTTAATAAAGAGTAAATTGATAATTAAGTTTTAAAAATATATTAAGAAAAAAACTCAAACCGTTGATGTAACTGATAGTATAAAAATTACTTCATGCCAAAGATAGCCACGTTGCCACCCCCGTCCTTCCGCCACTGATAGCCACGTTAGTATATTAGGTCATGCGGTGTTCTTGCATTTCTGGACCCCGGTCATGAAGTTGTTACGAAGTTTACGATAAAATAAAAAGACCATGTTGAAATGTCGTGAAGGCATCGACAATATGTACAAGCATAGTGATTAAAGCACTAGGGTCTTATGTCTATGCCATGGATCTTAATCATGACTTGTGTCACGATCCACACGTTTTGATGTAGCAGCAAAACCACCAGGAGCCTTCATGAGGGTCGCACTTGTTTGCGAACCATGTCATGAACCGCCATCCTTATATGCAATGCAACTATTATTTTTCTCTGGAAGTATGCTGACACCAGCTTCGCACCAAATCTACCCGAGCATACTAATGACCTTAGATGATTAGAAACATCCAATACAATCTCACAAGAATGCTCACATTGATCTTGTCAACACTCCACGAGCGTGCGCCCGAAGCGCCAGAGGCAACAGTACCTCGCAACTAGTCCATTACTGGTATCCGTTTCCTTGCGTCACTAAATCCATGTCCATTGTTGTGCTTGGCGTGCACAACAAATATTCCGTGCACACGACCCGTCCAACGCGTCTCTGTGCATTAGACGTACGCCAACACGCACCAAGAACGTGGCTGCATACACGACATTCTGCCAACGCAGAGCAGCGACGTGCAAGTGTGCTCAATGTCAAGCCCGTTGTGCACGTAGCCATTTTAAACAACCCTGTACTCTTTTCAATTTTCCCTTCGCCAGAGGAACCTCCCACCCCGTAAATATGCATCATCCACCTCACATCAAATGGAGTGATGTATAAACACAAAATTCATCCGAGATTATTACACCCCGAATCTCGGGATGAGAAAAATAAAAGTAAAAGAGAAAGACTGATCATCTTCGACACTTACATGGACGAGATGCGTTAGCTATTTCAAATATGTTTGCCACCGTCAATGCAGTTCCACACCCGCATCATCTTCCGACCCAGTAAGCATAAAAGCCTCCGCCCCTGTAGACATGCCCCTCAAGATTGATAATGCCATTTCCGGGAGGACAACTGTGCTGGAACTCCAGAACCTTTTGTCTTCAGGCTTACGTTAAGCAATCATGGCATCTGTGAAAATAATCAGTCACTGCATCAAGCGCAAACTGCAGCCACGTAAATCCTGGGAAATCCAAAGCACATGCTTGACCTAATATTTTTTAAGAATACTGTCTCATCTTTGGAGCCAAATAAGATGCAAAAAGGAGCAGAGTGAATCTTGAAAACCAAATTTTTTTTTCTTAGATAGCAGTAACAGCTCTTCTGAACACGGTCCGTCCCTCAATCATAAGCCTCTTTATAGCCATAAAATACACCGGCAATACGGGCTAAATTAACATCATACAGTACCAACTCGAACCATATGCTTCAACAGTTTTATGCCTCGTAGCTTGTATGAGTTTCACCCTCTTTAGGGATAGGACTTATATATACCCCAGAAAAGCAATTTATCACTTTGCTGCTTGACCGCAAGATCCATATCTTGGATTTCCTGGAAGTGAGCTGTGCCCCTTTCTGTAACAAGATCCAAATATGCACTCCACCCAGAACAGACAAAAGCCCCGCAGCTAACATCAACAACAAAAACTTGCCCAGACTCAACTTTCCCGGTGCAACTTTCTGTTAAAGAGATTATCGGCGGTGGAGCCACCTTTGTCCTGTAAAGTAATCATTCCTGCCGCCCCTTACAACCAAAATGAATGGTGCTTAAAATAACTTCACCATAATGATTCTTGCAAGTATCTTGCTGCTGCTGTAGTTTCCATCAGTCACTGCTGATTGCATCTGCCATCTATAAGATCACAATGTTCCACTATCAACCTGCAAAAATTGGCAAGACACAACTTAAGCTCTCTGCGAAGGCTAAATTCTAATAATCCATAGTGAAATACAGAACCGAAACTATACGGTACAGCATACATAAAAGTATTATTCAAATTCATTTATGAAAAAAAATGAGGTAAAATTAAGGCATAAAAAACAGCAATGGCTAAAATACACGTAAGGAGGTAAACGTCAATGATATGTATGCTGTTGAAAAGTTCCGGATTAAAAGTATGGCACTATTTTTATGCCATATTGCTAATTTTTTTGGAAAGCATTCGTTGAATAACTGGAAATTCGTATTCCATAAGAACAGAGTACAAAAATATTTTAATCATGAATAGATTGCATTAACTTCCAATTAAGGTTAGTGTTTATATGGTATATGCATACACTACACCACGATCTAAGAAGGTTAACTAGGCTTAAACTCCAATTAGAAATGCTAAAACTATTGCTTAATGTTAAATTGATCGCCGAATTTAAGGAGAACTGAAATACAGTACTAAACAATAACATCCACCAACGATGGCGAATTGCCTTACAAAAAGCTGGAAAGTGCAGGGACCTATGAGCAAAATTTGGTTCGTTGAGAACTGTAGGGCCCAAAAAGAGCAGGGATTTGATTCTTCATCTCTGCATTCTTTCTTTTCTTCTGCTGCTTGTGGCAACATCTTACAATTTATACGTGGATCCAATGGTTTCTCATAAATATCGAGTTTCTCACCATACGTGCCAAAAATTTGTTAAATGCATGTTTTTTCCAAATAATCCTACGTACAATACTTAACTAACTATGACTTGGTCTAACGTAATATACTAAACAAACCAGAAAGCTCCAGATCGATAGCAACTGCTAAGTTTTCTCACAGAAACAAAGTACAGGTAGTAACCAACGGACGATGTGGAATAACGTGGCAGGCACCAGTCAAGATTACCAAATTATCCCATGGCTATGCAGCTACTAAAACAAGCTCATGTGCAATCAAGAGTTAATTATCACCAACAGAAAATGAGATTTTCAGTTATTAGGCTTTTCTAAGCAGAAACTGCGTGCAGAGAAACACACCAACCGCCTTTTTCCAGAAAAGAAGGCTGAGCAACATGCTTTTATTACTCTTTACTCTAGACCTTTACATCTTGTGCTTTTATCAACTAAAAGGCCCTGATCGATATACACACACACACATCAACGTCCCAACATGCAATAAAGAATTCTACTACTGGTATAGTTGCAGTGGGGCTGGTCTCTGCCAGTGGCTACCATTTGCACATTAAATGAGATCATGGGTTCTTATTAACATACCGACATGCATAAAGAATTCTACTACTGGTATAGTCGCAGATCTGCCGGTCTCTGTCAGTGGCTAACATTTGCCAAAAGTCGCAGATGGAAAAGATAGTTGGAGAGGCGATAGATATGAAGTGGTACAACCGATGGACAAAATGGTGGAATACAAAAACTTTGACCCCTGTTGTTGGGGAATCTCATCCAATAGTTAAATCCATCCATTCTTCGAACCACGTCACTTTATCCCTGCCTTTCAACTCACCACCGTAATCAAGTATTATTAATTCCCGTTCAAGCAACTAATGAGAATGATATAGTACCATGATCATGTATAGCAGGTTCTGTAAGTACTAAATACCTGATTTCACCAGCTCAATTCGGCAGGAGTGCACGGCCCTTTGATTTCAACTTGGATTCCAGACCAAAAAACTTCAATCCAGACAGCACCAAGTCTGCTGTCTTTTTCTTCATGTGGTCAATAAGTATCTCATCATACACAATCAAATTGGCTTCGGTCAGAAGTTTGCGCTCCCTCATACTCGAGAAGACTTTCCTTGCCTCCTCCAGTGTTCCATGCTTGCACATGCCGTAAATAATAGCAGAATATATAACATCCTCAGCAGGACAACCCTGCTGCATCATCTCATTGAGGACTTCGATTACCTTTCCAGAATCATTCGATTTACAGACATGGATAATAGCGAGTGCATACTTAAACTCCATGGGCCCATTAGTAACATTGGCTAAGCAGTCACAGACAAGTGTCATTGCTGCATCGATCTCTCCTGCTTTGCAGAGTCCTTTCACAAGAGATATATAGGCATCTAAAGATGGAACCAAAGACATCTCCTTAATCTTATTATAGCACAAAGCAGCCTCTTGGTTATCACCAATTTGGGTGAAACAAGTAATTGCAATGCTAAAACTTGATGAGTCAGGTTCAAAGTTTGAATTTTTAAGTTCATTGAAGAGTAACAATGCCTGATTCACCTCCCCAATCTTGAGGAGAGCCCCCATAACAATGTTGTGAATTGGAACACTGGTATAACCTTTTAGCTTCAAGTTCTCAAACACTTCTAAGGCAATCATGATTCTATCCTCCTTCCCAACCATGATTGAGAAGAATTTGGACAAGTCATCAATGACGCTGAAACCCAATTTATTCATCTGCACAAGCAGTTTGCAGAATTCATCCATTCGTTTCAACTTGGCATAGGACACCAACATGGGTATCACGGTGACGAAGTCTGGCTGAAGATCCTCTTGCACGGTCAATTGGAAAAGTTTATGAGCCTTGTCAACTCGGTTTGCATTACACAAACCCTCTATAAGGGAATTGTATATCGCCAAATCAGCTCTATATCCAGCGTCCATCAAATCCTCCAGCAAATCGCATGCTTTGGCAACCTTCCCATCAGCCACAAATGCCTCTATTAACACTCCGTAAATGGCCCTATCTACCACAATCACCTTATCTTTCATCCCCACAAATAACTCATAACCCTTCTCAACCAAATTTCCTTTACACAGCCCTGTAATCAAAGTTGCATAAGCCATGACATCAGGCTCGACCTTATCACTCCGCATCTCCTCCCAAACCCTCAAACACCCATCTAAATTCCCCTCTGAAATCAACACCTTGATCATTGCCGTGTATGCAAACACGTCCGGTTTACACAAGTTTAACCTCATCCTACCTAAAAGTTCAAACACCTCATCAACCCTCCCCGCCTTACATAAACCCTTTACCAAAATCATAAAAGTAACACTATCCTCCACCAACTCATCTCCCCTAAAATCATCATAAACCGCTAGAGCCAAATCAAAGTGACCCGTTTTCATAAGCGCGTCCATTATCCTATTGAACAAAAAAACGCGCGGTTTAACCCCAAATTTCTTCATCTTCTGGTACACATAGTACACCCTAAGACCTCTATTGGCATCAGAGTGCATCCTAATCAAGATTTCAAACTGTTTCTCACTGGGTGGCTTCCCTTGCATGTGCATCAGCTCGGGCAGCTCATCAGCTGTCCGGAACTGATTGTGTCGGTTTAAGCAGTAAGCGAAAGCATTGTAACTAGCGAAATCGTGTCGATAGCCCTTCTGCTTACCTGCCCAGTGGAAGAACTTGGATGCCAACCTGGCGTCCGTCTGGACTTTGAGAACCTCGGCCACAAGCTTTGGAGTGACACGTCGAAGTTTGTTAAGATCGGCGACGGCAAGTGGGCCCCAGTGCTTGTGTTTGTGGAGTGAATCGACGATGTAGCGGGCAACTGGGGAGAGGGTTTGGGCGATTTGGAACATACGTTCGGATGGTGTGGTTTCGGTGGGTGGGGGCATTTTGAGGGAGTTGGATGAGTCTGGATCCCATTTCTGGAGGTTGAAATTGGTGGGTTTGTTGGGTTTGGGGTTTTGGGGGTTCATGGTTTCGCGGTTCGAGAAGAGGCCGCCGTGTACGGTTGGGCGATTTTGGGAGGGCTTGCGGTGGCCGTAGAAGAAGTAGAATTTGTTGGGTTTGGGAGGTGGGGCCTGTGGTGGCATTTTGGGTTTTCTTGCACTCCTACTTGCTTACATTCTCATTCATTTCTGCTTATAATGAAGCCATCCATCCACTCTTTAGTTGAATCTTACTTAAAAGAGAATCCCGAAATTCTACAACTCAGGATTGGCGATTACTTCTCTTCGTCCAGGGAGTTGGTTGATTGCTTTCCTGCTGTGTTTGTCCTCCACCCTCAAACCTTGGAAATCCCTGATACGTTAGAGCGTATGTCCGTCCACCTAATGCTCGTGTTGTTAGCTCTCTTCTCGACAGATGCGATGGTCGAAGTTGGCCGCTTTGTGCTCAGCCGTGTCTTCACCCGGAATCTTCTCCAACGGGTGCTGAATTGACTTCGGCAGCTACTTGGGACGGTAAAACTTGAGGTGGTGGGTGATTTCTTTGCCTTTCACTTCTCCCATCGTGTTGATATGGAACGTTTGCTGGCCGACGGGCCGTGGAATAACAGGGGAGCTCTGTTGATACTTGTCAACTGGACTCGGTTGCCGCATTTTGATTCTGTTAATCTATTGGTGCAGGTACATGAAATTCTGTTTTTCATTTTCAATGGAAGAAATTTTTCATTAATGTTAACAAAGTCGTCTCGGCTTTTATTTTTAGCATATATTTTACTTATCATACATTACTTATATATTATTTTTATTATGTTATACAAAATGGGAAGCTAAGTACTGTTCGCATTTACGGAACTAAATCTGAAAGTATCTAATTATCGTATAGTTCATGTCGTAGCTATGGTTGATCTTGCTCCATACATAAAAGTAAGGGAAAATTGCGTAAAATACTCCTGTGGTTTAGGGTTGTTGCAAAAAGACACCTTCCGTTACAAAAATTACAATAAGACACCTAAGGTTTAAAAAGTGTTACATCCGTCGACTTCCGCTACGGAATTAAGGAATTTCCTAAACTACCCCTGTATATAAGCACATTGGTCTCGTTTGTCAAACACTATACTCAAGACCTTTGCAAGCAAGAACCACAAATCAAGAATGAGAAACTTTTCTAACACTAACTTCCTATCCATAACAATTAACAAGAGTCGCAATTCAACGACACTGGCATCAATTCTTTGCCCTCCAATTCAATTCCAACAATCACTTATTGTTACGAGTAACACCGTGATCCGACGAACCATAATTGTTGTAAGGATGAGACTCAAACCTATGGTAAGACCCGCTAGCCCCTGGGTGCCTGTAAACCGGCATCTGCATCATCTGCGGCGAATAATTCATCGAAACCGGCATATGCCAGCTCCCGGCGGGCTCGTGCAAGCTCTGCGGCACCGGCGTGGACGCGAACAAGTGGTCCGACGGCGACGGCCCTTGCATCCTTTTCAAGTACAACCGATACTTCTGCAAGTGACTCGCCACGTTCTCGCGCGTCAGTCCCTCCACGTTCATCAGCTGCATAATCGTCTTCGGCAAAGCGTTCTTGATGCCCAGGTGCGCCACCACGTCCACGAACCGCTTGTGCAGCTGCGGCGTCCACACCATGCGCGGCCGCTTGACCGCCGCCCCGTTCCTCGCCGACGACTCGTCGTTGCAGTTGTCCGCCTGCGAGTTCAGATCGTCGTCGGTCCGCCGGATCTTCCGGGAATCGGACGGATCCGCTTCCTCGTCGATCTCCACCGACAGATTGTTGTTGTTGTCGTCGTCCCTCCCTTCCGCAAACGACTTGATGTGGTGGTTGAACGACGGCGTCTGGAGCTGGCCTCTGCGGAGACCCGACAGAGTGTTCTACGACGCGCGGTTGACCTCGAACATGGTGCGTTGATTCTCTGGCATGATGCTGAAGGTTCTTGCTTGCAACGGTTATATTGGTCCAAGGAGGTATCCAGGGGTAAAAACGACATTTAAAAAATTATTTAGCAGTGACACTTGCCACTCAGGCGCGTTTACTACAAACGCGGTTAAAACAGACGGATTTATTGACGGATGTAACACTTTTTAAACCTTAGGTGTCTTATTGCAATTTTGTAACGGGAGGGGTCTTTTTGCAACAACCCCAAACCACAGGGGTATTTTACGCAATTTTCCCTAAAAGTAATAAGGAAAACTACTTTAGACAGTAGTCTCTTGCTTTCTCAGATGATTCTATGATTACGAAAAGTAGTATTAACATAACAGCTGTTAGGCAGGACAGGGGCGGGGGCAGCACTAATCCCCTCTTCCCTGTCATCTGTGCAAGCAAAACGCTTTGAATTGGTATAGACAATAATATGGTGTATATTTATCTTTCGGCTTATAAGATTGATTTTAAAATGATCAAATGAGTCCTGTGTGCAGTGTAAAATCATGTCACTGCTCCCTGTCTGTCAGGGCTTTTGGAGTTGCATAGACCCATGCTAGCTCTCAATCTGCTCTGTTGGAATAAACAGCTCACGAACATTAAGTAGATTTGCTTAGTTGAGCATTGGCGGGAAAGGGACTGGAAGTTGTAAACCTGGCTTGTTGTAATATGGATTCGAGAATTGTGCCTGATTTCTTGGCGGGTAGAATGGTAGATCAATAAAAGCTTTCGGAATAGAGTGTGCAAGATTTTGCACTTTCACGTGTAGAAGTGAGGGTTGAAATCCCTTCCTCGAAATCTGTTCTCATTTCACTGTAGCCAAAAATGCCAGAGTGTTGTGGAGATAGTGGTTGTTGCTCTGGATTGTAACTTGTTGGGATCATTGCCTTTATTGCTCCAAGCAATTAAACCATTCAAAAAAAAAAAAAGAGATCTTGGCTGCTTCATCTAGTGCATATGTCTAACCCAAACGAGACAGGCCTACTATTTAGGCAATAGAGGAATATATGTGGGCTATCTTCGACTGCATCTTGGCAAAACTCGCGCAATATTGGTTACTCTCTTTAACCGGCCTACCTTGCTTTGTCAGTAGGCGGTTCAATAATAATGACACAAGAAAAGTTGCACTTTGTGAGGCGGATTAAGCTTTTTGAGCCTATTCTGAGTCTTTGAAGGGGTACTAATGCCCGGGTTGAATTTTGAACTTGCTGCTTCCATCGTGATGGCTTGTTTATCATATAGAAGCTGGTATGTTGCACTATTTCGAGCCAGTAGTCATCCCAAACAGAGGTGGTTTGACCCGTTCCAATCTGCCATCTCAGCCTAGGAAACATGCAGTCTCTTCCACGTAGGATGCCTTTCCATGTCCATGAGATGCTTCATGTTTTCTTGGAAAAAAGAAGACTTATTTCCGGCTGGTTTCAGCGAAAAGGGCATAGTTAAAAAGGGTCAAACCTTAAACCCAAGTCCACCGTCCTTTTTTCCATAAGTTGCGAACCAGTTCACCCAATGAAGGGATTTACCCTCTTTGTTTCCGGCCCAAAAGAACTTGTTCGTTATTGTGTCCAGTTCTTTTGCAGATGTTGATTGGGAATTTAAGAACCTGCATATGATAAACCAAAAGAGATAATAGGGTTTGATTGAATTAGAGTGCCTCTACCAGATTATTGAGGGAAAAAAACACTTCCATTCATCTATTCTAGACTTTGGTAATCAGCTGTTTGAAGACCTCTGTTTTGTGAGCGACTACGTCTAGACTAGTTCCGAGGTATTTTCCAAATTGTTAATCCCCGGGATCCCCAAAGAATACATTCTCTCATATCAGATGTGGTATAAGGGCTGAAAACAATGCTGAATTTATTCTGGTTTATCTGCTGGCCGGAAGCAACATCAATAAGTTTCAAGGAAGATGTTCAGTAACTCACAACCCACAAAGGTGTTTTTGGTAAACAGAACTGAGATCCACAAAAAAAAAAAATTTGTGGTTTATGGTTGGGCTGTTATTTCCATAGCTTATTCGCAGAAACCTCCTAACTTTTGAGCTCTGAGCAGGTTGGCTGAAAGAACTTTGGCACAAAGGATAAACAAAGATGACGAGAAAGGATCTCCTTTTCTAAGTCCATATCTAAGCTGGATCTCCTTTTTCTAAGTCCATATCTGAGCTGGAAATAAGAGGGGCAAAAATTGAAAGTAAGTTGTGCATGTGATGAAAAAGATGTTTATCGATATGATCCATATTCTTTTTGACCAAAACACATGGGTCTAATTGTTCTTCTTAAGGTGGCTTTGGCCTCGCCTTAGTTATTATGGTTGTCACGACATTCTTGCGATCTAGTGCAAATAGGTCTCCGCATCTCGTGCCTCTAACGACTATAAATTTTCCAGGGGCCTATCAACTAGAAAGATATTTCAAGTGTTCGTTAACATCATGACCAAGTTTTAAGCATCTCCCTTTACACTTTTCGCAAATGCGTTGTTCCAGGTTACCGCTGCCAACAAACTTGGCTATTTCTCATGTGCAAGTAAGTATGCATTTGCTCCACCTCCAGACTGCTCCTTTGTGTATACCGCATGCGTGGGACTTATTTGCTAGCCCATAGTGGCTGCGCTGAAGTGGCTATGTTCTGGACCCGCCAGAACGAACCCAGTCAATCTTGGCAACATTATCCGTGCCAAACATGTAGTAAAGATTGCTCAAAAGTGGCTAAGGCATGTAACACACAGAAATCGTCCCCAAGGCACGAGAATTGCCCTGCAAGGCCGGCCCAAAGAGTGTCATGGGAGTGCTTTTGACATAGGCCAGTCACCCGTAACTCAAGGCAAGGCCTCGGGGGTTAGTGGTAAGAGGAGAGAGTACCGGGTGTGCTTTCTTAACAAAAACTACGTGTAGTGGTAGTTTGGTAACTATGAATTTTTTTTTTGCAAGAATCTCTTTAATTTGTGCCTGTGTTTGATGGACATAAACATAAAACGAAACTTATTTTGTGGATCACTTCCACTACAAGAAAACAGGGTTTTAGCGACGGGGTAATCCGTTGCTAAAAGTCAAAAATCCGTTGCTAAAATAATTAGCGACGGATTTACCGTCACTAAATATCCCTCATATAAAAGTCTGTCACTAATAGTTTAGCGACAGAATTTTTAAATCTGTCGCTAAATATGTCATTTTTACAGACGGATTTATTTTTAATTAGCGACGGATATTCCGTCGTGAATTATATTTTTTAGCGACGGAGTTATATTTTCGAGACGGAATATTCCGTCTCTAAAAAACTATTTAGCGACGGAATATTCCGTCGCTAAATAATTATTCCGTAGCCAAAAGTCAATTTTTTTTTTTGAATTTTTTTTATTTTTCAATTACCCAGACCTGTAATACAATTTTCAAATCTGAACAATAACGCGCAATAATCAAAACAGAAAGAAATATATATAATCAATTATAAAAAATATTTATAATAAAAAACAACAATATATGTACAAGCCGGGAACCGGATATAGCCGGTTAGGAGAGGGGAGAAGAGTACAAGCCGGGCACGGGGGGGGGGGGGAAGCTAGGAACGGGCACGGGAAGGGGCTCATCAGGGGTTCCCGAGTCCCGGATCTGGATCCTGCTGATCCGGGGCCGGGGCGGCCTGTCCAACAGTGCCCTGCTCCCTGATCATCCGGCACACCACTGTAGCAATGCGCTGGATCTCCTCGTCGTCCAACTGAGGCCGAGGAGCCGGTGTCTGTGGAGGGGCAGCAGGGGGTGAGGACGCTCCTATCACGGCACAAGCAGTCGTGCTAGGCAGGCCGCGTATGCGGCCTTTCGGCCGATTCACGACCTCTGGCGTATCCAGCCATCGATTCAACCCCCCAGTACTCGCAGCCGTACTAGTGGACGCTGATGGCTGTCCGGACTGCTGCTCGGACCCCTTAGCTGTTCATACGAGGCCTGCAAAAATAGTGGTTTAACGATATGTTAGGGCATTAATTAACGAAACAGACATTGAGGATAGAAAGAAAAAAACATTAACTTAAATAAAGACTCACATCGATCTGCCGGACAATATCTGAAATATATTCGCCCGCCCGGTGCGTCTCATCCTTGTCCTTCTTCCGCACGTGCGTCTGATTATACGTCAGAGCTACGACCTCATCGTCCTCCAGATCCGGGTGCTCGACCGTGTTCTTGTGTCGGACGATGTCGTGTGGCACCGACCCCCCCGTGTGCGTCAGATCTTTGTTCTGTCTGTTCTCAGTCCCGCTCTTACTCTTGGTATCCCAACCTAGATATGCAGCCCACCGATCTATCATCTCCCCCCATACACGGTGAGATATCCAATGTGGGGAATATCTCGCCATGTCCGTCATCGGGGCACCCGCGGGCAGCGCCTTCTTCGCCCGGTCCCGTGCATCGTGGAGCCATCAGCGGTAATTCTTGCCGATGTAGGCAAAGAAAGCCTGCTGCCCCAGTACCTGCTGCTGAGGCGTGTCAAACGTGAACCCCTCCTGTAAGGCATTCAATAACACAAATTAACAACATAAAACAAACTGTAATTTAACATTTACTAACGCTGAAAAAAATACTTCACCATACCAGCCACTCCTTCCATAGGGCCTCCCTCGCAGCGGCATCCCAGTCCTTCCAGTACAGGCGTGGCTCGAAGAATCGGCCCTTCACAAGAACGCCGATCTTCGTCCTCGCCATATTCTCCAGGATCCTGCCAAAGAAGTAATTAAATTAATTAATAGAGTTCAAATATAAATTAACACTCCAAAATTTTATAATAAGGCATGAGGTGAAATTTTTAGTACTTACAGGCCCTCCTGCGTGAGCGTAACTCTCTGTTTACGCTGGGGGTCGATGTGTACCCCGCGTGTCGGACCACGGCCTCGTCGAGATCCTACAAAACATAGACATTAATACAGTTCAAATATAAGGCTAGCGAAAATGTACGAAACACCGTTATCAACTATACCTGAGGTAGAACCCACGGAAGATGGAGAATGCACGCGCGTGTGGGATGAATCTGCGTCGGGCTGGGGCGACGGCTCGAGCTGGGGCTGGGGCGACGGCGACGGCTGGGGCTGGGGCGACGGTGACGGCTGGGGCTGGGCCCCCGATGGCTGTCCGCGATCACTCTGTGCCTCGTCATCAGTAGGCAATGACGAGGTGGGACTAACCGGGGAGGAAGCAGCTCGGCGTCCAGCCCGGCCACGAATAGCCCTTATCCTATCCATATCTGACTTCATATAGATTATATACAAAGACATTAACACGAATAGCCCGTATCCTATCCTATCGCTAATTAGGGTTGATTAGGACTAATTAAGGTTATTTAGTCCTAATTAGGGTTTTGATGGTACCGAGTAGTGTTGATTAGTCCTAACTAGCGCTAATTAGGCGTAATTGGGTTATGTTAGTGCAAATTATGACTAATTAGGCTAACTACAATCAATATGCGCGGGTTTTGGGTTCATTTGGGCTAATTTGAGGTAATTACAGCTAATTTGAATTTCATCAGGTTCTTAGGGTTAATTAAAACTAATTAGGCTCGTTAGAGCTAATTAGGGTTAATTGATTTACTAAAATATTGTTAATCAGGACTAATTAGGGCTAATTATAGCCAGCCCTGGAGCCACGATTAGATTCCAGGGGGTGCATGCTAAAAATGTCGCATTAACCTAACTAACCTAAATTTAATGCATATTCAACAACGTCAATTCCGACACCTCATATAGGGTGTCGATATGGTGTCTGATACGTGTCTGACACCTCCGGACACGTGTCCGACACATGCCGACGCGTGTTCGACGCCTCTGGACACGTGTCCGACGCCCACCGACACGCACCTCCAGACACATCGGCATACGTTAATTTGTTTTTTAAATGTTGGACATCGTCGATCAAACGTGGTGTCCGTGTCTTCGCTAACTAACATGTATCTCAATCCAATTGGGTCTCATCCTCCGTCAACAACCTCAATTCCGACACCTCATATAGGGTGTCGATATGGTGTCTGATACGTGTCTGACACCTCCGGACACGTGTCCGACACATACCGACACGTGTCCAACGCCTCCGGACACGTGTTCGACGCCTACCGACACGCACCTCCAGACACATCGGCATACGTTAATTTGTTTTTTAAATGTCGGATACCGTCGATCAGACGTGCTGTCCGTGTCTGCGCTAACTAACAGGTATCTCAATCCAATTGGGTCCATCCTCCGTCAACAATCTCAATTCTCAAATGCTCAATGCAATAAAAATTAACAAAAATCACACATTCAATCCAATTGGGTCCCATCCTCCGTCAATAATCTCAATATCTCAAATTCTCAATGCACAATTAACAATCTAAAATCATCTTTAACTTTTCACAGCAATTTACATGTATAAGAGGAAGACAGAAGGTATAGCGTAGAGAAAATAGAGAGGAAGACAAGAACTTTACCTCACGAGAAATACTGCCGGAGGTGAGAAACCGTCGTCTCCGGTGGTCCCGGTGGTCAACGCTGCTCTCTCTCTCTCTTTCTCTCAGTCTCTCTCCTCTTCACAGATCTGCCGGAGGTGAGGACCCGTGGTCGCCGGAGCTGCAGGTGGTCGCCATCGTCGAGGGAGGTCACCGCCGGGGTCGAGGGAAGTCACTGCCGGTGTCGAGGGAGGTCGCCGCCGGGGTAGTCTCTCTCCTCTTCATAGATCTGCCGGAGGTGAGGGCCCGTGGTCGCCGGAGTTGCAGGTGGTCGTCGTTGTCGAGGGAGGTCACCACCGGGGTCGAGGGAAGTCACCGCAGGTGTCGAGGGAGGTCGCCGCCGGGGTAGAGGGAAGTTGGGTTTTGGGATTTTCGAAGAGAGAAGCAGATCTGTGAATTTAATAGACTTTTAGCGACGGATTTATTCCGTCGCTAAAAGTCCGTCGGTATTTGTACCGACGGAGTTTTTTGTGACGGAATAAATCCGTCGCTTAAATAATATTTCACGGCGGAGTGTTACCGACGGAGGTTTTCGTCGGTAAAACGCCTTTTCACCGACGGAGTTTTTTGCGACGGAATAAATCCGTCGCTTAAATAATATTTTACGACGGAGTTTTACTGACGGAGGTTTCCGTCGGTAAAACTCATTTTAGCGACGGAATCTATGCCATCGCTAAAACTCCGTCGCAAAAGACGCCTTTTCTTGTAGTGTTCGAGTACACATAACTTGAAGGAATGCAATTCCAATGTGATTAGAGTCCTCAAAGGGGTCATTATGATTCTTCACACAAGGTAATGTCTAATAATGTCACTTTAGCTTTGTCACAATTGCGCTGCAATTGTGACACCATGCCTCCTCTTTGCGTAAGCGCCGTCACCACGCTTCATGCCTATTCACAACATCCCCTTCTATGTGCCATGCACCATGCTCCCGTTACTGCATCCATCCATTGTGCCTTCACTAGCGGCCATGTACCGTGCATATTATCTGCATCTTGTCACTACACCCTAGCACCTATCCTTATTTTCAGAACACCATGTGCCCTTGGTTATGGTCGTAAAACATGCTTCAATCAAAATTTTAGAGTATCAAATAGTTGTGAGGGTCATCCACTTCTAGAGTTCCAACACAAGGGCCCCTCACCTTCTTGGGTAGGTGACTCATCCAAGACACTAACTAGGGGCCTTCTAAGTGCTCTAACACAGGACTCCTGTCTGCAGGATAGGAAATATTGCTTTGGACATTATTTACTCTGGTGTTATCTTCGATTATATGAGATTTCATAAGTGGTATAACATTCAGGACTCTTCATTAGCACTTTGACTTCAAACCTTGAGAATGGAGTTTGACACTTGGCCGATCATTGACTCCTTCATACTCCATGGCCATTATCGCCCAAGTTCTGCGATGCCTAACCATGCTTAACCGTCGTCTCCACGCTATATAACACCCCATTTTTATTCTGTAAGCAATATAATTTCTAGTACATATGTTTTACACCCTTTCTTCAGAAAGTTTTAGTGGGCTTTGAAGAAGTACCCAAAGTTAAGGGGGTTTTATGTTATTTTTTACATTAGGGTTTAAGTTTATGACTGGGATTTCAGCCACTATATTAGTTCTTCTTCTTCCTTAGGTACGAGAGATCATAAGAGAAAGGATTGAGTAGCTTAGTGGAGCCCTAATTCATTAGTACGGTAAGTGTAATTCGATGATCACATTGTGCTTTGCGTACTTGGGTTTTGTTTTGAACCGAAGGTTTTTCTCTAGATTAAAGGTTGATTATTGTTTGGTTTAGGTTTCAATTGTGTTAGAATTCAAGGTGGATTTTGTTATCAAATTGCTCAAATAAGGTAAGGGCTTGTCCTTATCCTTTTTACTGTGGTAGGGAATCTATTAGTTTCTCAATATTTCATCCATTATTCATCCTCTTTATGTGTTCTTGCACTCAGGGGTGGATCCAAGAAGTCCAACAAGGGGGGGACCAAAATGTCATAAAAAAAATTAACGGCTAACATAAAAGAATTCTCGTCACGATTGAATACGTTAAATGAAAAATAGATTGCTCAATTTGACTAATAATCATATAATTTCACTATTTATAGTGATTTATTTAACTTGTAAAGTTAGTCAACAACAAACTACTAATCTTGCATGCAAGAAATTTTACTCTTATTGTATATATGTATTATTAGTGCGATTATCAATATATGATGACAATAGTCACGTATAAGTTAACATACTATAAGAATTTAAATAAAAAAAGAAAAAAAAAGAACTAACCGTGAAATATTAGTGTTTACTTTAAAATCTGGAGATTTTGAATTTGAAAGAAGGAAAATAGATTAGGGAACGAGAAAGATAAAGACTACGACGGCCGGTGGCACAAAAAGTAAAAAAAACATTACAAAATGAAATCTAATACATTGATATATAATATGGTGGCATTTTAGTAAATATTTTAAACATAACTACCTATTATTTAAAAAAAATCTCAAACTTTGGGGGGTGCCATGGCCCCCGGTCATGTTTGGGCTCTGCCCCTGCTTGCACTTTTTGGATATGTTGTTATGTCGAAAAGTGCATTTCAGAAAGTATGTGGGCCTATCTTAGCTCCTTCACATGCTACTTACAATGCCCTGCCCTCTCTCATGCCATAGCTATCCAAAGATGACTGTAAAGTCAATGCCCCGTATAATTCCAAATTTTTTTTCTAATTTCTAGTAGTCACTTTGATTTGCTATAAAATCTTCATTATGCATTAGTTTTTAGCGATTCTTATCTTCCTGGAAACTTCATAAATTTTACTTGAAATTTGTAGGTTTGAGTTTTATGAGATTCTTCATATTTTTGTTTCGAAACTGCCATCGTAGAAATCTAGTATGCACAGAAATATACTATTTCTGGAAACCACTTTGATTTGCTATAAGCTCTTCACTACTCTTTGGTTTTTAGTGATTCTCTTCTTTACAAAAACCTGAGGAAGTCTAAGTTGGCTTTTTAGTTTTGAGTTTCTAATATTCTTCATATTTTTGCTTCAAAATTGTCCCTGTACAAAACTAGTTTGTGAACAAGATATGTTGTTTTTAGAATTTTTGATCTTAAAGAATTTTTGTTAGCAGTTGGTTTTCTATGACCTTAACAGTACAAAAACTTTATCAAGTCTTCTTTGACTCTCATTTTTTAGAAATCTGTTTATTTCGTGGTTGGAACTACCTTTGAACAAAATGGGTTGACACAAAACTTTTCGAGCATAGATTGATTTTGTAGGCTTCTTTCTCTTTCCTTTCACATTTGATCTTTGTGAGCTTAACCTTTTGTAAAGGTCTGATCTTTACTTTCACCCCATCGATGCTATATGTTTATTTGCTATCATTGTTCCATCGTGTATTACCAATTCAGTCTAATTTTGAACATCAGCTTTGAGTTTATTTTATTTTTTTGGTGCAATCGGCTTTGAGTTAGACAAGACTAATTTGAGGGGTTTCTTCAAACACACGTCTATGTTGGCGATAATGGACGCTTAGCATGTGAGTGGTATGCATGCGGTTGATGTTTTGTACATTTGGTTTCAACATATGGGTCTTTTGGACCAACATAGTCTCTTTATTCTTTCTCATAGCATTCCATGCTCATTACACATATGCCTAGGGTTCAAATGCCTATTGACATTTTTGTTGTTATCTGATATAAGCACATCATTTTGTTCATTTGAAATCATTGGTTATTGTTTTTCCTTTTATTCAACTTCTTTTGCTGCCTCTAGCATTTCCGTACCTTAGTGGGCAATTCGAGCTCACCTTTATACTCTACCTTGCCCATTGCCACATGTGAAAGATGTGACTAAAGGCTCTAACAGTTTCAGAGTTTTGGAGGGGTTTCTTAGTTATTTGATTGGGTTGGCCTTATGTAAGTTGTTTTAGCCACTACTTTTAATACTTTTGTGTAAGAGATTCTTAACAAAATAGATTCTTTTAGATTGTGGACTTATGGATAGATTTTGTTTAATGGATTAAAATGCTCTGTTTATGCTTGATTTAAATAGATACATAACGGTATCTCATCTTTATGTAAGACTTTGATTGCAGTCACGACTTTTATTTTAGGGGCGTGACGTGCTATGTGCCCCCAATACTCTGTCAGTCGGTCGCACCTATGTGCTACCTCTGTGCTACATGCCCCATTCACATTAATTGATTGTGTCCATGCGCCACCAGCACGGAGCATTACCGCTGACTTAAACTTACTACCATGCCCTAATTTTTGTCCTCATATTCATCACACCATCCACGTCTTGGCTTGCTCGTGGAACATGGTTTAATGTGCTATTTGGAGTGTGCACCATCCTTTGGTTAGGCGACTCTTAATTGGGACAAAACCTCAAGGTGCCTCAAGTGCTTCGGCATGAGTATTCCTCTTTCGCGAGGTAGGCGACTCATTTGGGACACTACCTTGGCCACTAGGGTAAGTTATTTCTTTGAAGAACTGCCTCAGCACACTTGGATTGCTTTGGCACAAGAACTCGTTGTCGAATAATGACTTCCTTGAGGCATTATAGCTGAGGGCATTCCAAGTGCTCCGGTCGGAGGAGTCCTTTTGTAAGGTAGGCGACTCTTCTAAGAAATTATCTTGGCCTACTGAGTAGCGCGATTCCTCTAGGAGATTACCTTGACGAGATCTAGGTGCTCGAAGACAAGAACTCAGAGCAGGATGAGCAAACTCCGCCACACACTATTTTCGATATGAAGGTTCGAGTATTCATGCTTGAGGACTTATTTTTCTTTCACGCATGAAACTTTTTCGAGACACTACCTTGGACTATTGGGTAGGTGACTCCCCGAGGTTGCATGATCTTAGTGCTCTGGCACAAGGGCTTGGTCTTAGATAGGCGATTCCTCTGGCGTACTATCTTTGCTAAGGTAACTATGTGGCTATTCTATGTGCGTGGCACCGTGGGCTTTTTATTGGCACCCCTTAGGATCATGAGCCCCATGTCACTCAAAGATGAGAGCAAGTTTTTGGAAGGCATCACGCTGAGTCTGCTTGCTTATTTGGTGTTGGGTCTTACTCACCACTGACAGGTTCTCTGTGTCTTTCGACGCCTATGTGGGGCTAATGGCTAGATCGAATGCATTCTATGGCTGCAACAGCATTATGTGAGTTAGTTTTCTTAGGTAGACATAGCAAAGCTATTCTGGGTAGGTCGAGTGAGTATGGCGGTCCAACGTCTGACTAAGAACTAACATATGGTCCACCCTCGACGAGGTGGAACCTCTGTGGAGTGCCATGTCTTATTTAAAGATAAGGCCTTTTCAATTGCCTATCAATAGTGGACTTGAGAGGTCATTGTGAGGAGGATGGACAATAATGTATTTATTTGGACAGCACGCTAGACTTTGAGACTTACAAATTTGAGAAAAGGAAAAACTCAAGGATTAGACCTGGACTCCCGACCCTTACTCTAGACCTTGACATTCAAACATTATAGTCAATGGGAGTCGAACATTACTAGTTTCGTGTGTTGATGTGTAATAGCCCGAACATTGGTACTTTCTAGCCGATTATTTCATTTCTTTAGCGACGGTTTCTAAAAGCAACATGTAGCTTCAATTAGCCTGACTGAATTTTATCGGCAATCTTTAGTGGCAAATTTTAGGAACCATAAGTTATGACTTAATATAGCAATTACATGTGATATTGATTGAGGCCTTTAGTGACGATTAGTGTAAAAAATATATTTTTTAAAACCTTTAGCGACAACCTTTAGTGACGATTAGTGAAGTGGGGTTATTAAAAATATTAAACTTAATTTGGGTATATAGGCTCATAAGTGAAAAAAAAATAACATATGTGATTTTCTTTTTAGTCAACCCTCTAGTTTTGGAAACAAATCAAAGAAGGAACAAAGGAGAGAAAGAGGGAGAGATTGAAGCATTTAGAAAATAGAAGGGATTGTATTTCATTCGGTTACTAGAAAAATAGAGGAAAAGAGGGAAGAAAAGAAAAGCTCGGCAGAGAGAGGGGGCGGGGGGGGGCTGAGAGAGGGCCAACAGGGAATTCCAGTGACGGGAAAATCAGTGATCGAAGTGCAAATCCAGCTAGGAGCAACGTGCAAATATCGGTAAATATCCAAACTATGTTCCTCGATTTAATTCATGAAATTTAGTGTTTTGCGGGGTTGAGATGTGCATTGTGAAAGTGTGTGAGTAAGCTGTGTGTGAGGTGTTTGAGAGTGAACCATTTAGAGAGTGTACTGTGTGTAAAGAGAGTGGGTGTGGCCGTCGGATGATGCTGGCCTGCTGGTTAGGCAGCTTACGTAAAAATGAGGGAGTGTTGTGAGAGTTTTGTATGGGTAATGAGGGGTGTTATTAATATGAGTGCACGGTGCCATGAGTGTGGGAGTGCACTGGTGTGTGTTATATGTGGGTGTAGTGTGTGTGTGTGTAATGGAAGGAAAGGGGTGTGAAAGGCCGTGCAATGGCAGCCCATAAATGTGGTTGTGTGTCTTTCGGGAAAAAAAAATGAAGTGTGTTGTGGGAAGTGTGTATGTGTGAAGTGGGTTTGTGAGAAGAGATAAGAGGAAGAGAAGCTGCGTAAACAGTAAACAGTAACTTTGTATTCTGGGTTTGGACAGAGGTGGAAGAAGACGATGAATAGTGATGGGTTTATGCTGTAAAGTGGTACACTGTGCTTGCACAGTTGTACCACGTGACTGTTGGGTAATGTACAATTATTGAAAAATATTGAAACTTTATAGGAAGGATCTTAGGGAAATATTAGAATTACTGATAGAATTTCATATTTTTCTGATATCATTTGGTATTTTTAATTTTTTTTTAATTTTAGTTTTTCTAAAAACATTTTGGAGCCTCTAAAATTCATATTAAACTCTGGAAAAATTTCAGTAATGTTTTTGTAGTACAAAGACAATTCAGTTTCAATTTCATAAATTTTAGAGTTGATTTGATAATATTATCCATATCGCATTTGATTTAGGTAAATGAATGATTTTAAAATAATTCTGACACTTTTTAATTTTTTATTTTAATTTTTATATTGTCCTCATATATTTTAAAGCCATTTTAAAATGTATGGGACTTTGGTTTGAGCTGGAAACATTAATAGCAATTTTTGGGCTTTTCTTGTATTAAAAAAATATTTTAATTAAAAAATTCCAAAATTCAGAATTTGACTTTTTATAATGTTTTAAGCTATAAAAGTATTTTATAGAATTTACTATGAGTTTTGGGGAATCGTTATGCATTAAGGAGTGTGTGGGGTTCTCGATTAGGTTAGTCGTACGCAGAAACCAGTTCGATTTGGTTCGAGTTGAGAGTATCAAAGGGAGTAACATTTAAGAAATTAGCTTTGGGTCCACAGTTTATGAGCCTATAATTTTATTCTGATAAATAGTTCGTCAATATTGGTTAAATCAAAGGATCTGTACGAGGTTGCTTAGCAGCGCGCATAGCTTGGATCGAGGTAAGGAATTCTATCCGAACCCAATGTCATTACTCTGATTTTAAATGTTTATAATAACAATTTTATAGACTACATTGATTGTTGATTTTATGATTGATAATTTTTTTAATTGCCCATGAAACCCTAATTTGAGGCGTATAGCGATCGTTTAAAATTCTTATTTCATTCTCATATGTTTATTGATTGCTCATCGTAAAACATTTTCAATTGTATTTACTCCTTCCAAATGTTGACATGAGTTAGTAATTTGGGAGTTATAAGGATGGTGCATTTTTTGGCGTTATAAGGATGGTACATTTTTTGGCGTTATAAGGATGGTCCGTTGGTTGGGTTAAACTAGTACCTAAATAGACTAGTCAGTATACATATGCATATGTAAAGCATATCGAGCACTGTCGGGGTGTCTTTGTTATAGTGTACTACTCATGTTCAATGTTTTCTCTTTCTGTTTTATGGCACATGAAGTGTTTTGAAATGAATATTGATTTAAGAGATTGAGTTGATATTTGTCCCTATGTTTATCATTGATTTTATTTGAAAAAAAATAATATTTTAACAGTTATCATTGAACTGTAAATGTAATGACCGTCTGTATCATTTCACTGTTTTTCAATGTTTGAAAAGCTCACTCTCCTTTGACTTCATTTCCGCAGGTGATAGCCAGCATTAGGTTGCCCGAGAATGGATTAGAGCCGAACGTAAGGAAGAGATTTGATCTTAGTATTTATCATTAGAGCCCTGAGTGGGTGAATGTTATTGTTTAAAATTTTAAAACTTAGATTGATGTTTCATCTACGATAGTTTACTAAGATTATGATTAATGATTTAGCTGTTCTGATAATAGTAGTTTATTCGGTTATGAAGCTATTATTGTCTTAGTGTAAGTGATTGAGCGAGTGTCTAACGTTCTGAAAATTTCGAGATGTTACATGATGTGTTTTCTTGCAAGGTTTTAATCACTATATAACCTTTGATTATGAAATGTTATACTATGAGTTGAATACACTTTAGTACCTCAAAAGTACACGAAAATCTCACTTAAGTGTTTAATTTACCTGACTCTTTATTCAAACAATAGGTAAGTGCTTCATCTATTTTTCCATCAAAATTGATAACAGAGCTTGGTCAATTAGGTCCAAAATTAGAGGTGAATACGTCAAGCACATAAAAGAGTTAAATTAGAATAAAATTGAAAATGATCTTGAAACATATAAAAACTAATCTAGATCTTTTTCTCTTCAAAGGAGAACCACTGGCCACTGCCCCCTCCCCGCCACAATATCTAATTGGCCGCCTCCATGTTTAGTTGCAAAATTGCTGCTCAACAAACACTACTACATACCGTTGCCCACCAAACTCAGCACTGTTACATGCGACGCACACAAACACATACACGAAGTGCGTGTAGACAAAGCACACACAGCACAAATGACACACACAGTGAATACACACAAACACTCGACACCCCCCCCCCTCGGGGTCCCCCATCGCACATCGCCCACCCACGAGATGCAACCCTCATGCACACACAACGCCTTTAGCCCGTCGGTTGTTAACATAGTTATTTCATCAATCTCGGAGACTTCTTCTAGGAGTGGTGGTGGTTTATGTGGGGCTTGGGTGTGGTAGCACTGGAGGTATGATGAGTACTGGATAAGAGAGTGGAGAAAAAGAAACGAAATTGAGAGGGGAGGAAAAAAAAGTAAACAGTAAATATAGTGTCAGGCAAAAATCATAAAATAGACATTTCGTGCAACTGTTAATTATTTGGATAGAAAACCGTTAGAGCTATTTGTTGAGGGAATACAAAAACAAACCTTTGTGCGTCGAATTAAATGATCAGGTAGTGAAGTTAGATACTTGTGTGATGTCGAGGCACTTAAGTGTATTAACTATGATATTATATAATAAAAACTTCAAAGGCCATGACTAACAACCCTAACTGAGCAATAGAGCATCAGCGTAGAAAAAATGAAATCAACACGAAAACACCGAGGAAACTTGCCTCTAATATAAGTTTTTTGAGTCCATATTAACTTTTTTAATTCCATGTCTCAAATTTACTTTGAAGTATCCCATATTATTGTTTGGACAAACATATGAAGATAACTCCAGTAGTTTTTTGACGCTATATGACTTCGGCTTAGAGACTCAATAAGATCTATTTAAACCCCATAACACTTGCAAAATATTCCCGGATCCCAGGAATCAAATTTTAACGATTAAAACAGGCTTGTAACAAAAGATAAGCAAAATCATCCTTCATCAAGATTATGAAGTTGGACAGTTGAAGTCGTCAAGCTCTTGCTTGGATATCCTACTTTTCCTAGTTTGACATAGAGGCTTATTCTTCGGTTTATGTTGTTCTTTTTGTCTATGAGGAAAATGATATATGCTCTTGTTTTGTTTTATCTGAGTAATAAGTGATTGGTGTGTCCTATTTTGTAGGATGGTTGTGATGGCAAGGAGCAAGAAGCAAAAAGTGCAAACGAAGACGAGTTCTCTTGAGTAGTCCGTGGTTTGCACTTGGAGTGTTGTTCATCTATATGTTTCATTAGTGTTTGGTTGTTTCGTGAACATCAAGGTATGGTTAGAGCATGAAAGTTTTAAGAGCCTTTGTTAGGATGATGATGGTAAACATGTTGCGATGGCGATCACAATTAAGTGGTCAGATTGATTTTCTATGTAATTAGGTGTTTGAGGATTATAATATTCTTATGGTTTGATGAACTTTATTATGTGCACCATTGTTAGTACTAATTACGATTACAGGCTATTGTGAAATGAATTAGATGCAATAATTAGTGACAATAATAAGTATATCCAAAAAAACAGAAAATAGAACATGTGCCTAGGGGAAGTTCCGTGGATGCAATTAGAAAAGTTGTAGACTTGTATTAGTTCCAACAGCATAAACCGTCGGAAAAGAGGAAAAATGCCGACGTATATCAGTCCCCAAAAGTTTTAAAAATCATTGAAAAAGAGGGGAGAAGCCAACGGTAATATTGTCGCCAAATGTCTTAAAAACCATAAGGCCTACTATATATCCATAGGCAAAAGTCTTAAAAAATGTAGGCACAAAGGGGAGAAGGTCTACAACATATTCTTAGGTAAAAGTCTTAAAAACCATAGGCATGGAGATGAAGGGGCCTACGGTATATGAGAAGGCAAAAGTCTTAAAAACCGTTGGCGTAAGGGACTTATGGCAAACTCAGTATATGCATTTCCCTACACAATGACCGTAGGCCTATGTCTTTACTACCGTAGACATATGTCTATGCTATCGGAGGAAACACCCATGGCATAATATTATAGGCATAAGCTATGCTGACAGTACTTTCTACTTATGCCAATGGTTCAATGCCGTAGGCGTGAACCGTTTCTCTTGTAGTGAGAGGGAAGATAAAACAACGAAATTCTAAATATAAGTATTAGGTAAAAATTGTAAAGTAGTCATTTTGTTCGAGTCTGTTAAATATTTGGACAGAAAAAATTTAGAGTTACTTGTTGAGCTAATAAAAAATCAGACCTTTATTTGTCAAACTAAATGATCACGTAATGAAGCGTGATATTTGTGTGATGTCAAAGTAATAAAATGTATTAACCATGGTATTGTTGAATGATAACTTCGAAGACCATGACTAACAACACTACAATAAGCAATTGAGCATCATCCTAGGTAAAATGAAAATAGCACGGAAGCACCGAGCAAACTTCCCGCCAGTATAACTCTTGGAATTTCATATTAACCTTTTTGGTTCCCCCGCCTCAAATTTTCCTTGCAGCGTCCCACATTATTGCTTGGACAAGCCCAAGAAGATAACTCAAATAGCTTTATGACGCTAAGTTTGGGAGACTTAGGCCCCGTTTGACACTCATTTTTTTTTTCAGTTTTGGAAATTAAAAAAAAAAAGTTCATTTGGTAACCATTTTTTTTCCTTCTAAAAAAAACCAATTTTTAAACTGAAGAGTGAAAAAAAAAACTCCAAAAACTTTTTTTTTTCACTTTTGATTTTTTTTAGACCACCACGCCCTCCCACCGCCCACCGCCGGTAGCCACCTTAGGCGACCACGGTCAGTGGCTTGCAGGCAGTTGCCGGGGACTGCCGATAGCCACCTCCTGCCGCAGGCAGCCACCGCCGGGCGACAGTCACCTCTGGCGACCACCAGCGGCAAATAGCCACCACCACCGGTGGCCACCGGCGGCCACCTCCGGAGACTGTCGGCGACCACTGCCGGTAACCACCAGCCACCGTGGACCACCCCTACGCCCCGCCACGGCAAACCACCACAAAAAAACTCAAAATAAAATTGGGTTATCAAACACCCACTTGTTTTTGTAAAAAAAAAATAATAATAAACTGCTCTTTAAAATATATATTTTTTTTAAACTGAAAACCTATTTTTTTTTTTTTTGTCTAACGAAGCTTTAGTAAGATCTAGTTAAACCCCATAACACTTGCAAAATATTTCTGGATCCCAGGAATTGAATATTAATGCAAGTGTGTATAGACAAAATGAGCTTGCAACAAAAGATAAGCAAACTTATTCTTCATCAATATTATGAAGTTGGACACTTGAAGCTCTCATGCTCATGCCCGAATATCCTACTTGTCTTAGTTTGACATTGAGGCTTATTTTTCAGTTTATGTCGTTCTTTTTGTATATGAGAAACATGACATATATTTTTTATTTGTACTATTTGAGTAATAAGTGATTGACGTGTCCCATTATGTAGGATGCTTGTGATGGCGAGGAGCAAGGAGTAAAAAATGTGTACGAAAACAAGCTCCCTTGAGTTGTTCGTGGTTCGCACCTGGAGTGTGGTTGGTCTATATGCTTCATTAGTGTCAGGATTTTTCGTGGACATTGAGATATGTTTAGAGCATGAAAGTTTTTAAGAATCTTTGTTAGGATGATGATGGTAAATCCAGTATGATGGCTATCGTATTTCAGTGGTCAGATTGATGTCTTTTCTATGTAATTAGGTATTTGAGGATTATATTATTCTTAAGGTTTGATGAAGTTTGTATTGTGCACCATTCTTAGAACTGATTATGTTGCAGGTTGTTGCGAAATGAATTAAATGCAATAACTAGTAACAATAAAATTGCATCCAGGAAAAGCAGAAAATGGAAGTTCGGTGGGCCGGTACAAATAGATAAGCTATAGACTTGTACCTATTTTAGCGGCATGAATAGTGGAAAAATAGGAAAAATGCTTACAATATATCCATCGCCAAAAGTCTTAAAAACCGTTAGCAACGAGGGGAGAAGCCAATGGTAAGTTTCACTACAAGAAAAAAGACTTTTAGCGACTGACATTTCCATCGCTAAAAGCCTCATATCCGTCGCCAAAGACTTTTAGCGACAGACTTACCTTTCTGTCCCTAAAAGTTTGTTGCCTACAACCCTGTCGCTAAAAGTTTTGTGACAGAATTTTGAAATCCGTCGCCTAAAGTCAAACTTGAACTACAGACAGAAAAATACAATTAGCGACGGAATTTCTGTCGCTAATTGTATTTTCTCTATTTAATTTTTTATATTTTTTTAGAAATAATTTACTACGTGAAATATTTAGCGACGAAAAAATGCATTGCTAAAAGTTTTGATGACAGAGTTTTAGCGACGGATCACTAAAAGTCTGTCGATTAATATTTTCAGGAACGGATTGAAATCCATCGCTAAAAGTCAAATTAAATTATTATTTTTAATACCCAAACCTGTAATTACAAATTCTCAACAAATACAATCTTAATCCAACAAATAATTCTCAATGCACACTAGGGTTAAATACTTGCTGATCCATCAGCAATTATTTCACCCTAAAACAGACAACACATGTAAAATATAATGAATTCTATAAAAATCAAAAAAATAAAATGTATACAAAGTTCAGAAGGGCATGAGAGTGGGGAACAATAAAGTAGGGGTGGGGATGGGAGTACAAGTCGGGGGAGGGGGGGGGGGGCACGGGAGCGAGATACAAACAGCTAGGAGGCCAGGAAAGGGCTGATAAGGGTCGACGAGTCCCGGATCTGGAGCTTGCTGATCTTCCTCGTCCACGGGTGCACTAGGAGGAGGATCCGGCTTGGCATGTCCAGCAACATTGCCCTGAACGTAAAGGCACAGACGTATTAATCTTGATAGTAATCGTATAAAGTGTTTAGTCAATGTATATAGTGATTGTACTTGATTATTCGCCGCGATCATCCTATACACCTCCGTAACAATATGACAAATATCGTCCTTTTGTAACGGCGATCGCCCCACGGTCGGTTCTGCATTTGTGGAGGGGAAGTGGGGGATGGGACACTCCTACCGGTACACATGCAGCAGTACTAGGGGGATGCCGTGTACGCGGCCTTTCGCCTATTGACAACCCCCGATCTCTCCAGCCATCGCTTCGATCCCCCCGTACCTATGGACGCTGATGGCTATTAGGATGCTGCCTAGACCTTCTGATCTGTTTGTACGAGGCCTGCAATACAGTGATTTGACATTCAAAACACTAAGACGACAAAGATCGAATATAAAGGAAAAAATTTAACAAACTAAACAAATTAATTTGTAACTTATATTGATCTGCTTGGAAATATCTGAAACGAAGTCCCCTTTCTGGTATCGCTCATCCTTATCCCTCTTCCTCACGTTCGTCTCAGTGTACTCAGAGCACAGACCTCATCCGGCACCAGGTTCAGGTGCTTAATTGCATTCTTGTGCCGGAGGACGTCATGAGCCACCAACCCCTCGTGTGCGTGGGATCTTTGTCCTGTCTGTTCTCGCTCCCACTCTTACTCTTGACTTCCCAGGATGTATCAGTCCTCCACATATCAACCATCGCTCTCCATATTGCTGGCGTTATCCAATGAGGGGAAAATTCCTTCCACTCCTCCATTGGGGTACCCTCAGGCACCATCTTCCTCGCCCGTTCTCGTGTATCGTGCAGCCATTGTCGGTAATTTTTGCCAATGTACGCAAAAAAAGCCTGCCGCCCCAACCTTACTGCTCAGGCGACTCAAACTCGAACCCTTCATGTAAGGCATCCAATTACATAATCAATACGATTAATTTAAAATTACGTTCTAATTAAATAAATAATGACTGAAACACGCGGCTAAAAACCATACCAGCCACTCCTCCCATAAGGACTCCCTCGACATGGCATCCTAGTCCTTCCAGTATAGGCGTGGCTCGAAGAATCGGCCCTTCACAAGGACGTCGATCTTCGTCTTCACCGAAGTCTCCAGGATCCCGATAGAGAAACATCATTTGAATGCATTAAATAAGTGGACATTAATAAATATCCGAATTGAAGATTGTAAGTACTGCATTATGTAATTGTTTTGCTTACTGGCCTTCCCAGGTGAGAGTAACTCGCTGTTTACACTGGGGGTTGATGAGCATCCTGCGTGTGGGTCCACGACCTCGTTGAGATCCTGTAAAACACCAACTAATATAATTAAAATACCAGTCTAGCATTATGACCAAATGTCGTTATCAAGCATACCTGAGGTAGAACCCACAGAAGAAGGAGAACCAGTGGGCGAGTGGGAAGATTCAGTCCTGGGCTTGTCCAGCGGCTAGGATTGAGACTGGGGCAGTGGCAGGGGCTGCAGCTGGGCCTCGGGCTACATCCGCGGTTGGGGCTGGGACTGGGCCCCCGCCTACTGGACGTGAGCACTATGTGCCTCATCATTAGTAGGCAATGACGAGGCGGGAGCCACTGGGTTGCCGCAGCTAGTCGTCCCCCGCAACCATGGATGGTCCGTAATCTATCCATGTCTGACTTCGTGTACAACAAGTCCAAATTAAAGAAATTAACACATACAAAACAATGTATAGTCCGCATCATGTTACAACACTATATAAATGAACTGAGTATATATATGAACAGAGTATAAAAACACTTTATGAACTGAGTCTTAAAAGAATGCATGTTACAGTAGTACAAGTCAATGATATTCATTTTGGGAATCATTGTCGGACTCGTCGTCCTCTTAACCGAGTAATTCTTCCTCTTCGGCAGTAAACTCAGCCTCATCATTTTCAACACTTTCTACGTCTTCCGTGTCATCATCTATGACTTCTTCTCCTACATCAACTGTTGGTTGAAGAGGAGATCGTCCTCCTCGTCGTCCACCTCAACAGGTACTAAGACATGTGCCTGCTCAGCTTGCTTGAAAGGTGTCTACCTCACTGTCATATTCCACAGGCAATTTCTTGAAATTGATAATTATATACCAATGAGATTTGAGATTTGCGATGTCCTCCGCATAAAAGACTTGTGCAGCTTGACTAGTAAACACAAACGGCTCATCTGATGCAAATCTTGACTTAACATTGACATCTACAATCCCCTGTGAGCTAACACGGATTCCTCTACTGCATGTGACATCGAACCATATACATTTGAACATTACCATGCAATTTTGGGAACCCAAATATGTTAGCTCAACAATCTCATTTAGCTCTCCATAAAAGTCCATTCAATTCTCGTCATACCTATCACCGTTGACCAAGAGTCCACTGTTTTGGGTGTATTTTGTCCGGTCATCATCTTTTACGTTAAACCTAAACCCATTAATAATATAGCGTCCATGACAAGCTACATGTTTAGTAGGGCCTTGAGCTAGTAATTTTAACCAAGAGGCTACAGGAGCATCGACCGATTGAACCTATTATATAAGACGGTGAAAGTTAATAAACCACATATGGAATGGCATATGAAACGCAATATATTTTGGTTAAAGACTTACTCGTCTTCTGAACCACTCTACATATTACAATTTTTTATGAGAGTTAAGTCTAGTGGGATCAGTGATTAAAGATTCTGCATCGAATTCAATGCAAATTGAGAGAGTTAACCCACTGACCACACATTTTCAATTATGTACAGTAAGCATCTTAAGTCAGAAACTTACTCAATGAATGCTGAAACTTCATCACAATTTAGAAGGGCAGATATTCTAGCAGCACTGTACTCCACATCCGTTAGCCATTGAGTATAGGTTCATTAGAATGAACTTCCTGACTGCTTGAATATTAACAATTGCCCTTCCAAATGTGTGCTGGCTTTGGGTTCATTTCAGCCTAGTTGATTTAACCTTGTATCAACATCAGGCCCAAAAGATTGGCTACAAAAGTTTGCAAGCTCTTCCATTATGTAAGTCTCAGCAATTGGGCCCTCAACACGAGCTTTATTATGGACTTTCTTCTTTAAGTGGGACATGAACTTAGAAGTTTAATGAATATAGTTAGGTGGAATATCAATGAATCAGTGTTTGCATTACCTGTAAATGAAGAACATAGAGTTAAAGCAATACCTCTTGAATGGATACATCCACCGATATTGCACAGGCCCACCCATCTTAGCTTCATACACTAAGTGAACGGGAAAATGCTCCATTGAATCAAAGAATGATGGTGGGGAGATTTTCTCGAGCTTGCAAATTGTCAACATAATGTTCTTCTCAAGCACCTCCATGTTACTCACCCGAAATGTAGAAGAACAGATATCCTAAAAAAAATGAGATAATTCAGTTTAAGTCTCGCATACAACCCTTGGCAATAGTTCCCAGAAGGCAATATGAATGAATCTTTCCATAAAATACTTGACAGTCGTGACTCTTTATCCCTTGAAACTTGCATTTCAATACATTGCAACAATGAGATATATTGGACGCATACCCATCCGGAAGCTTCAAATTCTTAACCCACTGACAGATCTTCTCCACATGTTTCTTGTCTAGACAGTAGGTGCTTTCGGAAGCAGCATCCTCCCGCTGACTGTCCGAGGATGCAGTTCACGGAGTACACCCAACCGTTGTAGATCTTTTCTCTCTTTAAGGTGATCTTTCAATTTTCCCTTGAAATTCATCACTGTGTTGAACACATTATAGAAAATATTCTTCTCAATATGCATCACATCCATTTTATTTCAGATAATGAGTGTCCTTCAGTAGGCTAACTCCCTGAAAATACATTATTTCCTCCAATTGTGCTCTTTCCTGTATCCTGGAATCTTCTAATCCGGCACACTCTTGCCATATGGTATGTCAGTATCAAGTGCCTCCAGGTGTGAGAACAATTCTTCACCAGATGGGTAGTCCAATGTGACAACTAAACGCTCAATTGTCCCGTCAAATTTATCTTTCTGCCTACGGAACTGATGGTCTGGTGGCAAAAGCTTCCGGTGACTTCCGAACCATGAGGGCTTCCCGCCATCCTTTAACGTATGATAGGGATTCACACCCATACAGGCAGGGCATGCTAACTTTTTATGTGTACTCCACCCACATGTCATTCCCAATACAGGAAAATTGTATATAGTCCACATCAAAATAGCCCTCATCTAAAAGTTCTGTTTGAGGGATGCATCATAAGTTTCGACTCCATGATCCCACAGCTGTTTGAGCTCTTCAATAAATGGCCTTAAATACACATCTATATCCTTACCGGGACTCTTCGGCCCTAGAATAAGCAACGACAAAAAACATATACGGCTTTTTCATGCATATGCTTGATGAAATGTTGTACGGGACAATAATGACAGGCCATGTGGAGTAAGGCATGCTAGACTGCCCGAAAGGGTTGAACCCATCGGTCTCTAGACCAAGTCTAACATTCTGAACTTCCTGAGCAAAGCTTGGATGCCCGGTCAAACTCCTTCCACGCCTCTCCATCAGCTGGGTGTGTCAGCACATCGACATCGTTGCTACGAGTCTCACAGTGAGCCCTCATGTGTTCAGCCATATTGGAGGAGTAGTACATCCTCTGAAGCCTTGGGGTAACGGGAAAATATCGCAGTACCTTCAATGCAATATTTTTCTTCTTCCCTTTATCCGGTTTATATCTCGAATGATCACATACTGGACACCGTGTCAAGTCCTTATTCTCTTTTCAGAACAATTCACAGTCGTGATTGCACGCAACTATCTGCTCCTAGCTCAATCTAAGTTTTCTCATCATCTTCTTTGCATCATAGTACGACGGGGGCAGCTTTTCACTCCGGTAAAATTTCTTTCATAATAATAGCAAACTCATTGAATCCTTTCTCACTTAGCTTGTGGTCCAATTTCAACTGTAATAACTGACTAATCGTAGACAGCCGTGTGTGTTTCCAGACTCCATCTCACAACAGCTCCTCTGCGTCTCTCAACAGATCTTAAAAGTGATTAGCACCCTCGTTCGGCTGCTGGGAACTGTCATCGTCGCAATAGTTACCCCATTTAACATTAGAATGTCCAACATTCATAATCATATCTCGGTAATCATACTGTGCCTCCTTCCTAACGTTAGCTTGACTAGCCCGGTTAGATGACAATACTATCGTTTTCCCGTGCTGCGTCCACCTTGTGTATCCACCCATAAAACCGTACAAGCGAAGATGCCATTTTACCACCATTCTTGTTTTCCAATGCAACAACTCACATATATTGTACGAACACCTTATCGTTCCAAAGTCAACATGTGCAGGATGCATGTAAGCGAAGTTGAGAAATTCGTCAACGCGATCTTTAAAATCATCATCATTCTTCCTTTTCATCCAACTTCGATCGACCGACATGACGACTGAGATTACGTACTATATACCACCTTAAATTATGACCAATAATTAGGATATAGTTAGGGTTTATCAGGGCTAATTAGGGTTTACATTGGGTATATCAGGGCTAATTTGGGTAATTAGGGTTTAATTAGATTAATTAACCCTAATTAAGTTAATTAGGGTTAGTCAAAGCTAATTAGGGATAATCGGGTTCTATTAGGGTTGATTAGTATTAATTA
The DNA here is from genome assembly GCA_033070095.1 of Escallonia herrerae. Taxonomy (NCBI): domain Eukaryota; kingdom Viridiplantae; phylum Streptophyta; class Magnoliopsida; order Escalloniales; family Escalloniaceae; genus Escallonia; species Escallonia herrerae. The sequence goes on along the minus strand of JAVXUP010000957.1, from coordinate 96,630 downwards.
GGGCTAATTTGTATTAATTAGGGTTTATCGAGGTTAACCCTAATTAACCGTAATTAGGTTTATTAGGATTTATTAGGGTTAATTAGGATTTATCGAGACTAATTAAGATTAATTTGGGTTTAATTAGATTAATTAGGTTTAATTAGGGATTAATTAGGATTAACTATGGTTAATTAAAAGTTCCTTAGAGTTAATTAGGGCTCTTTAGGGCTAACTAGGGTTAATCCGGTTAAACTGGGGTTATTAGTATTAATTAGAACTAATTAGTGTTAATTAGGACTAACTACGACTAATTAGGATTTACTTAGATTAATTAGGACTAATGTGTGTTAAACTTGATCATTAGTGCTTAAATACGCTAATTATGATTTACTCAGATTAATTAGGATTAATTATGGTTTACTTAGATTAATTAGGGCTTAATGAGGATTTAATTAGGACTTAATTTGATTTAATTATGGTTAATTAAACTCGGAGTACAATTAAACATTATAACAATTATAGCAATTATAACAAACCGTATACAATTACAGTACACATCATAACAAATTAAATTCAATTACACTACACATAGATGAATTAAACCACATGCATTAAAATAAATTAGGGTAAAATGGAGCTTACAGGAGGTGGTGCGGTGGCGGTAGTGTGATAACGGCAGCGGTGGTGCAGCTGCAGTGGAGGGCTTAGGGGAAGTCGAGGTGAGGGGCGCCGCACAGCGTCATGGGGGTAGGGGGCATCGCCGGAGGGGGGACGCCAGAGGAGGGGGTCTCCGAAGGGAGAAATAAGAGAGAGTGAGAAACTGAGAGAGAAAACGGGGAGAAAGAAAAAAGGGGGGGGGGATTGGGCCTTTTGTTATAGGACGTTTAGCGACGAAATTGTCCGTCGCTAAAACTTTGTCAATAAAAGTCATTAATATTTAGACTTTAAGCGACAAATTTTTTTAGTGACAGAAAACTCTGCCGCTAAATAATTTTTAGCGACGAAGAAATTTTGTTGCTAAAAAATATATTTAAAAATATGGCCAAAATTTTAAAATATTTTACCAACGGATATTCCATCACTAAAAACCTGTTGGAAAAAATCTGTCGGTAAAAACCTTTACCAACGAATTTTTAGAGACGGTATATTCCATCGCTGAAAGAGACTTTTAGCGACGGAATTACTTCCGTCTGTAAAAATCCTTTTTCTTGTAGTGTTTGTCGCCAAAAGTCTTAAAAGCTGTAGGCTTAGAGATGAAAAGGCCTACGGTATATCGGTAGGTAAAAGTCTTAAAAACTGTGCAAGGGACTTATTCCAAACTCCCCTTTATTTTTTCAGCCCAATTGCTCTTTTGATTTTGGAGCATATGTGTGTCCCTGGGAAATACCGGAGGCTTATGTCATTATTACTGGAGGCATACGTCTATGGCATCGGAAGAAGCACCCCACATCACACTACCGGCATAGGTCTGCCAACGGTTGGCATAGAGCATTGTAGTGAGTAGGGAAGAAAAGAAGTAATTTGTAATTATTGTGTAGGTAAAAAGCGTAAAATAGTCATTCTGTTCGAGTTTGTTAAAATATATGGATTGAAAACGTTTAAAGCTACTTGTTGAGTGAATATAAAATCATACCTTTATGTGTCAAACTAGATGATCCGGTAGTGAAGTGAGATACTTGTGTGATGTCAACCATGTTATAATTTAATGACAACTTGGAAGACCATGACTAACAACAGTACTATGAGCAAATAGAACATCATTGTAGGAAAAATGAAATCAACATGAAAATGAAATGTCAAACATGTAGCTCCAAAGTACAAACTACAAGCGTACATATAGTGTTAGGGACCTATGCCAAACACATAGGCACAAAGGGGAGAAGATCTGCGGAATAAGGGACTTATGCCAAACTTAGCATATACATGTCCCTACAGAACAACTATAAGCTTATGTCTCTTCTATCGTGGGCATGTGTTTATGGTATAAGAAGAAGCACCCCACGACACACTACCGTGGGCATAAGCGATGCCTACACTACCTTCTACTCATGTCAATGTCTTCTAGTGAGAGGGGATAGGAACAACTGAACTGTAATTATAGTGTTAGAAAAAGCGTATAATATTAGTCATTTTGTTTGATTCTGTTAATTATTTAGATGAAAAACATTTATAGTTATTTGTTTAGTGAAATAAAAATCATGTGCCAAACTAAATGATCTAGGTAGTGAAGTGATAGTTGTGTGATGTCAAGGTACTAAAGTGATTTAATTATGATATAATTTAATGAAAACTTCGAAGACCATAAGTAATTGACAACACTACAATGAGCAAACTGAGCATCAACGTAGAGAAATGAAATCAATATGAGAATGAAATGTCAAACATGTAGCTCCTAAAGTATGAACAAAAAGCGTACAACCCTTGGTTTCGTATTTTATCAACTCTAAGTACTATAATCGATTTAGCGTGCTTTGTCCTTTGTTGGGTGGGTGTATGCAATTATGTTTGATGGGCTTTGTGCTCACCCCCCTTACTTTCAGGTTTCATCCGTACGTGTTCGAAGCTATGCAAAGGATTATAAGGCGTGGCTAATTAAGTAAGAAACTTTTTAGGAAATGATTTTTCTTTTATATTTATTGTCGAATAGATTTTTCTTTAGATTTTATTTTGGACCTTCGCGTAGAAATAATTGAGGTCAATGTAACCATTTTAAGCTAGTGTGGCATTTATTGATATTTATTAAAGACTTATTCTTAGATGCTCTGAATACCCAATTGGGAGACTTTTGGATATTTGAGATTTTCTACTTTTATTTATTTGAAATTAACACTCCAAAAAATTGGGGGGAAGGAGGGGGGGGGGGGGGGGGCTGTTACATTTAGATTGAAAACGGTTAGAGCTACTTGTTGAGTGAATACAAAAATCAGACCTTTGTGTGTCAAATTAAATGATCACGTTGTGAAGTCAGATATCTGTGTGATGTCGACGTCGACACACTAAAGTGTATTAACTATGATATTATATAATAAAAACTTCGAAGACCATGATTACCAAATCTATACTTAGCAAATTGAGCACCAGAGTAGCAAAAATGAAATTAACACAAACACATAGCAAACTTGCCTTTGATATAAGTTTTCTAATTCCATATTAACTTTTTTCATTCCTTGTCTAAAATTTTACCTTGGAGCGTCCCATAATGTTGTTTGGACAAACCTATGAAGATAGTTCAAGTATCTTTTTATTGGGTATGGTTTCTTTGACTCTGGTTTGGTTTTATTGGGTATGGGATAACCTTGTTTTCCTTTGGGGGGGGGGGGGGGCAGGGCCTCAAATTCGGGGGTTTTGTGTATGTGTGTGCACATTGGGGGTGGGGGTGGGGGTGGGGGTGGGGGGGATGTGGGGGTTAGAACCTTAGGGAAAAGGAAGGGGGTGGGGTACGGGGTATGCTAGGTTTCTACATTACGTTTGTATTGATTTTTTTTCTTTTAGGAGTGAGGTTGGGGGGGGGGGGGTATGTATCTTAGATTTGCCGTAGTATATGGTTGTTGCTTCATTACTAGTGTAATGGCAACATTTTGTTTGGTATTGGAAATGCCGGTGAAAAAGAGTCGACTTGCGATGTTAAGGCCCCTTCGCCTCTTGTCTTTGTGTTGCGGTTCTGTAGGTGATTGAGTACACGTTTGTTTGGTGTGGTTCCAGCTGTCCTCCTCATTTTAATATTGTGTTGCATTTTTATATATTTGGTGTAGGCTTTTGGCATGTTACGAAAAGTTAGGTTAAAGTGTAAAATATGCTTTAATCTAATTGTAATTTGTATTAGATCTATAGGTTAGTTGTTAATCTTTCGTGTTAATGGTAGCAATTGTTGATATCTTTTATGTCTGTAAAATAGATGATCTAGCTGTGACGGCTTGTAAAACTTTTTATATATGAAATTTCTCATCTTAACCAATATATATATATATATATATATATATATATATATATATATATATATATATATATATATATATATATATATTCAAGTACCTTCTTGACGCTAAATGACTTCATCTTAGAAACTCAATAAGATCTAGTTAAGCCCCCATAAGACTTGCAAAATATTCCCGGTCCCAGGAATCGAATTTTAATGATGTGTGTGTAGACAAAATGAGCTTGCAACAAAAGATAAGCAAAATCATCCTTCGTTAAGATTATGAAATTGGACAAATGAAACTGCCATGCTCATGCCTGGATATATATATATATATATATATATATATATATATATATATATATATATATATATATATATATATATTCAAGTACCTTCTTGACGCTAAATGACTTCATCTTAGAAACTCAATAAGATCTAGTTAAGCCCCCATAAGACTTGCAAAATATTCTCGGGTCCCAGGAATCGAATTTTAATGATGTGTGTGTAGACAAAATGACCTTGCAACAAAAGATAAGCAAAATCATCCTTCGTTAAGATTATGAAATTGGACAATTGAAACTGCCATGCTCATGCCCGGATATCTTACTTTTCTTAGTTTGACATTGAGACTTCTTTACCAGTTTATGTTGTTCTTTTTGTCTATGAGACACATGACATACGTTCTTCTTTTGTATTATTGAGTGACGAGTGATTCAAGTGTCCCATTTTGTAGGATGGTTATGATGGCGAGGAGCAAGAATCAGAAATTACAAACGAAGACGAGTTCCCTTGAGTAGTTCGTGGTTCACACTTGGAGTGTGGTTGGTCTATATGCTTCATTAGTGTAGGGTTGTTTCGTGGACATAAAGATATGTTTAGAGCATGAAAGTTAGAACCTTTGTTAGGACGGTGGAAAACACTTTATAATGGCGATCATAATTAAGTGGTCAGATTGATTTTCTATGTACTATGGTGTTTGCAGATTATAATATTCTTCTAGTTTGATGAATTTTATTATGTGCACCATTTTCAGTACTAATTAAGATTACCGGCTATTGAGAAATGAATTAGATACAATAATTAGTGACAATAAAAAGTGTATCCAAGAAAAACAGGAAATAGATCATGTGTCTAAGGGAAGTTCCTTGTGTGCAAATTGAAAAGCTGTAGACTCGTACCTATTCCAACGGCATGAAATGTGGGAAAGATGAAAAATGCCTGACGGTAGGCTACCGATCAAGAGCTCATCGTTCACTACATGTGCCTTTGAGTGACGTCGAGGTACGAAAGTGAATTAACAATGATATAATTTGATAAAACTTCGAAGACCGTGACTAATTAACAACACTACACTCAGCAAATTGAGCATCAGCGTAGGAAAAATGAAAACAACATGAAAATGAAATGTCAAACATGTAGCTCCTAAAGTATGAACAGAAAGCGCACAACCCTTCTAGTATAAACAAATGCATGGACTGTCAACACTAATCTAGGCCGGTTTACCTACAGAAAATACATATCAAGCTTTGAAATTTCACCCACTTCCTGCTGCTGCTTCGATGTCACGTTGGTGCAGCCCTCCTTAATTAGGGGATCCGGATTCGGATAAGCAGAGTCCAAGCTGGGTGGAGGAGCTTCATCGAGCGTCCGTTGGAGAAATTGAGCAAAAGCGAAATCTGCCGCTGAATCCCCATTACCACCAGAAAAGCTGTCAAAGTCAAAGCTGGGTAGAGGAGCTTCATCGGGCATCGGCAGGAGATATTGCGGAAAATCGCAATCTGCCACTTTTGATTCCCCATTTCCACCAGAAAATCTGTCCACTCCCAGGTGCTCATTCTCATTGTGTGGCACGCCATCGTTTCCTGAGAGCATGGCAGGGTATGAAACTGGCATATGCTGAGTGACGGAATAGTGTGGAGCTTGAACGTCACTCTGGGTTTCTTGCCTCTGAACTTGGTCATTCTGGTCCAATCCCTGAAGGTGCCCATTCTCATTATTGTACGGCTTGCCATCTTCTTCTGGCATATGCCAAGTGACCAGATGTGGAGCTTGAATGTCACTATGGACTTCTTGCCTCTGGACTCGGTCATCCTGGTCTTGAACGTCACTATGGACTTCTGGCATATGCCAAGTGACCAGATGTGGAGCTTGAACGTCACTATGGATTTCTTGCCTTTGAACTTGGTCATCCAGGTCTTGAGTTCTTGCGGGTTTGCGTTTGCCACTTGCTTTCTTGTAAATTCTACACAGAACCCAGTTGTCTAACTACAAGAAGAAATTGGTCAAGGGTCAGTTCTGTTCAGAAATTAGGCATGTCTCAATATATATTGGTGCTTGAGCCCTGCTGAGTTATTTCAAAAAGCTTTATCAAGAGCTTTACTACAGTGCAGTTGTAGTGCCAAGGGCAGTTGTAGTGTGGCATATATACTCTTGACAGATTAGCTTGAGCTTGTGGGCTCTGAGTAGCCCTTGCCACGAGCTCCGCATAGCACGTAGGTTTCTAGTTGGCTAATTTGTGCTGGCACAACGGTGGTTGTAGCTCGTGCGCAAAGGTTGATCGAGTTGTGGCATTCAAGGGCGAGCCAGTACGAGTCACTAGACACCAAGCAACATTAGCAAGTCTAGGTGCGGCGCCCCAGTCAGCAGAGCTGGGATTGGTTGATTTCAAATGGGTAGTTGCTTGGATTGTTGGTTCCTTTTATGCAAGTTTCTGTGCGCCGTCTCAGTTAGGAAATGGCAGCGTTTGAGTTGAAACTGAAGCCTAGGCAATTGGGCTGCCACTTCAGTTTGTGATGTATATTTGGACTCGCCGACGTATAGAGAGTTGTACAAGTCCTTAGGCCAAATTTTATGTCCCGCGTAATTGTGTGAGGCAATTAAAGGCGGAGAAGTGATTATCTTGTTAACTACTACGTGTTATGGCGAGTGCTTTCTTCTTATGTGTGTGGACCTAACAGTGACTTGGTATACACTTGTGGATATTGTGAAGCACTGGTGACTAAGTTGGGTGCCAACTTAGGCCATTACAAATCTGACCCCTTGACAGATGAGCAACCCCCTTCACTTTCCAAACATTGTAGGTTAAAACGAAAGTATATTTAGCTTGGCAATTACAATTGACTTATTATGAGCATGCTAGTTCACTAAATAGATAGCTTATGACCTTTGAAACTGAACGTAAGTGGAAGACATTCAATGTACCTTTGCACCCCTTTCTTGGCGGCTCTGGGGAGGATTCAGTACAAGGAACTCGTGCATTATCCAACTAGTCTTGCTCCCACGTGAAGGATTTCCCACGTAAAAGACCAAAGCCTTCTTGGTGCCAACTACTTGACCTTCGTGTTTGATCTCTTTATCACCGCCCGTTGCTTTCCAATACCCCCCGCTAGCAACTCTATTTGGTCGATTTCCATTCTTGTACTTCCGGTCTCTCTGCGTAAAGAAATACAAGCACTCTCCCCTTGACCCGCACATACCTATCAACAGTAGATAATAGAAGATTTAAGTCCAAAACTTTTGATCGGATCCACAAAGTTACGCAAGAAAGCTGAAAACTAACAAAATACTGTAGCAATTCACTGAAATAGAAGATTCCAACTGATTCGAATCTTCTCTCTGCAACTAAATCATAAAAGAAAGGCAAGTCCGAAACTTTTGATCGAACCCACTCACATACGCGAACAAGGAAAAGGAAAAGGAAAAGAAAAACTTTGTTCTAACCTGCGAGCTCTTCGGGATGGTACCGGTACAGATTCACCTCGTAGATCTTGTTCGCGGGCAGTGCCTGGTTCTGGACCTTTTTGGCCAAGTAGTGAACGATGAGCTCTTGATCGGTAGGCTGAAAACGGTAACCCGGAGGAAACGAATTCAGGGCACGAGGATCAAAGCCGCTAAGAACGCCATTGTCCTGAGGTTGGTAGGCAGTGCAGTGCGGTGTGGGAACTGGAACAGAACTCAAGTAGCTTTGCATGGAGTTGCCCTCCATCGTAGGACTCTGAGTAAGAAACCTGAGACACTAATGGATGTAAAAAAGTAACGTTGCTGGACATTTGCATGGTTTTATAGGCAAAATATTTCTTTTCCGCTTTGGATTTGGATAACTAGGCCTTCCTTCTCTAGGATTCCATCCAACTTCCGGCGTAAATTACTTATTTATCAAAGTCAAAATTAGTAAGTCAAATGTTAAAACTTTCTTTTCTTTATGCGAAAGTAACACAGAAAATTAATGTGGCTTAATTGTTGAAAATATTTTTAAAATACCAAAATGATAGTTTACGTCCTAAATAATGTTGATCTTGAAAAACAAATAAGTTTTATTTAAGTTTTCTATTTTTCTTTTTGACTTTTACTTTTGCGACACTCCATCCTACCGTTTTGGTATTCTTTTTCTTTTTCACCCCAACTTATTGACACTTTGCCAAAATTTATGAGTTAAAAGTTTGTAGATATTATGGCCTAACCGTTGTAAACCTTTTAATACTAGGAAACCAATTCTAAAATTTTAATTATGCAGAATCGAACATTTAAACATATAAGCTTTTTTTACTGTTCTTTTTTATTTTTACACTCTTTTATTATGCTACATGTCACCCTATTCTCTTATTGTCATTTTTCTTTCTCTTTTATCCCAACTTTTTAACCGTTTACCACAATTTATTGTTAAAAAATTCATAGATACTATTGGCCCAAATTTGTAAACCTATTAAAACTAGGACACCAACACTAAAATACAATTACATATTGGGCTGTATTCCTAACCGTTAATATCTTAAATTAAAGCACTTTCAAACAGCAAGATAAATTCTCACAAACCCCTACTTATTAACTATTTACTAGGATTTATTATTAAGAAAATTAGTAGGTATTATTGGCCCGACTTTTATAAATCTTGTAAAACTATAAAAATCAATTGTACAAGTTCTAAAACACTACCTAATCGACATACTTATATATTAGGCCTTCATTTTGACTATCAACACCTCAAATGTATTTTAAAATAATAAAATAAAATCTCTAAAATGCTAAAAAGAAACAAACCCGTACTTATTAACTCTTTACTATGACTTATTATTGAAAAATTCGTAAGTGTAATTGGCCTTATTATTGTAAACCTTATATCATATACTAGAAAATTGGATCTTTCTAAAATTCTATCTAATCGATATTTTACAAAGTAGGCCTTGAATTTGACTATTAACACCTCAAAATTATTTTTTAAAAAAAGAAACAAAATCTCACAATTGTAAACTACAAAAAGCATGTATGAACATTAAAGATAAATATTTCACAAATTAAAAATTTTCATTTCTTTTTACTGAAGCAATACACAACCCAAAAATTCTTAGTCCTAAAAAATATTTCAAATCAAAATACAAGTTTTTTTTTTTTTTTAAGAAATTAACTTGTAATGAAACAAGCTCAAACTCTAAAATTGAACTCACATTAGACATCCATTTACTCTGTAATATATAGCATTGCAACTACAACACTACGTTGCCCAGTACGCTGTTTAATTTAATTTTTAATATTAGGTTTTGGTTTAAGTTTACGACTGGGATTTCGGCCACCATATTGGTTCTTCTTCTTCCTTAGGCATGAGAGACCAGAAGAGAGAGGATTGAGTAGCTTAGTAGAGCCCTAATTCATAAATACGGTAAGTGTAATTCGATGATCACATTGTGCTTTGCGTACTTGGGTTTTGTTTTGAACCCAAGGTTTTTCTCCAGATTAAAGGTTGATTATTTTTTGGTTTAGGTTTCAATTGTGTTAGAATTCGAAGTGTAGTGCGTTACTGGATTTCGTTATCGAATTGCTCAAATACGGTTTGGGTTTGTCCTTTTTATTGTGGCAGGGAATCTATTAGTTTCTCAATATTTCATCCGTCATTCATCCACTTTATGTGTTCTTGCACTTTTTGGATGCTTGTTATGTCCAAAAGTGTGTTTGACAAAGCACTATCTTAGCTCTTCCGCATGCTACTTACGATGCCTTGCCCTCTCTCATGTCGTAGCTATCGAAAAATGACTTTAAATTCAATGCCCTGTAGAAGTCTAGAATTTCTCTTGTGCCACTTTGATTTGTTATAGAATCTTCATTATGCATTAGTTTTTAGTGATTTTAATCTTACTGGAAACCTCATAAATTTTACTTCAACTTTGTAGGTTTGAGTTTTCTGAGATTCTTCATATTTTTGTTTCGAAACTGTTATCGTGGAAAACTAGTCAGCGTAGAGATATATATGCTAATTCTGGAAACCACTTCGATTTTCTATAAGCTCTTCATTACTCATTGCTTTTTAATGTTTCTTTTCCTTACAAAAACCCAAGGAAGTCTAAGTTACTTTTTAGTTTTGAGTTTCTATTTTTTTTCCTCATATTTTTGCTTCAAAATGGCCACTGTACAAAACTAGTTTGTGAAAAAGATATGCTGTTTTTAGAATTACAGATTAGTCCATACTTCCTAGGGGTGCAACTTGGGCCGGGCAACCCGTGGACAAACCGTGTTAGCCCGTAAAAATATGGATATGGACTTACTTTTATAGTGATCATGGTGGATGTGGACTCAAAATTTTGGGCCTGTAAAAAATATGGGCTGGACATGGACAGATGTTTCTACAGGTCCGTCCAGCCCGTGGAAAAACCAGTCCGTCTAACTGTTATATAATATAAATTATAATATATTTAGTGTATGTATGTGTGTGTGTGTGTGTATTTATGTTATAATATATTTATTTTGTTTATTTAGTCATTAAAAATCATGGATCATATAAGTTTATACAATCTCGACCGTCAAACTCTTAACTTAATAAAATACAATTTTTTTTCATATTTTCTGAACTCTCAACCCCCACTTCGACAAAGTCAAAACCTCAAAGCCAAAAGTATACTTATATTCTTGTCTTATTTTTTTTAACTAGGTTGAGCGACGTTCCCACTTTTCATTCATGTTTAGAGATCTTTGAAGACTTTATTTTTTCTACTTTATTTCTTATTATAGAATTAGAGACTCTTGTTTTTTTGTCCCAAATATTTGTTTCCATGCTTATATTTAAGTTTATTTTGAGACTTTAATTTACTTTATTCATTATCATGAATAAATATTAGAGTTGGATGGTCAATGATATGTTTTGAGATCGTTTTAAAAAAGGTAATTCATAACCATGGACAACTCGTGGACAGCCCGTGTCCAGCCCATGTCCACCAAAATTTTGATGGGCTTGGCGTGGACACATATTATTTGGCCCGTAGATGGGCTGGGCTGGACACGGACATGACTTTTGTAGAGTGGGCTGGTCATGGTCTAACCCTTGGGCCCGTCCAGCCCTCCCAAGTTGCACCCCTAATACTTTCTAAAGAAAATTTTGTTAGCAGTCGGTTTTCTATAACCTTAATAGTACAAAAACTTTGTCAAGTCTCCTTTAACTTTCATTTTTTTAAATCCATTTATTTCGTGGTTGGAACTACCTTTGAGAGAAATGGGTCGATACAGAACCTTTCGAGCATAGATTGATTTTTTAGGCTTCTTTCTCTTTGCTTTCACATTTGATTTTTGCGAGCTTAACCTATTGTAAAGGCTTTGATCTTTACTTTTGCCCCATCAACTTTATATGCTTATTTGCTATCATTGTTGCATTGTGTATTACCAACTCAGTCTAATTTTGAACATCAACTTTGAGTTAGACAAGACTAATATTGACTATCTTTGAATATCTGTCAAATTTGAGGGGTTCTTCAAACACACGTCTATGCTGGCAATTAGTGGATGCCTAACATGCTACTCGTATTCATATGGTTGATGTTTTGTACATTTGGTTTCGATATTTGGGTCTTTGGAACAACATAGTCTCTATATTCTTTCTCATTGCATTCCATGCTCATTACACATATGCATAGGGTTCAAATGCTTAATGACATTTTTGTTATCATCAGATATAAGCACATCATTTGTTCATTTAATATCATTTAAAATAATTGGTTATTGCTATTTTGTTTTGGTGTCTCTGGCATTTGGGTACCTTAGTGGGCTATTTGAGCTCACCCTTGTATTCTACCTTGCCCCTTGCCACATGTGAAAGATGTGACTAAAGGCTCTGACAGCTTCGGAGTTATTGAGGGTTTTTTTAGTTATTTGAACTACGTAGCCTTGTTTTTGAGAACTTTACCCGCATGCATGTAATTAGATTGGGTTGGCCTTGTGTAAGTTGTTTTAGCCACTGCTTTGAATGCTTTTTTGTAAGAGATTCTTAACAGAATAGATTCTCTTGGATTGTGGACTTATGGAGACATTTTTTTTAGTGGATTTAGATGCTTGTTATACTTAATGTTAATAGATACATAGCGGTATCTCATCTTTGCATAAGACTTTAATTGCAGTCACGACTTCTATATTAGGGGCATGACACGCTATGTGCCCCTGATACTCAGTTATCCGATTGCACCTATGTGTTACCTCTGTGCCACATGCCCCACTCATATTCGTTGATTGTGTCCACGTGCCACCAGCAGAGAGCATGATCCCACACTTAATCTTACTACCATGCCCCAATTTCTGCCCTCATATTCATCACACCATCCATGTCTTGGCTTCCTCGTTGAACATGGTTTAATCTGCTAATGGAGTGTACACCATCCTTTGGTTAGGTGCACTCTTAACCGGGACACAGCCACAGGGTGCCCCAAGTGCTTTGGCATGAGTATTCTTATTCGTGAGGTAAGCGACTCATCTGGGACACTACCTTAGCTAGTGGGGTAGGTTATTTCTTCGAGGAACTGCATCAGCACACTCAAATTGCTCTGGAACAAGAACTCGTTATCAGATAGCAACTTCCTTGAGGCATTATATCTAAGGGCACTCCAAGTTCTTTGGCCGCGGGAGTCCTTTTTTGCAAGGTAGGCGACTCTTCTGAGGAACTATCTCGGCATGTCGGGCAGCGAAATTCCTCTAGGTGATTACCTCAACGTGATCAGAGTGCTCGAAGATAAGGACTCAGAGCGGGTGAGCAACTCCTTCAGACAATATTTTCAATATGACGATTTGAGTATTCTAGCCTGAGGACTCATTTTCTTTCATGCATGAAACTTGTTCGAGACACCACCTTGGCCTATTGGGTAGGTGACTTCCCGGGGTTTGCATGATCTTATTAGTGCTCTAACATAAGGACTCAGCCTCAGATAGGCTACTTCTCTGGCACGCTATCTTTGCTAGGGTGACTGCGTGGCTAGTCTATGTGCTTGGCACCGTGGGCTCTTTTGTAGCGCCCCTTAAGATCATGACCCCTATGTCACTCAAAGATAATATCAAGTTTTTGGAAGGCATCACGCCTAGTCTGCTTGCTTATTCGGTGTCGGGTCTTACTCACTACTAACAAGTTTTGTGTGTCTATCGACGCCTGTGTGGGGGCTGATATGGCTAGATCGAATGCATTCTATGGCTGCAACAACATTATGTGAGTTAGTTTTCGTGGGCAGACAAAGCGAAGCTATGCCGGGTAGGTCGAGTGAGTATGTCAGTCTGACGTCTAACTAGAACTAACATATGGTCCACCCTTGACGAGGTGGCACCTCTATGGAGCGTCATGTCTTACTTAACGATAAGGCCTTTTCAGTTCCCTATCAAAAGTGGACTTGAGAGGTTATTGTGAGGAGGATGGACAATAATGTATCGATTTGGACACTCTCAATGTTGCACGCTAAACTTTGAGACTTACAAATTTGAGAAAAGGAAAAACTCAGGTATTAGACCTCGACTCCGGACCCGTACTCTGGACTTTGACATTCGAACATTATAGTCAATAGGAGTCGAACATTACTAGTTTTGGTGCTGATGTGTTTTATTGCAAGGTTTTAGTCACTATATAACTTTTGATTATGACATGTTATACTATACTTTAATACCTTAAAAGTACACGAAAATCTCACTTAATACTTAAGTGTTTAATTTTGACACTTACCCGACTCTTTATTCAAACAATAGGTAAGTACTTCATCTAGTTTTCCATCAAAATTGATAACTGAGCTTAGTCAATTAGGTCCAAAATTAGGGGTAAATTCGTGAAGCACATAAGGGAGTTAAATGAGAATAAAAATGAAAATGATCTTGAAACATAAAAACAAATCTAGATCTTTTTCTCTTCAAAGGTGGAACACCGGCCACCGCTCCCTTCCCCGCTACAAAACCGAATATTGCCATCCAACTAGCCGTTGCCCACCAAACTCAGCACTGTTACTGAATACACACAAACACTCGAAACCGCCCCCCCCCCCCCCCCCCAGTCCCCCATCCCGCATCACGCACCCACTAGGCGCAACCCTCATGCACACACAACGCCTTTAGCCCGTCGGTTGTTGCCATAGTTTTTTAGTGATCTCGCCCACCAGCTCTATCCACCTCTTTGATGAATTTGAGGTTGGAGGGCGGCAACGGAGTGGTGGCGTTAAAGTCGAAGAGAATACGATAGAGGTCGGCCGAAAGAGTGGGCAAATGCCAGAAACAACAAGGTGTTAGTCTTGGTGGAGACTTCTTCTAGGAGTGGTGGTCGTTTATGTGGGGCTTGGGTGTGGTTGCAATGGAGGTAGGAGAGTGGAGAAAAAGGAACGGAATTGAGAGGGGAGGGGAAAGAAAAAAATGTAAACAGTAAGTACAGTGTCTGGTCTAAAGCATAAAATAGCCATTTCGTTCGAGTGTTAATTATTTGGATGGAAAACAGTTAGAGCTATTTGTCGAGTCAATACAGACCTTTGTGCTTTAAATGAAATGATTAGGTTGTGAAGTCAGATGCATGTATGATGTCGAGGCACTAAAGTGTATTAACTGTGATATCATATAATAAAAACTTCAAAGACCATGACCAACAACCCTATACTGACCTATTGAAAATCAGAGTAGGAAAAACGAAATCAACACGAAAACATCAAGATAACTTGCCTCTAATATAAGTTTTTTTAATTCCATATAAACTTTTTTGATTCCCTGTTTCAAATTTACCTTGGAGCGTCCAATATTATTGCTTGAAGATAACTCAAGGAGCTTTTTGACGCTAAATGACTTCGTCTTAGAGACTCAATAAGATCTATTTAAACCCCATAACAATTGCAAAATATTTCGGGATCCCAGGAATCGAATTTTAATGATGTGTGTGTAGACAAAACGGGCTTGCAACAAAGGATAAGCAAAATCATCCTTCATCAAGAATCAAGATTATGAAGTTGTTTAGTTGAAGCCGTCAAGCTCATGCTCGAATATCCTACTTTTCCTAATTCGACATCGAGGCTTATTATTCAGGTTATATTGTTCTTTTTGTATATGAGAAACATGACATACGCTCTTGTTTTGTATTATTTGAGTAACTAGTGATTAGCGTGTCCCATTTTGTAGGATGGTTGTAATGGCAGGAAGCAAGAAGCAAAAATTACAAATGGAAACAAGTTCCCTTGAGTAGTTCGTGGTTCGCACTTGAAGTGTGGTTGGTCTATATATGCATCATTAGTGTAGGTTGTTTCGTGGACATCGAGATATGTTTAGAGCATGAAAGTTTCAAGAGAATTTGTTAGGATGATGATGGTAAACATTTTGCAATGGTGATCATAATTAAGTGGTGAGATTGATTTTTTTATGTAATCAGGTGTTTGAGGATTATAATATTCTTATGGTTTGATGAACTTTATTATGTGGACCATTGTTAGTACTAATTACAATTACAGGCTATTGTGAAATGAATTAGATGCAACAATAAGATGTATATCCTCCAAAAAAAAAAAAAAAAACAGGGTATAGAGCATGTGTTTATGAGAAGTTCCATGGGTGCAATTACAAAAAATGTAGACTTGTATTAGTTCCAACGGCATGAATCATAGGACGAGAGGAAAAATGTCGACGGTATATTAGTAACCAAAAGTCTTAAAAAAACAGTTGGCAAAGAGGGGAGAAACCAACGATAATTTTGTTGCCGAAAGTCTTGAAAACCATAGATGAGGGAAAAAGGCCTACTATATATCCGGATCCGTAGGCACAAAAGAGAGAAGGTCTACAGCATCTCCATAGGTAAAAGTTCAAAAAACTGTAGGGACAGAGATGAAAGGGCCTACAATATATTGGAAGGCAAAAGTCTTAAAAACCGTTGACGTAAGGTACCTATGGCAAAGTCAGTATATATGCATTTTCCTACGGAATGACCGTAGGCTTATATCTTTACTACCATAGACATATGTCTATGCTATCGGAGGAAACACCCACGGCGTAAAATTGTAGGCATAAGCTACACTTACAGTACTTTTTACTTGTGCCAACGGTTCAATGCCGTAAGTGTAAACCGTTTCTCTTGTAGTGAGAGTGAAGAGAAAACAACTAAATTCTAAATATAATGTTAGATAAAAAAGTGTAAAGGTAGTCATTTTGTTCGAGTCTGCTAAATATTTGGACGAAAAAAATTTGGAGTTACTTGTTGGGCTAGTAAAAAATCAGACCTTTATATGTCAAACTAAATGGTCAGGGAATGAAGCAAGATATTTGTGTGATGTTGAGGTAATAAAATGTAGGGAAAAATTTGGCTGCTACCCTGATTGGAGGAATCTTCCTCCTACCCCTTATATAGCGACAATCAGTTATCTCTAAATATTTTTAGTAACTTTTATTTAGTGACACTAAAAAAATATCACTAATAATTGTTACTAAAAGTGTTAGAAGAAAGGTCGCTTGAAACATTTAGCGACAATTAATTGTCACTATACATGGAGTTGAAGGGAAAATCTTACGATCCGGGTAGGAGCCAAAGTTTGTTCTTAAATGTATTAACCATGGTATTATTTAATGATAACTTCGAAGACCATGACTAACAACACTACAATGGGAAATTGAGCATGGAAACACCGAGCAAACTTCCCTCCACTCTTGGAATTTCATATTAACCTTCTTTATTCCCCCGCCTCAAATTGTCCTTGCAGCGTCCCACATTGTTGCTCGGACAAGCCCATGAAGATAACTCGAATACCTTTACGACGCTAAATGACTTCGTTTAGGAGACTTAGTAAGATCTAGTTAAGCCCCATAACACTTGTAAAATATTCCTTGATCCCAAGAATTGAATTTTAATGCACTTGTGTATGGACAAAATGGGCTTGCAACAAAAGATAAGCATAATCATTCTTCATCAAGATTATGAAGTTGAACAGTACGCTTTCATGCTCATGCCCGAATATCCTACATTTCTTAGTTTGACATTGAAGCTTATATTTCAGTTTATGTTATTCTTTTTGTCTATGAGAAACATGACATACATCCTTACTTTGTAGTATTTGAGTAGTAAGTGATTGGCGTGTCCCGTTATGTAGGATGCTTGCGATGGCGAGGAGCAGTAAGCAAAAAATGCATACGAAGACAAATTCCCTTGAGTTGTTCGTGGTTTGCACCTGGAGTATGGTTGGTCTATATGCTTCGAAGCGTAAATATAGTGTACGTCTAGTAATTAAATGATCAACTAATTGTAAATATCGTGTACGTCTGGTAAAAAGCGTAAATATCCATTTTGTTCTAGTCACTTAATTATTTGGATGAAAAACGTTTAGAGTTTCGTGTTGAGCGAGTAAAAAATCTTACCTTTATGTGTCAAATTAAATGATCAAGTAGTGAAGTGAAATGTTTGTGTGATGTCGAGGTACTAAACTTTATTAACCATGGTATTATTTGATGAGAACTTCAAAGACCATGACTAACAACAATACAGTGAGCAATTGAGCATCAGCATAGGAAAAATGAAATTAACACGAAAACACCAAGCAAAGCCCCTAATATAACTTTTTGAATCCTGTATTAACCCTTAACCCTTATAATTCCCCGTCTGCTTGGAGCCCCCCATGTTATTGCTAGGACAAACCTATGAAGATAACTCAAAATGCTTTATCACGCTCAATGACTTCGTTTCAAAGACTCAATAAGATCTAGTTAAGCCCCATAACACTTGCAAAATACTCCCGAATATAAGGAATGAAATTTTAATGATGTGTGTGTGGACAAAATGGACTTGCAACAAAAGATAAGCAAAATCATGAAGATAATGAAGTTGGAAATGAAATGTAGCTCCTAAAGTACGAACTAAAAGCGTACAACCCTTCTGTAGGTAAAGCAGCCTAGATATCTAGGCTGCTTTACCTACAGAAAATACATATCAAGAATGTCAGCAAAGTAACATTCATCATAGTCTATTTGTTGCATGGGTCCAGTCACAAGTTGTTAATACAAATTATGAGTTTGAGACACAAAGGAAACTGGGGAAAGGAATGAACTCCTAGATGGGTCTTCGAATGGAGGAATTGATTATGGTCAGCAGATTATGTTGTCTTTGGAAGTTGTTTTCTAAACATGATAGTTGCCTTGGGCATGCAAGAGATTCTTTGGTTTCCACCAATGGAGTCTTCTGGATCAATTAGACAGACACAACGGAGTCTTTCAGAGTCTTCTGGGCAGTTGTAGTGTGGCATCATACTCTGACAGATTAGCTTGAGCTTGTGGGCTCTGAGTAGCCCTTGCCATGAGCTCCACATACCACATCGGTTTCTAGTTGGCTAATTTGTGTTGGCACAACGGTGGTTGTAGCTCGTGCGCAAAGGTAGATCGAGTTGTGGCATTCGAGGGCGAGCCAGTATGAGTCTTCTAGACACCAAGCAACATTAGCAAGTCTAGGTGCAGCGGCCCAGTCAGCAGAGCTGGGATTCGTTAATTTCAAATGGGTAGTTGCTTGGATTGTTGGTTCCTTTTATGCACGTTTTTGTGTGCTGTCTCAGTTAGGATATGGCAGCGTTTGAGTTGAAACTGAAGCCTGGGCAATTGGGCTGCCACTTCAGTTTGTGATGTATATTCGGACTCCTTTTTTTTTTTCCTAAGCAAGTCAATGTATTACTGAAAATCAAAGGAAAGAACAAAACAGCAAAAACTAGTTCCCTGGTTCTTCCATGGACAATAAGGAAGCAATGGAAGAAGGGGGAACTAGTCCAAAAAGGTTGTTTACAGCAACCCATCTAGCCAGATTGTGAGCACACCTATTATCAAATCTACTAACTTTAGCAAAAGTCCAGCATCCGAAGGATTTTAGCTTATCTTTTGTTTCTTCAATAACCGCAAAGCTGGTTCAAGTCGGGGATGAATTAGTGCTGCTCATCCATTCAATAACCACTGTTGCATCTCCTTCAAAAATAACATGAGAGCAATTCATTCTAATTGCCAGATTGACAGCAAGGAGAGCTGCCAAAGCTTCAGCCCTTTCCGCAGATACAGGTGGAGAAGCTTGAGACTGTGCAGCGATCATCACTCCATCTTCCTTCTCTAATGGCTGCGTCAAAGTTTGCTTGGTACCAGTTGATTGGTACACATGGCCTTGTAGACAGCATGTTTCTTGACGGATGCTTAGCAATAAGAATATCCAGATTTTGCCTAAATGTCAACCGCGCCTGATTTGCGACTTGGTTCACACAGGGTTCCACCCTTTGAAAGATTTTTTGGTTTCGGATCCACCAAATTGTGTCCATAACAATGAGAGCAAAAAGAGTATATTGTGACTTAAAGGAATTGTCCATGTTGAATCGATTACAACATTTATTGTGCTACCACGTAACACGTAATGGGTTCGAAAACATACCGTACGAAGTCTCCGAAAATTCCGACGTAGGATCCTTGTTGTTACGAGCCTCCAACACGCTTGATCTTTTTCGCAGGTACAAAAACGGCTACTAGAGTCGAGTTCTTCATCCACGAACCAAATCTTAGAGCTTGGTGATTGCTCTAGAGAGAGTGCTATAGAGAGAGGGTTATTACTATTGACTTCTTGATTTATTGGGATATCTCTAACCTTTATATAGAGATACAATTAGAGACTGACTTTACCTCCAACTCTTAGGAGATAAAGATTGTATTTATCTCAAACACTTAAGAGATAAATATTCTCTAAATAACTGTATTTATCCAAACTAACAAATACACATTATCTGTTAGTGGGCGGATAATGGGTCCACTGACCCAATTTATTAACAGCTCCCACTCGCCCACACACAGGGCAAATAAATCGTACAGTCCCTCTCTATCTCTCGTCCACTCATCTCCTCATACAGGAAATGGAACGTGCGACCTACGAGAAAGGATGTCCAGTTGAGGAGTATTGTATTAAGTTATCACCAAACTAACACAATACATCACTCCAATAAATCTCGTATGTACCCCAGATAGTTCAACTACACCAGATTAAACACTCTCAAATCCCTCATAATGAGCAGTGTTAAACCTCTCATATGTTATGTATTCATGACTCATATCGAAACGAAAATCGACAAAGTCGCTCGGGCTATGAATCACACAACATGGTGTAATATTGAACTTTCTTCCCAAAGCCCTCATGTCATTCCAATTAGACCCAACCGCTTTCCTAGACATGCCCCGCGAGACCGCATCATCCATGATCCAAGGGTACATGCTAAAGTAGCGACATTGAGTATCCTCTTCATGACATAGTCTAAGGTGAGAAGGGTACTACATAGGATCAAAAATATTTCGATCCAAGTGGCTCACACAGTGACGAAGCAGGGATTCATTCATCACTCCCACTGTCGGTCTGCATTTAGCACATGCAGTATGATTTGCATGCTATGGCGTAACCCGCAAGGGCGTGTCACATAAATGTATAAAATACGCCATACGAATCTGAGTCTAGTCGCTGTACAAGCGCCTAACCTGAGTTTTTCAGCCCAGTCACTCTCATAGTGCCTACCTGAAATCTCACATTCGGCTGTAAACAGGCTACATAGAGTTGTGGAGATACTCTATGATCGACCTACCTTTTTAGGTCTCATCTTAGCTCCAACTAAGGCGACATGTTTGCTTTATAAGCTGTATCATCTTATTCGCCCACTTGGCGCCTAAGACAATTATGTCTCATCTTGCTCGCTATCTTAGCGCCAAGGTGAATTACCCGTGTGAGTGGGTCAATTCGAGCCTGGTGACACTCTCAATAAGGATGTATATGTAATCACAAAGATTATCCATTCATTCCAAAATAAACTCAAATCAAGGAACAAAAATTTAATATAATAAATGTCAAGCACATAAGATGCCATAAACATGTCAAAACCTACGGAGTCCCATACTCCTAATGTGAGAAAGGAAAACATCTCTAGCAATGGGCTTGGTCAAAGGATCAGCCACCATTCTGCCAGTAGGTATATGTTTCATGGACACCTCTCCTTGCGCAACTAAAGTTCTAATGAAGTGATAACGAAGGCCTATGTGTTTGGCCTTCCCATGATATTTGGGGTCCTTTACAAAATCTAGGGCAGCTGTATTGTCACAGTGAACAGTGACAACCTCATCTGCATGAGCTGTAACCCCTAAAGACTGTAAGAATGACCTCAACCAAACAGCTTCCTGGACTGCTGCTGAACAAGCAACATACTCCGACTCCATCGTGGATAGGGCGATGCAAGTCTGTTTCTTGCTGCACCAAGAGATAGCTCCACCTTCTAGTATGAATGCATAACCTGAAGTGGATCTGCGCTCATCTCTATCACCACCCCAATCAGCATCGCTGTATCCTCTCAGTCTCAAGTCTCCACCATGATAACACAGGACGAGATCAGCGGTTCCACGCAAGTATCGAAGGATCCTCTTCACCGCATTCCAATGAGCAGGTCCAGGATTACTCTGATAACGACTCACCATTCCAACGGCATAGCAGATGTCTGGACGCGTACACAGCATAGCGTACATCAGACTTCCTACTGCAGCCGCGTAAGGCACTTTGGACATCCGATTCTTTTCCTCATCATTCTTTGGGCATTGGTCTGTGGTCAAAGTACACGCCTTGTCCATTGGAGTGTCTATGGGTTTTGAGTTATGCATACGAAATCGTTCAATGACTTTCTTGATGTATGTCTCTTGAGACAAACCGAGAAGTCTCTTTGAACGATCACGTACGATTTTAACCCTGAGCACATAATTAGCTTCTCCCATGTCCTTCATCTCAAAAGTTGAGGACAGCCACTGCTTAGTGGCGACAATGGAACTCATGTCATTCCCAGCTAAAAGAATGTCATCCACATACAAAGAAAGGATTAGAATATTTTTCTTGGATCGTTTTACGTAAACGCAATGGTCTTGTTCAATCATTTCAAAACCTATAGAGGTAATGGCTTGATGAAACCTAAAGTACCACTGCCTAGACGATTGTTTGAGACCATATATAGAACGTTTGAGACGGCAAACTTTGCGCTCATGTCCTTTGACTTCAAAACCCTCGGGTTGAGCCATATAAATCTCTTCGTCTAGTTCTCCATTGAGAAACGCAGTCTTAACATCCATATGAAAAAGTTCTAAATCCTGCTGGGCGACAATAGCTAGGATCAGGCGAATTGAAGCAAATCTCACCACTGGGGAGAAAGTATCTTCATAGTCCACACCCCGCAGTTGGGTATAGCCTTTCGCCACAAGGCGTGCCTTATACTTGTCGATTAACCCATCTACCTTGCGCTTGACTTTAAAAACTCACTTGTTTCCAATAGTCTTGCGCCCTGGCGGAAGGTCAATCAACTCCTAGACCTGATTCTTTTCCATTGAGCTTAACTAATCCTTCATTGCAGCCATCCACTCATTTCTAGCAGATGAAGATAAGGCTTCTTCCACAGAAGTAGGCTTGTCTTCATTATTTGGAGTGCACATAAGAATTTCTCCGTCAATCTCAAAACGACGACGTGGAACTCTTCCTTGTGCACCTCTACGCAGTTGAGAATCTTGTTGACCTAATGGTCCTTGTGGTGTGCTCCCACTGTCTGGGATACTCCCACTAGGTTGAAGGTCACTTACACTATACTCCCACTAGGTTGAAGGTCACTTACACTAACTTCAGCGACAACCGGATGAGGAACTAATTCCCCACCTTCGCTTGAAGATGGTAAAGTGGCTTCAACTTCCTCTGCAGTCAAAAGAGCATCCCCCCAAAAAGATATTGGGAGGTTTGCTTATGCCATCATAGACCTAACCATGTCTAACAATGTTCTATTCCTTCTTTCCGCAACACCATTTTGTTGTGGAGTATTAGGAATAGTAAGTTGCCTGCGTATCCCTTTTTCCTCACAAAACTTCTTGAAGTGATCTGACAAATATTCGCGTCCTCGGTCAGTGCGAAGAGTTTTTAAATTCTTCTCTTTCTGATTCTCAACCTCAGCTACAAAGCGTTTGAAACAGTCCAAAGCTTCGTAGCGGTGAGATATCAGATACACATAACCATATCGCGTATAATCGTCTATCAGTGTAAGGAAATAAGAGGCGCCATGGCGTGCCTTTACACTCATAGGTCCGCATATGTCAGAGTGAACTAGCTCAAGTGGTTGAGTTGCTCTCATAGCCTTTCCAAAAGGCTTCCTGCATGCTTTACCGGCCAAACAAGCCTCACAAGTTTGTAGATTAACTCTTGCGAGTGGGCCCAAAAGGCCTTCTCTAGCCAAACGAGTCATCCTATCTTGGCCTATGTGGCCAAGTCTTGCATTCCAGGTGGTAGAATCATTCACAATATTATCATTCACAACATAAGAATAAGAGGACTGTGAATCATTTAAATCCAATTGAAAAAGACTATCCATGCGAAAACCATGTCCGAACAAAACATCATAAAAAAAAATGTCCAACTTATTACCCCTAAAAATAAAGGAAAAACCACTGTCTAATAAAGCAGTAACTGAAAGTAGATTCAGCTGAACAGTGGGTGCATATCGCACATCCTCAAGAATCAATGTGCGCCCAGTGCGCAACTTGAGCTGATAAGAACCAACCCCTAGCACCTCTTCAGAGCTATTGTTTCCCATGAAGATATGTTTGCTACCCGCTGGAATCTGGTGATAATCTACGAACCCCTCTCGATCACGTGCTACATGTTTTGTTGCACCTGTATCCACAAACCACACAGGTTGGGAATGAGCAACCATCACATGTGAGGAAACATATAACTGAGAGAGAGATTCTGAAAGTACCTTCTTCGGCTCAGTGCAATCACGAGCGAAGTGTCCTTTCTGTTGACAGTTGAAGGATTTAACTTTAGACAGATCCTTTTTCCCACCACGTTTTCCTCTCTTGCGTTTCTTCATTTTTCCTTCCTTTGGCGCAGAAGTGCTAGCCTCGCCTTTCTTACCTTGTCTTCCGCGCTTGCCATTTGCATTGCGCGATCCCCCTTGGACGACATAAGCAAGGGTCTTGTCAGTATCTCGAGTCTCGTCCTCAAGGATGACATGCTGTGAAACATCAGAAAAGTTCTTGATGTTTTCACTGTGGGTTAATATCTGTTTCATATTGGCCCACGAGGCAGGAAGGGACCTTATGACAGCTCTGACCTGCTGCTCATCTGTGAGCGCATGGCCAGCATCCCTCAACTTACCAATCATATTGGACATCATCCTTAGATGTTCACTCATGGTATGTTTAGGGTCTTTTGTGTACTCCTCAAACTTAATCACAAGGCTACGAAGCCGCGTAGTTGAGGTTCCACCAAAAGAGAACTTGAGCTGCTCCCATAAAGCTTTGCAAGTTGGAAGTTCATCATACTGCCTGATTAGATCATTTTGCAAGCTGTTCAACAAGGTATAGCGCGCACTACGATCTTTCTAATTCCATTTCTGGTAGGCAGTGTGGTCTATTAGGGGTTGCGCCTCAGTTGGCGCGACCAACTCGTTGGTCAAGTGCTCCTCGAGCTCTTGTTCGTTCAGCATGAATTTCATCTTTTTGTGCCAAACGTCATAATTATCTCCGTTAAGTTTTTCACCCTTAACGAGATCAGCTATGACATTCTTGGTGGCCATTATATTCACTACATTAGATTGCGCAAGGAAAAGACATTAATTATACATCCTTCTATTTATTTCAAAAAATTCAAATGAAAAACATAATCCTTCCTCACATCATGAAATCGAAAATCTGCTAAGCTCGTAATCATCTCCCATGTATGTGAGTTGGGAAAAATATTTTTCAAGTAATTTTTCGCAATAAATTTCATCATCATATAAGCCATAATATAATAAATCATCCACATGATAATTTAGAATAATATAAAATTACACCATGTAATAAAGTGTGCAAAGACTCCATTGAGCCTCATTGGCATTCTAATAACTTATGCTAAGAAAATTCTGTCTTGAATAATGTGCGTGCAAAATTACATCCCCGTACAAGGCTTTCTGGAAATATACAGGGAAATAGTAGAATACAACATATTTGAGAATCCTACTACAAACTACTCCAATAAAACAAATGGAGATGCCGCACAGCACACTATTCTTAAAAGAATTTTCTTAAAACAAGAGTAAACACATAAACATAAGTTTCTTTAGAATGCCAATCTAGTATCCATCCATTTAACCTAAAACTAGCATGCTCAAATAACAAGTTAAAGGGTAATAAAATGGATGAATAGGCCACATTCTCCTTCCAAGAAAAACGGGTGTGAAGGCCTTGAAATTAGGTTTAAAAAGAAATGTGGGCTTACCAAAAGCCTAACAAATATACCTCAGAAGTATATTTAAACCATAACACAAATCAAGGCAAGCATGTAACAAATTAGACATAATTTATCTATGTTATTTATTGCTACTCACGAAGTGCAAAAAATAATATTTACGCATTATTCATATTTTTGAGAACCACAAAAGTACTACAAAAATACTCACAAATGACCAAAAACAGAGAGATAAATCCTAAAAAATTGGCAAACAGTAAATTTATCCTTAATATGCCCTCTGGAATTAAAGAAAAATTCTGAGTGCATCAAAACAAAATTTTAAAGCTAATTTTTATAGAAAAACCATTTAAAAATTAAACAGAACACACACAGAGGGTATTAAGGTAAATTTAATACCATAGAAAAATTTCAGAAGCCACAAAGGAGCTCCACGCGCCGGTGGTGGGTCAAAAACACTGCCAGAAAATACCTCACGTGCCTCCACGAGCCACCTTGCGCGTGGGTCTGCGTTTGGATTTTTTTTTTGAACAGGCGCGTGAGTTACACGAGCGCGCGTGGGCGTGCGTGGAATCAACTTGGCCTGGGTGCGTGCGGCGCGTGTCGCGCGTGGCATCAGCCACGGCTGGCGCGTGGGAGCGCGTGGCGGCGCGGCTTGGCGCGCGCGTGTCATGCATTGCTGCCTTCGCGCGTGGCGCGCGTCCTTGGTGCGTGGGCGCGGCTTTGGCTCGGCTTTAGTGCGTGAAGCGCGTGGATCACTGTTCATCTTCTTCATTAAACCCTAATTTTTTCAGCATCGCCATGTCGCGATGCCAACTTTTTAAGGCCATATCTTTCTCGTTTTTAAGCCAAATAATGCGTACGATATATCGTTGGAAAGCCTATATGACATAGATTATTTATGTACCAACTGATCATGATAAAAACAGAATATCATGCTCCGAATTTGAGTCCCAAAACTCAAAAAAATCATAGTTTTCTTGAAAAATAAAATCGTGATTTCTCATAAACCATGCATCCAAAAATCACGAAATTTTATGGAGTTCATCCTCAACCATAGGAGAACAAAACTATATAATTATTTTTCAGAAAACATGCTCAATAAATTTCAAATTTTTGTAATGGGTCTCGTTCATGTATCAGGAAAAAATCGTAACATGCACATAATTTAATCTAGCATGTTAAAGGCGAATCAACAAGTAATCATGCTCTGATACCAATGTTGAATCGATTATAATATTTATTGTGCTACCACGTAACACGTAATGGGTTCGAAAACATACCGTACGAAGTCTCCGAAAATTCCGACGTAGGATCCTTGTTGTTACGAGCCTCCAACACACTTGATCTTTTTCGCAGGTACGAAAACGGCTACTAGAGTCGAGTTCTTCGTCCACGAACCAAATCCTAGAGCTTGGTGATTGCTCTAGAGAGAGTGCTATAGAGAGAGGGTTATTACTATTGACTTCTTGATTTATTGGGATATCTCTAGCCTTTATATAGAGATACAATTAGAGACTGACTTTACCTCCAACTCTTAGGAGATAAAGATTGTTTTTATCTCAAACACTTAAGATATAAATATTCTCTAAATAATTGTATTTATCCAAACTAACAAATACACATTATCTGTTAGTGGGCGGATAATGGGTCCACTGACCCAATTTATTAACAGTCCCAAAGGAGATATTATAAACTACAGCCAAAAGGGTATATTGTTACCTATTTAGGAGTTTGCCGGGTAGGTGATGGATGGTGGACGGAATATCTCATGCGATGCCAGCCATGTTGCTCAAGTGAAGGGGCATGTGATGAATAAATGTTCAATGGATTCTTCCTCAGATAGGCATAAGGGACATGAAGTATCCATTTCTGGGTCTAACATTTTAATCTTAAGCCGCACCGGAAGAATGTTCCAAACAACTTTCCAAGCCTGCAACTTATGTCGCTCTCGAATTTTTGCCCTCCACAAAGCTTTCCAGAATCCGAGAGTTTGAGGACTATTTGGGGTGAATCTTCCCTCATTCTCCACAAAATAGGCTGCCTTTGTAGAAAATTTCCCTAATTTGGATGGGGTCCAGGCTAAGAAGTCCTGGGGATTTGAAGGAGAGATTCTAATGTTAAGAATTTCCTTAGTAATTTTGGGAAGAGTCGAAACAATTTTAGCTTATTCCAATAACTTGTAGATGAGTCAATAAGATTGGAAACCTTCGATTCACTATTGTTGTTGGTAGGGGCTGATGGGAAATTAAAACCTTCTATGGTGGGGATCCAAGGATCTTTTTGGAAGTTAATGCAATTTCCATTACCCACTATGAAGCACGCCTCTTTCCTGAGAGTATTTCTGCTTGACATTATTCCTTTCCAAAGCCACGACGCTTCGGATGGTTGTGTTCAAGAAATGGAGTATTCTTGAGATACTTGGCCTCCATCATTTGGACCCAAGTTTTTTCAGGACTTGTAAGCATCGGCCATCCCAGTTTAGCTAACAATGCTTTGTTGACTTCTTTCATCTGTTTGAAGCACATTCCTCCATATTGCTTTGGAATACATATTGATTTCCACGCCTTTGGGTAATATGAATTCTTTTTCGATTCCTTATGTCCCCACCTAAATCTTCTGATCGCACCATCTATTTTTTCACACACAGCTTGAGGGATTGCAAAAGTAGACATAGTATAAGTAGGAATAGCCATAACCACTGCCTTAATTAAAGTGCTTCTTCCTTCTTGAGATAGACATTTAGCCTTCCATCCACTAAGTCTTTGATTCACTCTTTCCATGATGGATCTGAATAGGCCTACTTTGCTTTGGTTGGTGAATATTGGAAGTCCCAAATACTTGTCGCTCGGGGTGCCTGTTTGATTTCCAGCTGTTCACATAAATCACGTCTCAGATGATATGCCAATTAGTTCTTTCTAAAGAAGACTCTAGATTTGCTACGATTGATTTTTTGGCCAGATCACTTTTCATATTTATCAAGACAACGAAGGACCGCATCTGCTTCTGTTGTTTTTGCCCTGCAAAATATTATAAGATCATCAGCGAAAAGAAGGTGGGATATGGTGGGGCTCCCACGGCTGGCATGAATGCCATGAAGATGGCCTTGTTGTTTTTAACGAAGTAGTAATCTGGTTAGAATTTTCGAGCCCAAGATGAACAGAAAAAAGGATAGCGGGTCTCCTTGTCGGAGTCCTCTAGAGGGATGGAAAATTCCATTTGTTGCGCCATTGATGACAGTGGAGAATGATGTTGTGCTAATGCATTATTTTACCCATCCTGTCCACCTATCATCAAATCCAAGATTCTCCAAAACAGTGAGAAGAAAATTCCATTCCATTTTGTCATAGGCCTTCTCCATGTCAATTTTTATGGCCATCAATCCTCCTTTACCTTGTTTTTTCCTCATGGTGTGCCAGAGTTCTTGGACAATTATGTTGTTGTTGATAAGACGATTCGGAACAAAAGCAGCTTAAAGGGGAGATATTAGTTTGCTAAGGACTGTTCGGAGACGGGAGGCTAAAATCTTCTAGATGAGCTTGTAGGAATTGTTACATAAGATGATCGGGCAATAATGATTGACAGACATTGGCCTTTCTAGCTTCGGGATAAGAGCAAGGTGGGTGTGATTTTTCTCCCTCAAAATTTGGCCTAATAAAAAAGAAAGACTTAACATTGTTAATCACATCCTCACTCTTTTGTCGTTTTCCAATAGATCTTGTAGAAGAGCGCAGTCATCCCATCTAGCCCTGGCACTTTGTGAGATCCCATTTGATTCAAGGCTTGCGTGATTTCAGTTTTCAGAAGGAATAGTACCTAAATCAACATTATCGGCTTTTGAGATCACAGGAGGGATTAAAGACTCAAGGTCTTGTGGAATCAGAGGTTCGAACTGGTGAAAATTGAGCTAAAGTGTTCATTGAAACACTTGCTAATCTGTTTTGTTCCCATTATCCAGCTTCCTTCAGAATTTTTGATGCATTCAATCGCGTTGCGCCGTCGCCTGACGATAGTAGTAAGATGGAAAAAATGAGTATTGCGTTCCCGTTCCAACAATTTTTGGTGCCTGGATTTTTCCATCTACAAGATTTCTCCCCTCTTCAGTTCTTCATCCAAGTTAATTTGCAAATTTGCCTCCTGAATGAGATTTTCTTGGCTAGGAATTGCTTTTTGGACTTGATCAATAGCTTCCGTAAGTAGATTAATTTTTGACTGAATGTGGCCGAAGTGGGATTGATTCCAGGCTTTGAAGGCTTGCTGAGTATTCTTGATCTTCTGGCATAATCTGAATTGAGGCGAACCTCTAACATATTTTCTCCAAGCATGTTCCACAATAAAGTGGCTTGTCTTGTCTCTGGTCCAGCAGGCCAAAAATTTAAAAGATTTTGGAAACTGAGGATTGATCTTTCTTGTGCTGAGCAGAATTGGATTATGGTCAGATTGATGTGCAGGAATGTGTTGAATCAATGCATTTGGAAAAAGTAAGAGCCATGACGGGTTAGCTTTTCCACGATCAATTCGTTCCTTGATGTTTGCTTGCAGAGGATGCTTATTGTTCCAAGTAAACGGATTCTCAGATAAACCTAAGTCTATCAGTTCCATCTCATTGATCACCGATAAAGGCCTCGGGAAGATGATTAAGCAAACGGTCTTCCTCCAGATTTTTCTGAAGATGCTATGATTTCGTTGAAGTCACCAATACCAAGCCAAGGTCCTGGAAAGGACTCAACAATCTTTGTCAAATTATCCCAAAAAGGTAGGTTTCTCATGTCGTAAGGAGGACTGTAAATAGCTAAGATCATCCAAGGAGTCGTGGGTGGATCTGAGAATATGAAAGCATTGATGAAATGAGTTGAGTCAGAAACAATTTCAATGTCCACACCTAGCTTCCAAGATAAGCATAGACCACCAGCAGATTTGTTTGGGTTAACACAATGATGACAGGAGTAACCAAGAGCTGAGAGAATTGGGGTAAGAGAAGAAACACAGATTTTTGTTTCAGAAAGAGAAAGAATTTCAGGAGAGAGGCTTGAGACAAGCCGGCTGAGGGCTCAGACCTTTTTCCTTGATGCAAGCCCCTGACAGTTTCTTGAGAGGATTAGCATGGGGGAGGTGGTTGAAGGTTAAAGCCTTCTTCCACCTGATATTTTCCTTGTTCTTCATGAGCCATGGTAGGGATTATAGCGTTGGTGGTAGCCTTTTGTTGTCTTGCTCTCTGTTTGAGTGTTGGTTTTCTGGTTGAAATTTTCTTTTTGGCAAGACTAGAGAGTTTTGGTGAATGTGGAGTTTCAGAAGGAAGGAGAAAGATATGTGGAGGTTTGAGCAGGGTTTTGTTGTCATTGGGTTTTAGTTTTTTTGGCACACATATTGGGTCAAAGGTATGTTTTCTTTTGTGTATTGTGTTTGGGCCTGAGACAGGGTGTGGGGTTTGGGCCGAGTGAGAGGTTGAATTGTCTATGGTGGGTTGTTTTACAGTGAGGTCCAAATGGGATTTTTTTGGTATGTGTGGTCCATAAAGGTCGGTTTTTTTAACAACGTGGGTTGGGGTATTGGTCAGATTTTGCGCATAAGGATTGAGGTTTCCACAGTTGTCATTTTGGATGAGAGTGTCAACAGCAGTGAGAGAATATGTTGCGGGATTCATTGGTGTGTGTAGGGTGGTAGGTTTTTTCTCTTGGGGGCTGTTCAGTGTTTGTAGGTTGGGGGCTGATTTGATCGGCGATGGACAGAGTAGGAGAAAAGTTGTTTACCTCAGGGCTTATGGCCACGATCGGCGGCATCCCCGGCTTCCGTGCGATGACCGAATTCGGCTCAAAATCTCGAGTTCGGTCTACCAAAAAATTATTCGATTGATTGCGATTGCCAGAGAATGGATCATGATTTGGGAGATTTTGTCCCCCTTCATAAGAAGATCTTATCCAAGGGCCATAAGGATGAGGTTTTCTGGCTATGCACCAATTTACTAGTGGGTCAGTTGCACAATGGCACCATTTTTTTACACAACCAAGGTAACCATATCATCCGGCAACCTCTCATATCTGAATTCAATCCAAGCAACCTCCATGCTTGATCTCTTCATTGCAAATCCTTTGGGTAGGGCAGCTTCGATATTGATTTCTATTTTGATCCTCATATACCCTTTTTCTCCAATTTTCCCTTCTTTGGAAGTCTCAATCTCTAGAAGAGTACCAATTCTTTTTGCAATTGTAATTGCATTATTCTTGTTCATTTTGTTGGGTGGAAGACCACAGACCCTTATCCAAAAAAAGGAGACTGATTTAGTGGAATTTCCTAAAGAGCAATATTTGGTGGCCATTCATGAAGGGCGAAGGGCGACCCCATAATGGACCATGGTCGCTTTTCTAAGATTTGAAGCATATCCTGCTCATTGTTGAAAATAAACAGCAATTTGTTGTCTTGTTCCCTGATTTTGAAGCCATGAGTGGGGTTCCAGGCACGTTGGATGGTATTTCTAACTTCATGACAATTGAGGGATTTGTCACTTACAATCCTGCCAACCAGCATTAAAGATGAACTGATGTTGGGGTACGATAGGTCTGATTCAAGTTCAATAGGTTCAATAGAGCAGTTGAGTCGTAGTGTTTGGTTGATGAGGTCAGAAATTTCATGTATGTCGGGTGAATTCATGGTGGTTGGTGGGTCAGAGAGGAGTTGCGAAGAATTTATGTGGGTTTTGGGTATTGAATATCCATCTTTGTTGTTTGGGATTAGAGAGGTTGTATGAAGGAATAATTAGAACATGAAAACTAATGGTAACCTGTTTGGGTTAAGGAACCAAAAATGGTTCAGGGGGAAGACGCCATCAGCAAGGCGTTGAGAGAATTTCCACAAGTCAAAGGAACTGATTATGATGTATATTCGGACTCGCCAACATATAGAGAGTTGTACAACTCCTTAGGCCAAATTTTATGTCCCTTGTAATTGTGTGAGGCAGTTAAAGGCTGAGAAGTGATTATCTTGTAAACTACTACGTGTCATGGCGAGTGCTTTCTTCTTATGTGTGTGGACTTAACTGTGACTTGATATACACTTGTGGATATTGTGAGGCATTGGTGACTAAGTTGGGTGCCAACTTAGGCCCGTTCAATTTTCAAACTTTGTAGGTCAAAAAGAGATTTAGCTTGGCAATTATAACTGACTTATGAGCATGCTAGTTCACTAAATAGATAGCTTATGGACTTTGAAACTGAATGTAAGTGGAAGAACAAACATTCAATGTACCTTTGCACCCCTTTCTTGGTGGCTCTGGGGAGGATTCAGTACAAGGAACTCGTGCATTATCCAACTAGTCTTGCTCCCACGTGAAGGATTCCCAGTAAAAGACCAAAGCCTTCTTGGTGCCAACTACATGACCTTCGTATTTGATCTCTTTATCACCGCCCGTTGCTAACAACTCTATTTGGTCGACTTCCATTCTTGTACTTCCGGTCTCTCTGCGTAAAGAAATACAAGCGCTCTCCCCTTGACCCGCACATACCTATCAACAGAAGATAATAGCTGATTTCAGAGAAATCTTTAGAAAGGCAAGTCCGAAACTTTTGATCGAACCTACACACATATGCGAACAACGAAAAGAAAAAGCAAAACCTTGTTCTAACCTACGAGTTCTTCGGGATGGTACCGTACAGATTCACCTCGTAGATCTTGTTTGCGGGGAATGCCTCGTTCTGGATCTTTTTCTGCCAAGTAGTGAACGATGAGCTCTTGATCGGTAGGCTGAAAACGGTAACCAGGAGGGAACGAATTCAGGGCACGAGGATCAAAGTCGCTAAGAATGCCATTGTCCTGAGGTTGGTAAGCAGTGCAGTGTGGTGTGGGAACAGGAACAGAACTCAAGTAGTTTTGCATGGACGTTCCTTTTCTAGGATTCCATCCAGCTTCCTTTCATTCCCAGGTAGCCCTTTAATCTATGATACATGAAAAAACGAAATCACCTATTTACCAAAATCAAAATAAGCAGGTCAAATGTTAAAAGTTTTTTTTTTATTTTTATGCGAAAGTAACACAGAAAATTAATATGGCTTAATTGTTGAAAATATTTTGAAAATACCAAAATGATAGTTTACTTCATAAATTACGTTGATATTTGAAACAAATAAATTTTATTTTAAGTTTTATTTTTTTTCCTTTTTACTTTTACTTTTACTTTTGCAGCACTCCATCCTATTTGTTTTGGTGTCCCCTTTCCTTTTCATCCCAACTTATTGATTCTTTACCAAATTTTATAGTAAAAAATTTCTAGATATTATAGCCTAATCTTTGTAAACCTTTTAATCCTAGGAAACCATTTCTAGAATTTTAATTTAGTAAAATCGAACATTTAAACACATAAGCTTTTTTTATAGTTCCTTTTTATTTTTACCCTTTTTGGTTATGCGACATGTCACCCTATTCTTTTATTGTCATTTTATCCCAACTCATTAATTATTTACTGCAATTTGTTACTAAAAAATTCATAGATATTATTGGCCCAATTTTTGTAAACCTTTTAGAAATAAGGAAACCAACTCTAAAGTTTCTAAAACTCTACCTAATCAATACAATTACATATTAGGCTTTTGCTTATAACTATCTCTTCACACATGCATACTCTTGTCTTTTTGTTGATGACAAAGGAGGAGAAATATTCTTGATTCTATATGCTATGTGATCGTGTGCTTCGAGAGAACATTAGAGGATAAGCATATCTTCTTTTAGCAAGGGGAAGCTAGCTATGGGCTTAATTGTTATGTGAAATAGATTGACATGTCTTGAGTGTACTAGAGATGATTGAATGTTCTAAGTGAGATTGTTATGCTTAATTGACTATCATGTGATACATCTTACCTTATATAGAATCAATGTTTGTTATCATAAAAAAGGGGGAGATTGTTAGCCCTGTGGTTAGATAACCTAGGCGTACATCTGTTTTGATGATAACTACACATTGATTATGTTCTAATGTGTGCTTTGAGTGTATTCTTAGTAGATATATACATGCACACTCATGAAGACACATTTGAGAAGTTGGATAGATGGATTAAAGCCAAAGAAGCTTAAAGCTATAGTGGACATGCTATCGAAACTTCATCAAGTCCAATGTCAAAGAACAACAAAGAATACATAGTCTAAGCTACTATCGATTATGATTGATTTTTACTATTATGTAACTAGTCTTGGTTTGATGCTTGAATTGATGACTATGACCTAAACAAACTTTAGGACACTTTGTGAATTGCATGTGAGTTCATAACCTTTCACACAAGTGTGGTTCTTGAAAATGAGTGAACTTTGGAGGTTACTCAATTTTTTTAAAAAGGTTTTCGGTGTTAAACTTTTCATATATTGATAAAAAAATTCATTAGCTTTCCAACACAAAAAACGGCACCTCAATCCAATTTTTCTAGAGAAAGTTATGCCCAAAATAGGAAATAGGGTTCTCTAAGGCAGCCGATAGGCAGTAGGGTAATACAGTCTATTGCACTGATAAAAAAAAATTTCCAGCGGAAATTTTCAAGGACAAGACTGCAACGGCTAGTTTAGAGGAAACCTAGTCTACTGCATTGGGAATACAGTCGACTGCAACGGCAGTTTTGCTCACTTTATGCCTATAACGACTATATTTCATTTGCTCCCTATATAAATGATTTGGGGCTTCATCATACACCATGAAAATCACATTCTAAGCCTCCATTCATTAGAGAAACATCAAAGCTCATAAATTAAACTTTTCACTCTTCATCTTCGTGATTTTACATCATTAAAGAGAGCATCTTTGTGAGCAATTATTTGATTGAGACTGAGCATACATCAAGTCATCAATTCTCTCATCTCTCTATTGTACTGAAGCTTCATTTGTACTCATTTCCTTTCGAGAGGATTTATTTACACACAATTGATCTTTGTAAAAAGATTGTGATTAAGGCTTGGGTTTGTCAAGTCTTGGATGAGCTTTGTGGATTCAAGGCTTGTGCTTGGTGTGGGAATATCACTAAGTGTTGTAAGAGTTTTGATCTTAACCTGGAAGAAGATTGTTGCTAGTGGATTCTAGTACTCTTGCAAGGGACTTCCTTGAAGAGGTGGATGTAGGCTTGAGGGTAGTTCAAGCCGAACCATTTAAATCTCCTTGTCAAGTATCTCTAACTCAATCTTTTTACTTATTGCACTATAATTGCTTGAGATTGTGTAATTAGCATCTTCATTGGAGTATTACTTGGTTTGATTGAGATTTGTGATTGTGCTTAGTTTAAATTCCTCATTAATTTTTAAAAACTCTATTCACCCCTCCCCCCTAGGCGGCGATGAAAGGACTGGTGAGGCTGGTGGAACATGGCAATCTGAAATTTTTCTGACTGTGATTATATATCTTAAGTATAAAAGTAGTGATTGTCTCGACTCTCAGAATGTATAACCAAAATTCATATTTTAGGGTTTTCTTGTCTTAACATATAGTTAGTAACCTTTCTGAAAAACCCAAAGTAAAAGAAAGAAAAAACTCAAAATAGAAATAACCATGAACATATACAGATTAAGGAGTCGTACGTCTTTTCTGGCACAATAAGCAGCAAAAGATTTTCCTTGCTTTGTCATTTCCTCCTCAAATTCTTCATAAACACGTAATGGAGTTCTATATAAAGGTTTCATGTACTCAGGGAGTCAATTGATGACATCAATATCCCACCTCAAACAGCACACCAATTTATGCATTGCTCTGTCTTCATGTCACAATTGTTTTCAATATTTCTTTGATATGAATGTAAACCGAAGATATTTTTTACCATTCTAACCGCGGCTGCAAATATTTGTAGTTCTTCAACTATACCATATGCATCATATGTATCATCTAGGATGGATATCATAATTAAGGTCTTGGCATCCTTGCAAGAGAGGAACGAGGCTCGAAGAAAATGCCCGGAGCCCAAAAGTAGCATTCTACCATTCTATCTCTGGCGTATGGAAGTTTTGACACAAAATCCAAGTCTTTCCACCACCTAGAATATATCAGACACTGATGTACTACTTCTTCGTATAAATATTATGAGAGGCATTCTCTCTACATGTGAGCGGAATTACCTTGAGACTTCATAGACTTCACAAGTGGTTATATATTTGCAACAAAGGGGTTGGAGGGGTGTGATGGGTGTGGAAGCAGTTGGGTTTGTATTGGGTGGTGGTGTTGATGGTGATGGGAGGGGTAATGGGAGAGGGAGGGGGTAATGGGTGTGGAGGCAGTAACGGTGTGCAACAGAGTTGGATGATGGCATCGGTCAGAGGCAGACGGTGGTGTCGTCGGAGGTGATAGGTTGAACCACAAACTAATTGGAGAGTTTCACGTGCATGGCAAGTGCGTATTTTTGCCATAAAACCAAGAATGACGAATCTAACCCTAATGTAACAGGAAAAACTATTAGAGGAACTAATATAGCGACAAAGCATAGTACACATACCATTTGAAAGAAATTAGCAAGATATGGACTGACTTATGAAACCGAGCAATGTACGAGGGAGAAAACAAGATTAAACCATGTTCCCAACCTATTCTGGTCGCACCCAAAGGTCCACTGGGGTCCTATTTTGCTTGACACATCCGCACAAACAACAGTCAATATTCAACGCTCACAACTGGTCAAAGCATGCACACTCAAGTCACGTGCATTTCTCACTTTCGTTATGTCACTTCATCACTAAAAAGCTCATTTTTGCCAAACGCCTCATCACGCTTCGACCGACGCACTTCGCACGTCGCCCGTTGGCCCACCATGGCACTTGCCCAAAGAGGTTGGCCTTGGCCTCCCCCTTGGGGTTAGCCTCGGCCTTGGCCTCCCCCTTGGGTCGGCCTCTGCCTTGGCCTTCCCCTTGGGGTCGGCCTCGGCCCCCCTTTGAGGTTAGCCTTGGCCTTTCCCCAATGGTTGGTATGTGGCCTCCATCCTTAGCACCTTCACTTCTCTTCAAGGGACCATACATCAGTCCGCGACCACGTCGCCCGGACTTCACTCCGCGACCCCCGTCGCCCTGACTTCACTCCGCGACCACGTTGTCCGAACGTCACTCCGCTACCCCGTCGCCCAGACGTCACTCTGCGAGCCCCGTCGCCGGGTCAATAGGAGTAGGAGCAGGATCATCATCATAATGAATGAACCTTCTAAGGATTTTCTCAATATAACTTGATTGTGTAAGAACAATTCCATGCTGAGATCTTATGATCTTGATTCCAAGAATCACATCAGCCTCTCCAAGATCCTTCATACTAAAATTTGAAGCAAGAAAGTTCTTGACTTCATTAATCCTGTCGATGTCGGTACCAAAGATGAGCATGTCATCAACATATAGGCATATTAGAACACCAGAACCAACTCTGAATTTGCTGAATATGCATATATCTCCTCCATTAACAACATAGCCATTAGCAAGCATTACGCTTCTAAATTTCTCATGCCATTGCTTAGGAGCTTGTTTCAAGCCATATAGAGATTTCAATAGCTTGCAAACTTTATGCTCTTGACCAGGAATAATAAATCCTTCTGGTTGCTCCATATATACTTATTCCTCTAGATCACCATTGAGGAACGCTGTTTTAACATCCATTTGGTGAATAACCAGATTATAAAAAACAGCCAAGGCAATAAGAAGTTTGATGGAGGTGATACGTGCAATCGAAGCAAAGGTATCAAAATAGTCAAATTCTTTCCTTTGCTTGAACCCCTTAGTGACCAATCTAGCCTTATACTTTTCCAACGTGCCATCAGGATTTGATTAGAATTCTTTGGCTTCAAGAATTTGTTCAGATTGTGCCTTCAAGAATTTTTCTTCTCATCCTTATCTACAACAACATGAGCTTTGACAATCGTTTCCTTTGCAGGCACCTTTTCACGATTTCTAGTTTCTTCTTCAATATGCAAGTGTTGCATAAGTTGATCCAAGGAAAGATCTTCTTTCTTGTGCTTTAGTTTGTTGCAGTACTCTTTCCAGGTTGGTGGAAGTTTAGCAACAATAGCACCTACATGGAAATTCTCATCAAGAACCATACCTGCGGCACATATGTCGTTAGCAATCAATTGAAACTCACGAACTTGAGCAGAAACAGGTCTATCATCAGTCATCTTGAAGTCCATGTAATTTGAAACTAGAAATTTCTTTGAACTTACTTCCTCCGCTTGGTAGACTGACTTTAGAGTATCCCACAACTATTTTGCAGTCTTACTCTTTTTGGATTATTGATCATAAAAGGAATCGGTCATTCCGCTAAGGATGTGATTTCTGCAAAAGTAGTCATCATCATTCCACTTATCAATATGATCATTGATTGCTCTCACTTGATCAGATGAGGACTCTTCATTTGGAATTGATGGACATGGTTGAGTTAGCACATAAGCTAACTTAAGTTGACGAAAGAAAAACTCCATCTTGGTTTGCCATCTCTGAAAGTTCTTTCCATCAAAAAGCTCAAAATTCGGGTGATTAGTCTTAGTAACTCCATTAGATGAAGTAGCCATGAGAGAAAACTATCTTCAATTTGTTGGAACAAATACACGTAAAATTCAGAAATAACAAACAATAATACCCAAATTAGTGTAAAGAAAGAACCAAGGCATAGATGCGCGTAAACTCTTCTTGAAGATAGTTGAAGCCTCTCCCACGTGCAAACGGAAGATTAACTTGGCAGCTCTATCTTCGGGATTCAACCAAGCCCAGATTCACTGTTCATCCAAGAAAGTTGCACTTCTCTACAATGGATTGTGTATCCACCTCCGATCGATCAAGCATAAGTTTGAAACAATTTTTTAGTTCAAGTATTTTATTTTCTCTCAAGTGAAGATGGTATCTCTTCTCTTGTCTCTTCTCTGTTCTCAACTTCCAGCCCTTTACCCCTTTAAATAGTGGTAGAAGAATATATGTTCTTTGAACCTTATCAAGTTCTTTGAACCATACTAATTCAAAATTCATCAATGAATCTTATAAAATACAATGAACTAAAAGATAGGTTAATCTTATATAAGGAGTACACATGAACCTAAGTTCATGAATCTTCAAATTCATTTACAAAAATAATGTTCAAAGAATAAAACCATTTAGAAACTTAAAAAGTCTCAAGTTCATGGAATTTATCTTTATGAAAACTAGAGTTTAATGAACTTTATTTTATTTTTAAATATAAATAGTCAAATTTGAAACACATTTCTAACACTATCAACTGCCTCCTTTTTGTCATCATGAACAG
The DNA here is from genome assembly GCA_033070095.1 of Escallonia herrerae. Classification (NCBI taxonomy): domain Eukaryota; kingdom Viridiplantae; phylum Streptophyta; class Magnoliopsida; order Escalloniales; family Escalloniaceae; genus Escallonia; species Escallonia herrerae. The sequence continues at coordinate 57,039 of JAVXUP010000957.1, read as the reverse complement.
GTGTGCTTATCTCTTTTTGTAGTCTTTCATTTTGGTCATACTTACTCTTAGTATCTCAGCACTTTGATATCTCCTACAGAGTAATTTTTTTTACTCTTGTAACTAGGGAAGCTAAGTTATAATTATTGGGGGTGATAGTTACATGAATCAATTGATTCGGGATTAGAAGATTTCATGCATACAAATAGCCAACACAGTGAAAATGATAAGTTTGTGTATATGTGTGTGCAACATGCTAGTAATCATGTACACGTAAGGTTTAAGTATCAAAACAAGTAGGGAATCATGAACTGAAACGGAAACAAGGGTTAAAACCTGTAACTCCAAAATCTTTAGTTGCACCCGTTGGTATTGCTAAGGTGCATCTGCTGCAGCCAATAGTGAACCAGGTGTTGCAGTAGCAGTTAGCGGTTACAGCATCGGTGTCCAATTATACCTGTGTGACTTCATCAGTGGTTGCAAAAAATAATCCCTAACGGACCTTGGTCACTTCGACCATTTTCAAACTCAAAAAAGCATCTTGATAATCCAATGTTTGAAAGTGTTTTGACTCGAAACCAAGCGAAGATGTCATCTTTAAATATCAGCAACACAATGTCAAGCATGCTCTCTAAGTATAGCAATCAAATAAACAAGCTCAACACGTGTATATAAACCGTAGGATCTGAGGCACTTTATCAATCTCATAAGCCTGAAACGAAGATACGCGAGGATGACAAACATAAGGAAGAGGAAACCAGAAATGCAATAGAACTGATGCAACCAAATAGTGTTGACGATAAAAAAGAGCTCGATCGATACAAATCAAGATAGAGAAGACCGGTGTCATGTACCAAGCCTGCTCAGGGACCTGCCTTGGCGTCTTAATGGTTCTTATGGGATCCTCAGTAGCTGGCTTCTCAAACCCAACATATCTCCCAATGAAAACAGGTTGAAACGAGATGTCAAACCACAAAAACACGAAAGCAAACATGGTCCCAAATGGGATGGGCCCCAAGGAACTCTTCCCCCAAATTAGACCATTCAACACTAAGAAAATGCCGGCCACCGCCAGTTGTTTTCCTTAGTGTTGAATGGTCTAATTTGGGGGAAGAGTTCCTTTGGGTACTGTATCTAGGGTTTGGTGTAGGTAGATGTCCATGGGTGTGGGTGGGGTAAGAGGTGTAGGGCCTTGGGGGGGTGGGGGGTCTTGGGGTTTTGGGTGTGTGTGTTGGGTTGGGGGGGTGGGGGCAGTGGCAGAACCAGGATTTCATCCCCCCGGGGGGAGCTAAAAATATATCGAAGGAGATAAATATTTTTATAAGTAAAATAGCACACAAAAACAATGTGCACTTTTCGATAATACACAAAACATACTAAAAACATCTAAAAGGTCTTATTAAGTTTTATGAGAGCCACTAAAGACTCTTTACAACACAAAAGAATAGAATACAAAATATACATTTTAGTGTTTACAAACGAAAGCACTAAATAACTACTCGATGAGGTGCCAAAAATTGGTAGCGTTTGATAATAGCCTCATTTGTAATAGTTTTGAAGACATTTTTCTCGATGTAACAAACCAAGCTATCATTCATCCATTCGTCTCCCATGCAATTCCGAAGTCGAGTCTTTATTATCTTCATTACAGAGAAAGCTCTTTCTACAGTAGCAGTTGCAACAGGTAAAAGTAAGACCAATCTCAAAAGCAAGAACACCAAAGGATATATCACATCCTTTTTCAACTCAACTAACTTTATAACAAGTTCACCAATTCCCTTGACTTCATAAAGTTCTTCATAGGAGCGCACATCCATAATATAAGTCTCGAGCTGACTTTGAAGTACCTTAAGCGTATCAGTGAAAAGTCATATGGATAAAACTGCGCAAGACGTATCAACTTCTGCTTATTAAAAGCAGAAAAACTATCACTTGGATCGAGACATGCCATACAAATAAGCAACTTCGTGGTTACCTCACTGAAACGACTATTCAACTCACTGATTTGCAAATCAAAAACTGTTAAAAAAATATCAACACTGTAATGGTAAAAATTTGTACCTTCTTCAGCATTACGTCTTTGCCTCCCCGAGGCTACAAACCTCGTACTCATGTCCAATACGTCAATATCGTGTTTTACACAAAATCGTGAGACCTCTTCCAGTAAGTCTTCCAACCCATGATATCTAAAGTCTTGCAATCGTTGCTTTGTTATTCTTACCAACTTCATTGCATTCACAATGTTTTGATCTTTCTTTTGTAATGCTTGTGAAAGTTCATTCGTCATCCCCAAAATATTTGTCATCAAATGCATGTTGAAGACAAAATCATAAGTTGGCTCCGAGTTCAAAAGACTCAATGCTTGATGTTCATAATCTGTAGCATCCTCAACAACCTTATTAAGCACACATATCACTGAAGCAAACATATGACTCAAATTCAATAATGCACCATAATGTGATCCCCAACGGGTCTCTCCTGCTCTTTTGATGCTAGTTTCTTTATTTAAACCTCGACCATTGACGATATCACCACTCTTAAGGTCACGAGCAAGTCTAATGGCTTTACTTTCTCAAATAGCATCTCTTCGCTTGCATGAAACTCCCACAGTGTTTACTACCTTAGCAACCAAATTAAAGAGCAATGCAATCTGAGAATGTTTTTTTGCAACGGCTACAAGAGTTAGCTAAAGTTGATGAGCAAAGCAATGAATATAATAAGCACTTTCATTCTCCCTTTGAATTAAGGTTTTAAGACCATTGAATTCACCTTTCGTATTACTTGCTCCATCATAGCCTTGTCCACGAATTCTTGAAATGCTCAATTCATGCATTGCAAATAAACTGTCAATCGCGTCTTTCAATGATAAGGTAGCGGTATTAGTAACATGGACAATACCAAGAAAACGTTCAATCACATGTCCTCTTTTGTCCACATATCTCAAGACAACTCCCATTTGTTCTTTGACTGAAATATCACGACACTCGTCAACTAAAATGAAAAATAATTCAGTTTTCATGTCCCTAACAATTGCATCTCTTATTTCTCCGGTAATGGCACTAACAATTTCTTTCTGAACTTTTGGTGATGTCAATTTGAGATTCTGAGGAGCATTCGACAACGTGACTTTTTCACATTTTCGTTGTGATCAGCAAGAAACTCTAACAGTTCTAGAAAATTTTCTTGATTTTCAGATTCATCAGATTCATCGTGCCCACGGAAAGACAAGCCTTGACGTAAGAGAAACAGAATAACATCAATCGATGCAGTCAAGCGAGTACGGTATTGAACACTACTTTTATCTGTTTGATTGGACAAAACTACTTCAATTCTCTGCTGAGAGTTATCAAAGGCTTGACACTTAGTTAAAGCAAGGTTGTGTACACTACCAACTTCTCCAACATGTTTTTTTAAATTTCTCCTTCTTTCTCTAATCGTTAAAACCATGCCTAACAAAAGTACCACCACCCCCTTGCTCCCCATGAGCACTTCCGTACAAGTAGCAAAACAAACAATATGCTTCATCTTTTGCTACACTATACTCCAACCAACTCGAATAAATGTCAAACCAAGAAGAAACAAATCGACGAGGCTGAGTTCAGAATTGTGTAAATGGAAAATTGTGGTGACGAGGTTGGCAAGGACCTTTCGACCAATACACTCGTCGAACTTTATCTCGAACATTAGGATCATAATCCAAAATATTCGGACTCAACCCAGGATCCACAATAAGCTCGTCAGAGTTGAACTTATCGCTAACTCTGCTTGAATGTCCGGAATGAATATCACGATACACAATGGGAGCCTTGTCCCTTACTGTTGGAATTGGAGATTGTTGAATAGTATCTTGATTTCTACACTCATTCGTATTAGACTACAATAACTTTTCCACCTTTGCTTTCTTTTGAAAGAACTTTTCCATTCTGAAAAAAAAATATTTATTTTAAGTATCAATCCATCAATTATCAATCAAATAACCTAGCTAATTACAAATATTTATTCTTTTACTTTTTCAGTCATGTTTTATTATCGCGTTAACCTAATTAACCTAATTTCAACTCACCATTTAACTAAATTACATATCCGACATCTCAATCCAATTGGGTCCCATCCTCCATCAACCATCTCAATTCTCAAATGCTCAATGCACAATTAACAACCTATAATCAACAATTAATAATCTCAATTTTTAAATGCACAATTAACACAACCTAAAATTATCAATCAAATAATCAATGCTCAAATGGGATAAAAATCCAATTGGGTCCCATCCTCCATCAACAATCACAAATCTCAAGTGCTCAATGCACGATTAACAGCCATAAAGCATCAATTAATAATCTAAATTATCAAATTTACAACTAACAACCTAAAATTATTAATCAAATAATCAATTCTCAATAGCAAAAGAAATTGTTCAAAATGCACATTGACCTCAGTCCTTAGAAATCAAAATGGTGTCGTTGTCATAACGTCGCTGGCTGTGGGTTCTTCGCCGTGATCACCAGTGACTGAGGCTCAGAAGTTAGATCTGCTTGAATTTCAATATTTCAGGCACCGTGACTGCCGACCGGTAAGGTTCGTCACTTCCTCGGTTCGTCCGTCGGCTCGAAGATCTAAGCTAGATCTGGTCGGAGTTAAAGTGGGGACTGCCGGACTGGGGAGGGCCTTCGCGCTTCGAAATCGGGGCTCCAACATACGTGAGATGACCACTTCCTCCGTCGTGAGGCCGTCCGTGACTCCGTGAGAGCAGGGGCGGACGTTGAGACCTTGACTGCGACCGGCGTTACCAATGAGGCGATGAGCCGATGACCGGTGGCCGTGGGTGGTGCGCGGTGACTGAGAGAGTGAGAGGTGACTCCAGTGAGAGTTCAACCGTCGATGGCGAGTCGGCGACGACGGGAACTGAATGAGACTGTGAGAGCCGAGAGGAGGAGAGAGAGAGTCGCAAGTGAAAAAAAACACTATATATAATATTTTTTTCAAAATCTGAGGGGGTGCTATAGCCCCCCCCCCCCCCCCTCGTACATAGGTAGTTTTGCCCCTGGGTGGGGGTTTGGGGCCCTGGGGAGGGGGTGGGGTATTCAAGATAATCTGCTCTAATGGTTTTGTGTTCGTTGGTTCGCTGTCAGTTTCACGGTTATCGTGATTGGGGTGAAAATGCCGGTAGAATTTTATGATTGATGATAGATCAACTGCCTCTTATCTTTGCTCGATGATTCCTTTGGTCGTCGAGGACACCTTTTACTATTCGTACGCTTTCGGTTGAATTCCTCTCTGTTTTACTTGTATTTGTACTTCTTAGATTTATGTTGTTTTCGTTTTTGTTTACTATGGTGTTTTTTGTTTCCTTTAGGCTTTTGCATATTACTTAAAGTAAGTCTGAAGTGTAGGATATACTCTACTTCATGTTAATTGTAATGTGTAGGCTTAGAGGTATTTTATTCATTTGTGACCTACATGGTCTTGTATACGAATGAGTCACGAAAATGTCGTGACCTTTATATGCCGTTGGGCAAACTGTGTAACCTTTTTAATTATCAATGCTATTTTCTTAATAACCAAAAAAAAACACTAAGAAAATGGCAAATGCGATCCCACGGGAAAAAAAAAATTCTTGTTCCATTTAACATCTTGTAGAGACATGCAGAAGCATATCCTTCGAGAAGACCTTTGAAGACCAGAGCAGAAGCAGGGCTGTCATCAGCCCAATGCTGTCTTAAAGGGAGAATCTTCCATTTTGTTAACAATTTTATACATGGAAAAAAATTGACTGCTACCTGATTGGAGAAATCTTCTTCCTACCCCTTATATAGCGATAATCAGTTATCTCTAAATATTTCTAATGACTTTTATTTAGTGCTGCTAAAAAGTGCTACTAATAATTGTTACTGAAAGTATTAAAAGAAAAGTCGCTTCAAACATTTAGTGACTATTAATTGTCACTATACATGAGATTGAAAAAAGATTCTTATAACCCGGGTAGAAGCCAAAGTTTGCTCACAATACATTGATTTCGAGAGAATAACGCTATAGCTCTTTAAATATTTTATTTCTCATATAAAAAGACTAGCTCTTTTACTTCTTATTTTTAGTTTCAGTATGTCCAACGTCACTTAGGTCTCGGCTACAAAAGGGGAGTAGCAAATACTACAGTAATACACATAATCCCCTTTAGGTAGGGTCCTTGTCAAACCCCCAACCACAATAGATGGGTTCGACAAAGTGTAAGCTGCAGAACTGAATAAGCAACCTGAACTCTTGGGTATCTCATTTTAAACCCACACCAGGAGCAGCCATCTTCTTGGCACACAAGTTACTTATCTGCAGAGAGGTGTTGCAAAAGAAATCTACAGCGATAGAAGATGATGCGAGCCTATGCACACTCGAACTTTTGTAGCTTGTTCGCTGACAATTGATTTGCAGAAATTGCTATCGTTTACGTGCAAAGAGCTTTCAATTTCAGTATAGTAGAAGAGGAAAGACTAAATACACCATGCATACATGAAATTAATATTAAGAACACTTTCACTATAAGTACATTTTCTCAACATGCCAAACTCCTCACCGAGAAAATGTCATCTTTGTCGACATATACTATTGTACAATATCTAAGGTGCCATGATGAGTTAGTTCAGTTAGGTGACCTCGACTAATGTAGATCTGGCTACCGCATTTGTTGCAGTTCCTCGGCAGTTTTATGACAGGAGCCAATAGTAGATGTGAAGCAAAAGGATGCCAAGCAACAAGGTCAACGTTCAGCTCTAGGTCCTGAAAATGGTAATTATAGGAAACCCTTTCTCATTCAGTTGTCACACTTTTTGCGAGGTTCCGAGGCTGATCAACATTGTAACCCCGCAGAACAGTTAAATGATAGGCCAATAACTGCAGACAGAAAAAGTAATGGACTATTGTAAGCACTTGATCATGGCCTATTTGAATAAATGGTTGCTAATACACAAGATAGCTAAAACGATAACAGTTAAAAGAATTTTATACCATTTAACAGAACAATTTAGAAGCATAAAAATATTTAACTTCGATCCTCTACGCTTTCCTCATCTTCTCCAAACATCAACACAACAGAAGATATCGAAGATGGCTAACAAGTTCTTTTACGTGAGTAGCAGAAAGCAAGAAATCCATTGCATCTAAGCGTATAGCAGGTTAACAAACTTCATTAAGAAAGATATGACGAGAGCTACATATGTTACCATTACCAATCCTGCTAATGCATTTTGGACAAAAAAATAAATAAGAAAAAGATGCTACACATTATTTTTGTTAAGTCCTTAAAGTGATCAGGAATTCCTGCAATTACTCTGGAAAGGCGTTCTTGTTCAAATATAGGCCGGCCAGACCATAATGTAACAAAAATAGCATTATCTAGCACTAGAGTCGTATACGAACCGAGTTCGAGCCGAACATGGGTGTGTTCAAACTCGGTTCGTTTAAGTTTAGGCATGTTTGAACTCAGCTCGAGTTCGTGACAGTGAAATTCAGGCTCGGCTCGTTCAACTCATTTAACGATACGAGCCGAACTCGAATTCGGAAACTCGGCTCGCATTTATGTTCAACCTCAATCAAATCCCTAAATTTACTCAAAATCTTCAAATTGTTCAAGCAATCAAAAACAAGAACAAAGAAATAAGAGAAAACAAGTACACGATAGCAGATACAATGAGGGATGCAAAATAAAAACACGGTAAAAAGAAATCTCGATCGATCGGCGATGAAGTGTATACAACGGATTGATGCATGCCCTTTATCCCTCTTCACGCTCCTGGCTTTGCAGCTTTGCAGTTCCGAAACATGGCTTTGCGGCTTTGTAACTTGAATCCGGCGACGTAGGCTGAATTCGGTTGTGATGGTTGTCCCTGAAGAGAGAGAAGGGGGGCTGAGCGATCTCTGTTGTGCGATTTGTGTGTGAGAGTGAGAGAGAGGGGAGGGGCAGAGGGTGTTTTGACAGCTCGAGTATCTGAGAGAAAGAGGCGCTGTAGGCGGTGGTCTGGCAGCGGCGTGGGGGGTGATCTGGCCGGCGGCGTGGGGTGTGATCTGGCCGGTGGTGTGCCTCTGTGATAACCGATGACTAATGAGAGTGGGCACGGGTTTGATGAGAGGGGGGGCACCGGTGTGAACTGTGGAATGTCTCTCTGATGAGATTAGAGAGGGGAAGTATTTGGACCACAGGCTTCCACGTCCCAACACACTTCCCGATGTATAGATATTTTGTGTAGGTATTAATATAATGTGAAGAGTAAATGAACCGATGTTCTTTTATAAGACTCGGCTGTGTTCGGCTCGTTAAGTAAATAAGCCCTCTTGTTCACGAACATAAATAAACAAACATCATTATGTTCAAACTCGGCTCGTTTAATAAACGAGCCCTAAAATTGTGTTCGCGTTTGATTCACCTATTACATTAACGAGTTTTAAAGAGAACGAACATCGAGCTGTTCGTGAACAACTCGGTTCATTTACAGCCCTATCTAGCACGCAATGGATATCGAAAAGCAATAAACATATTGCATCGTGTCAATTCCCTCATAAAAGACTAGCAGATATACTTGTTTTTTCATAAGATCTGACCTTAGTTGCACAAAGCGGGAGCAGGTGCGGGGGCGGGGGCGGGAACGGGAGGGGGGAGCGTAAGCACCTGAAAGAATCTAAAGTTGGGAGCGGCTTGAATAAATAAATACGTAAAAGAGTATTACCATTTGCTGAATATAGTTTACACGAGAGAGAGAGAGAGAGAGAGAGAGAGCAGTGATTGACAAGCTCTGCTCTCTCGAGGAGGTAGTCAGCAACAACAAACAAGGAGGCTTTATGGAGTTGAAGGAAGAGATAAACAAGGAATTGAGTCGAAAAGGGCTTGATTTTCAGGTACTCTCTCACTTGTTCCATGCATCTCTGTCCAACTGACGGGATCGAGTTCTCATATGAGCTTGGGACGAGATCCCATGGAGCTCCTAACTTGGGATCGCAAAAGCGAGTTTCCGAGAGAGAAGCGTCACCATATGAGGAGTTTCCTACAACTCAAGGATCTGACCGCAAAATTATAAAGTGACATTGAAAATCTGAAGTTTCCATGAGCACCCCGTATAAACCAAATGAGAAAATAATGCTTCGCAGTAGGTCTAGAATGGCAGGATCAAATTACCTGCAACGGAACTATGTTAATGACAGGCTGCAGACAGTCCTCAACCTGAGGCACTTCAATTACACGACAAGATCCACCCACACACACAGATGCTGCATCTCCTTTTGAACACATCACCACCAATCGACCTTTGCGGGCATGTAGTTGTTGTATAACCGACTGCTGCTTGCTGTACACAAAGTGTTACTCTTTATAACTGCATCATACATGTCAGATCACGTAACAATGATTTGTAGAGAGAAACTAACCTGAAGCAAGCATCACGGGTAGCAATGACTACAATTGGGAGGCTTTCATCAACTAAAGCCAAAGGACCATGCTTCATTTCACCAGCAAGTATTCCTTCACTGTGCATTAGTGCCACCTCCTTTACCTTTAGGGCACCTTCCAGAGCTGTTGCATAGTTGTATCCTCTTCCAAAAACTAGAAGTGACTGCTCAGCAATAAGCAACTTTGCAAGATCCTTCATCTCCTGGTCAAGCTTCAGGACCTCTCTTACTTTGCCTGCAGATTCATGAATGTGGTTGCTCACAGTAATAGTTAGACATATCAAATACATGAGAAAGCTTGTGTACTGACAAATTATAGCTAATACTCCAATATCTAATGAGGAAAGGAGCCAGCATGAACATACTTGGCAAATCAAATAGACCGTCTATTATAGCATCTCTTCTTGCTTGACTAGAGATAGTATCACTGCCAATTGCTAGAGCCAACATAGCCATCACTACTATTTGACTCGTATAGGCCTGTTGATCGAGTAATAAACATGACAACTCCAGATACAATAGTGAATTCAAAAAATTCCAAAAGCAATATGTATACCTTAGTACTCGCTACACCAATCTCACAACCAGCATTTATATGAACTCCGCAGTGCGTATTCCTGGCAATTGCACTACCAACAGTGTTTGTAATCCCCACACATAATGCTCCATTCTCCAATGCATATTCTAACGCATTTAGAGTATCAGCAGTTTCACCGGACTGACTAACAAAAGCAACTGTATCCTCTCTATATATTGGTCCCTGCCTATCCACCAGATCACTAGCAATCTCCAACGTGACTGGAATACCTGTAACTCATAAAATAACCACACCGTCAAATCAAAGTTCAACATCAGCAGTAGTTGATATTTAAAAAGCACAAATATACGAAGTGGCACAGATATAATGAAGCACTGACCAGAAAGTTCTTCCAAAATAGGTCTTGCAGCTAAAGCCGCATTATAGCTAGTGCCGCAGCCAATAAAAACAATCCGTCTGCTTCTCCTGATTGTTTTTAGGTGATCCTTCAGTCCACCCAAAAGAACACTCTTGGCCTTGCATGAACCTCCGCGTATAAGCCGCCCGCGCATAGAGGTTGTTATGGATTCTGGTTGTTCGTGAATTTCTTTCTGCATATAATGCTCATACTTTCCTTTATTTATTTGCTCAACCTCCATCTCAAGAATGGATAATGCACGTTGCACAGAAGCAGGCCTAGTAAGTGCACCACTATGTTTTCCTTTTCCATGATCAAATTTGAGGATTGACACGCCTCCATCCTAGTCAAAGAATATCACAGGTAAGTGCATTTAGATATTAAATATAGCATTAAATGAATTTAAGGTCGAAAGTTGGATCTCTCAAGTACTATAAACACAGTTTATTCATTGATCGCCTTGGTTTCTAAATCGCAATTGGTGACTCAATGATAAATGTTAATAGACAAAAAGAATAGTCAAAGAACATGTGCTTTGATGGGAGGAATGGAAGAAAAGTTCATGTAGCCAACCCCAACTAGTTTGGGGCAAAGCCTTAGATGATGATGATAATTATGATGGATGAAAAGCACAGGCTGTAAAGTGACTGCATGCCCAAACTTTGACATAGATAGACTCATAACAAAGGAATCAGCACTTTTGGGCTGAGAGGCAAACTTCCATAATTACCACTATACGCAGAGCCCCATAAATGATTGGCTAAATGTCTACTAAAATCGTTCTTAAACTAGAAAATGTAGGCAAAACCATCATTCCATTACAGCCATTCACTTTCTGAATTTAAAGGGCCCATAGGCAGGGCTAACATGCTATTTCCCCACAAAGACCTCCCAAAAATAGTCCTCAAACTTATACCTGTTATCCCTGTACTAAACGGCCATCACTTGCGTCTACCTTCACCACAGATCCATGTCCATAACTTGAGACACCATCAACAAATTGGTAGTGCTGGTCATGGAGGTCAAAGAGAAAGAAAGGAGAAATGACATTGGTGGTCATCGTAGTGATGGTACTGGTAGACATCGTTAGATAAGTGAACCTGTCTATGCTAGTTAGTTACGTGCAAAGCCACTAAATACTTTGAACAAATCTTGTACAATCATTCTTACAGTCGCCACTGCTTAAAATGCTAAGCAAGCATACAGAATTGGCATAATCAACAGACATTAAACAAGGAAATTCAGTAAATCCTATGAAATGAAGTAACTTTACAAATAAGCTGCAAGGAGTAGTTTGTAAAAAGCATAATGATAAAAAAAATGCGGGAGAACTGCTAGAGAAACAACAGTCATATAGACAACAAAAAGTGATTGAACAAAAAAAATACCTTAAGATGAACAACTTCACCATCCTCAATTACCAAGACCTTTTTGGTGTGCTCAACTACAGCATGAGCATCACTGGATAAAAAGAGCTCTTTAGGTTGCCCAATCTTTGAGAGAAACTTAGCATCGTCAAATGATGCTCCAGCACTTGTATCGTGTGAAAACTCCTGTAACCATTCGTCAGTCAGAACCAGGATAACATAAAGAATTTCATTAAGCACAATATATTAATTTGAGGTCAAGCTTTCCCAAAAGCGTCTAAAAGCAACAAAGTCCTCGCATAAGTTTGTCTTAAGTAGTATACATCTACAACCAGTCTTTTGTGCAATGCTCTAATTACCCTATGCTGGACAACTGTGACGACGCTGGTAATGATCCTTCTAAGCCAGCAACAACAATGTAGCGACTTGTTGAGGATTAGTTTGTGCTCTAAATAACACATCATTGTACAAAAGCTCCCATCTATTATTTGGGTAAGCATGGTAGAAGAGCTGATACAAGAGGGTAATGTGGAGAGGGAAAGAGGTGTTAAGAGAAGACGAGATTTCAAGTTAAATATAGGCCTAATCTCAAAACTGGGGGGTGTTAAGAGAAGACGAGATTTCAAGTTAAATATAGGCCTAATCTCAAAACTGGGGGGTGTTAAGAGAAGACGAGATTTCAAGTTAAATATAGGCCTAATCTCAAAACTGTACTCTCAAGTTTATCTCAGGTACAACTTTAGTACTCAAGTTTAAAAGTGTGCCAAAGATGTACCCAACTTATAAAAAGCGTACAAAATCAGTACCTAAGCTGACGGAGCACGGATGCCGTTAAAAAGTTAGATTAGGACTGTCATTATTAAAAAAAGGTGTTTTTATTTAAAAAGTTCAGGTACTGATTTGGTACGGTTTACTTTTCATAGGTACTCATTTGGTACAGTTTACTTTTACTACTTTTTCTTTTCACAGTCGTTCAATGTGGCACTATCTTAACCGTTTGATTATTTTATCTTCCTTAATTAATCATTAAAAACTCTCTCCCTCCCTCTCTCCCCCTCTCTCCCCCTCCCTCTAAGCCACAGTCTCCCTGTCATCTCGGAGCCACTGGGTGTTGGGTTTGTGACAGCGGCGTTGGGTTTGTGACAGCGATGGTGACACACGGTGGTCGGCGACAATGTTAGGCGACGATAGTGGTGGTTGTGGTGGTGGTGGTCGTCGTCGTCGTCTGGTGGGTGATGGTGGTAATCGATAAACTGTCGATCTGGCCGATCTAGCCACTGCCACCTCCCAAACCAGTGAACGCACCACCGTCACCACCGATCTAGCGAACGTCATTACCTACCAACCTGTTTACCACCTTCGTCCCTAACCGCCAGCGTCCAAATCAATCTCCAATCACTGTCTCACATCCACGACCCAAGACCAACCGTCGCCTGTGCACCCAGCACCGCCACAGCCTAACATCACTATCACCGCAACTCCTACGCAGCGGCATCATCACTGCTGGTTGACTGACCAATTTTTAAAAACTGGGGTACTGGTCATAACACGGCGTTTGTGCACAATCTTCTCCTTTTGGGTGACACGGTTCTGTAGAATCCGTGGCTTGGTTGCGAGGAGAGTTTGAATGTGCACAATCTTCTCCAAGGTTTATGTATTTTGCTTCAAGCCTCTTACTGTGTGCAATGGTGTTGGTAGTGTGCGATGGTTGACAGTGTTGGGTTTGTGGCGGTGGTGTTGGGTTTATGACGGCAGTGGCCACACACGGTGTTGGGTTTGTGATGGCCACGTTGAGTTTGTGACGGCGATGGTGACACACAGTGGTCGGCGACGGTGGTGGTGGTAGTCTGGTGGGTGATGGTGGTAATGGATGAACCGTACCAAAGTCGAACGGCTGCAAAAAGAAAAAGTAGTAAAAGTAAACCGTACCAAATGAGTACCTATGAAAAGTAAACCATACCAAATCAGTACCTGAACTTTTTAAGTAAAAACACATTTTTTTAATAACGACAGTCCTACCCCTCTGACTTTTTAACGTCATCCATGCTCTGTCAGCTAAGGTACTGATTTGGTACGCTTTTTAAAAGTTAGATACTTCTTTGGCATACCTTCAAACTTGAGTACTAAAGCTGTACTTGGGGTAAACTTGAGGGCACAGTTTTGGGATTAGGCCTTAAATATATAAGGAAGAGCGTAGAGATAGGAGACCCATTAATATAACCTTGTTCTGGAGATGAGTATGAGCATACTATTCAAAGAAACCACCCAAGAAAGGCAAACACCTGTTTGAAAGCAAGTTATTTTAAAGAGAAGGAAATGCACCCTGAATGAACCAAAGAACAGAACTGAACAAGACAGAAATCTAGACGAGCAACAGTAGCTATGTTTCAGCTATGAAACAGAACTCATAGGTTAACTCCACAAAACATTCAACCAACTCCCGAAAATCCTCCTTAAGCCATATATTTACTAGACTCAAGAGAAAGGAACCAACTCACATAAATTTGCTCTCAAAAATCTCAAAAAAGCTAACCGAACACCAGTAAGAAATCGTCACAATAACCCCACAACACAGCCCTCCTTAGATAGATCATCAAAGAAGAGACTTCTCCAATAAGGCAATAACAAGGGACAGACACTAATTAATCACTGAGAGATATGCATGTTCATATACAATGTGGTTCTAGCACTTTCTGGACTTTGACTCTGTCAGGATCCTGAAGCGTGGAACAGTGCAAGACTCTCATTCGTGTTGCCGGGATTTTACAACTGACGTTAAAGGTGTTCTTTTCTACCTTTTGGATGTTGACAAAAGATCTCAGAATTTTTGAGATAAGCATATAGCGTAGTTAGGGAGGGCTAGTAACTATGCCTAATTTATTGTTAGAAAGATGGCTGTCTTGTAAACGTAAATGTACGGATCGTGTCAACGATAGTTTCATCGTTTTGGGCTCATTCATATTCCTATTGCATTTAATTTTAGGATCCACCGTTCTGAAAAATGAAAAGACAAAACCTTATTCATATTCCGATAATGATCTTCGCAATGTAAAATGGCAAGAAAAAAATGTGAAAACGCATAATTTTACCAGGTAGAGGTAAAACAGATGACAAGAATAATTACAAGCATCCAATCAACAATCCAATTAGAAAAGCTTTTACGCTGCAATAGTTATTAAAAAGGGGTTAACGACAAAACTGTCCCCTCTAATTTACACCTTTTTTCAGGTTTCTCCCTATATTTGCAACTTTCATAATAATCTCCCTTGTAATTCACAAAAGCGTCGTAAATAAATCCAAAACATAACATCCGTTCATTTTCAGTCGTTAAGCGTGCACGTGCTAGGCACATGCTCTTATCCCATGGACAAATTGGTACAATCAACCCTACCACCGACCACCGTTTGCAACCACCACAATCATTTTTGTATCAGTGACTACCCACCACCGATCCATCGCTACTCGGTACCTCTCTCTCTCTCTCTCTCTCTCTCTCTCTCTCTCTCTCCCTCCCTCCCTCCCCATTTTCGCCGCCACCAAGATCCACAACCCCTGAGCTCACCACACCACACACCAGTGACACACCCATAGTCCTCCATCTTTTAGCCACCATTCTCCACCACCGTCACTACTAATTAAAACCATCATTTCTGTATCAGTGACCACCCACCACCGATCCATCTCCGGTACCACATCCCTTCTCTCTCTCTCGCTCTACTCTCTTCTCTTTCTTCTCTCTCTATCTCCATTTTGGCCACCACCATGATCCACAACCCCCAAGCCTACCATACCACACCACACCACCCACCAGTGACACAAGCATAGCCCTCCACCGTCTTGCCTCCATTCTTGACCAGACCACATGCCAGTGACACACCCACAGTCCTCCACCTGTGAAGCCGCTCTCCGCCCTTGACTTGGGGCAGAGCAGTTGAACAACCAACATCACTGCGGTGGTCTTCTTGTGGCAATCTGCAGGTGGTAATGTCAATCTAATGTGGCAGATGCAAATCGATCCAAAACCCTGATTAATGTCTAAATTTGGCCGGCTATTGCCTGTCAATAATTTAACCCAACAATAAAAACTCAGATTGATGTCAACAACTGGCTGGCGAAATGAGTGTAGTGGATGGTCATCATACCCAGATCTGAATATGGTGGATATCAAGATCTGTGCATGGCGGGGTTGGAGATCGAGATGATGGCGGCAGATAGAGACCAAGATTGGGCAGTGATGGGTCATGTTGGGTAGTAGCCGTATGTGGGTTGTGAGGTGGTGGTGGTGGTTGTAGGTTGTGCATGGCAGATGCGGCGTGGACTTGCGGGTTGTGGCCATATGTAGGTTGTGAGGTGGTGGGCAGTGGTAGGGTTTGGTTTTGGAGTTGAGGCGGTGGGGGCTTGGTGTGGGCAGTGGGGTCCTAGCAGTGGTCAATCGCAAGGGGGTGGTTTCAGTTGGTGGCGGCTAGTGGTAAGGTGGTTTTCTAAGGAGGCCGTGGCTCACTTCCTGTAATACCATCAAATGTGGGGGTCTCACTCCTATAAACATATGCATATGGATCTGTCTCTAAGACCTTAGCCTTCGCCAAGTTGGTGGCGATTAGTGTTAAGGTGGTTTCAGTTGGTGGTCGGCAACAATTGGTAAGGGCGGTAATGATTGTATTAATTTGCCCGAGAAAAGAGCATGTGCCTAGCACGTGCACACTTAATGCCTCAAAATGAATGGACTACACGTTTTGGAGCTGTTTCCGATGCTTTTTGTTACTTACAAGGGGCATTTTTGCAAAAATTGCAAATAGAGGGAGAGACCTGTAAAATGTGTAAATTGCAGAGGACAGTTTTGCATTAACCCTTATAATAGTTGTTGAAGACGTACTTTTACGCCCAGAAGTAGCGGACTACCACGTTTACAAGCAATCAATTCATTTGGATAATGTCGACTTTTGAAAATGAGAGCATATGCTCCTTCAAGATGCCTCATAACTTCTAGCACAACTTCACAAAATGTGACAGTTTGATCACCTGGGACAAACATTTGAACAAGAGTAGTCATAAGTAGTGGTTAAGGTATTTGATTGATAGAAAAGATGAAGCTGAGACAAGGAAAACACAGAGGGGGAGGGACGCGGGGGGAGAGAGAGAGAGAGAGAGAGAGAGCATCATACTAATAAAATACACTAGATCTTGCAGTAAAAGGAAAACCAAAATTTGCGTATGATTTTCAGTAGTATCCTAAGATGCATTCATCTCATAGAATACTGCCAAAGTCCTTCAATAAAGAGAAAGAGAGGCACCAGCAAAAGGAAGAACATCATCTGTCCAATCATGCATTGCAGCACAAAGTATGGGCAGTAAAGAAATGGTGCAACTTTTAAGTTCAACTTAGCTGCACTCAGAATGTTAAGACCGATAGAGGCAGCACAAAAAGTGCCGAGTAAAATCGCATTCGTCTGGAGGGAGATAGGGATACAAACAACAACCGAAAATGAGGCAATGAACTCACCATGTCCAATAAAAGATAAGTAAGCTCACCACTAAATCCACAAAAGGAGAGAACACAAAGAACAACCACAAAAGGGTAAAACAGAAAGTAGAAAAAGAAGAGGAAGAGATAGATGTTGACCAATGGCGACTCAATTTGGACATTCATTCGGATTTATGACATATATTTGCAACAATCGTAGATATAGAGCTGCAAACATTACTCAGTTGATGTCCTCTCTCATATCAAAATGATTCTTCATTTTATTACTCTCCTTTCCCCTTTTCCCTATCAAAGGAGCACTAAAAGATCACAACTAAAGTTGCACTTGATGTGAACTAAGAGTCAAACTTGGACTAATAAATTACACTACATAGTTATTCAGCCACTTTAAAAATCTATGACGATTCTTTTCATTCGTTATGCATTTATTATATGGTATTTAAAGAAGATCGCATTTTCTTTAACTCCAATACTTGATTCATATAAATATGTCGATATTCTTAAACTAGAACGTTTAAGTAATAACTACCAAACCTCTAGTTGTTGAAAGTTTCTTTACCGGTTCTCTGTTCCATTATCATCATCCACACCATTGTCCCCAAGTAGGTAGAGCGACTCTTGAGCAGGTCTTTCTTCCAGAATTTGGAATTTAATAATTTTGTCACTTGATCAATATTATCGCTACTACTATTATTGCTAGTTCCTTCAAAGTATCTGCCAAAGTCAGGACCATGCCCCTTATCAATTGACACTTATCATGAGAACTCCCAGATAGTTGGACCCTGTTCACTAATGAGCTGTAAGTATGTAATATGCAGAGATGTGAAGTCCAAAAACCAGTTCCATGATCAATACAGATTTACAGCAGTAACTTGGTCACTTGCATTTAAGACGGGAAACTACCTTCTTCATTTGCTTTGTCAAAAACATATTGTGCGAGCTTCGGAATCACTTCGGTATCAGTTTCAGATTCAAAGGTAAATCCGTGCCGTACTAGTGTCTTCTTTAAAACCTGAAGAATTCCAAATGCCAGGTAAGATTAGCATGAGGGCATCAGCGGAAAAGGAGAACTGCAAAAATGTGGAACTCGAGGGCATTCACATGCGCTAGTACCAATGAAGTATCATAGTAAGTATATAAACAAAGATGGAATCGGGGATATGCCATTTGTGACAAATATGAAATAGATCAGAAACAACAGGGAAGTAAGGGAAAAAAATCATAACACGGACATACTCATAAATCACGTGTTTATAACGTTTATTGTAACCTTAACACAAACCGCCACATTAGCCACAATCTAGTGGGCAACGAAGCCACAACCAACAGCCAGAAAGGGAAATATATAGCAGTGAGAGTCTCTGTTGTGCTGTATCTATTGCAACAACGGTCTATTCAAGGGCATGGACCATGAGGTTCCCTCCAAGAGGGTTGGCTACTACTCAGTTGTGTCTAGTTGTTCAAATGTACAACTTATCAGCAATTTATCACAACGTTCCCTCCACAAGGATTGTGCTACTACTCAGGAGCGTTTAATCGTTTCAACAAGACTGGTCATTCAAGTATATCCCCCACAGACGGGGCATCTTGTCTCTGATCTTCCCAAGTCCAAGGGCTTTGCACAAAATGGAGCATCCATCCTTCAACGCCCAAGTTGTTTGAGTCACAATGCAGTGGACTCCCCCTACAGATGTAAAAGCACCCTAGGACCTTCCCACGAGCCCAAATGCAAGCAGGGATTGAGAGGCTCCTCTCGGGCACCAAAGTATGACCTCGGACGAGCCTACATTACATGGGATGCATATGGGGCCTACATCGCCGAACAAGTAAAGCTGTCTAGGAAGAGAACACCAAGAAGATGGCCGAGGATTGTGGTGGTCTACTGAAATAGCAAATACTTACAAGACTTGGAGCACCCATCAACGATAAGCTCTTCAAAAATTGACAACTGAGCAGGTCTATGATCACTAAAAGCTTAATAGCATTGAACGCCTACACTAAACTTTTTTCTCGCGGCAATTCTGATACAGCATATCAGTAAAAACAGCAAAGAGTGTATGCTAGCAGATCCATCATGTTCCTGATGATCAGAACTAAAAGTTGAGTGAAGATTCAAATTTTGCAGTAGAAACTCTAAGCAAACCTCATAATTAGTGATGACTCCATTATGGACAACCAAGAACTCGTTTCCCGCTCCAGAGGACTGAGGATGACTATTTCTTGGAGCTGGTTCCCCATGGGTTGCCCACCGCGTGTGTGCTATTCCAGCATGAACAGAAAATGGTTCCTCTAGATTTAACTCCGTAGCAGCAACATCTGAATGCACAAAAATCTTATATCTCATCAATCGACCGTTCTTGACAAAGAAAAACAATTTACAATAATGCAAGGCGAAAAAAGGCGATGCATAAAATTCAAAGCACAAGTAGCATTCCCCTTCGTATTTGCAAAGAGTAAACAATTAAATTGCCAAATCAAAAGTTCATTTATTAGCAAGTAATAATCCTCATGTGTGAGTGTTACAAGAAAAGCAAATGGAACTCAGGTCCAGATCCATTTCAGTTTTCTAACTCACGTGTTTCCTAAATGCTATTTGCACGCTTGAACTACCATCCCTAACTTAAAGTTGATAAAACCGCCAGATCTAGCTAGAGTGTGAAGGGATGTGGACAAAATCTAGATGTAATATTCATGACTCCACCAGTCGCTGAAAGACCATCCTCCTTTCTTCTTTGGAGTCCAAAAAACATTGTAAAAAGTTACAGCACTTACGAATGCCAGTTTGCCGAATATACCTCTTTGGGTAGGCATTAATTACTGGTGACTGCGCAAGGAAACTTACAGCATACATCACTACTAGGGGCATGAATGGAAATAGATGAATTCAGACATAGGTTTACGGCAGTCACATAACTCTCTTGAAACTGTGTGCCAAGTAAAATGGACAATTATTCACAACACAGGGAGTAGCATAAAGTGGGTTTCCTCAAGTTGAGCCCGACCTTCACACATAAACCAAATAATGACAATAGAATTATGTAACTCGGAATCGATATCGACAATGCCGGGTTACACCCAGTATTGCACCCCAATCAACACTTTCTATCTTCTGTTTCGCGTACTTCACGTAGTAATCCAGTAGTACGTTGGGCATTTCTCATACCCTTCATGTAATACCCTGGGATAAGAAATTGTTATGCAAGTCTAACACTAAAAGTCAAATATACTCCAACAAATACATATGAGCTACGCAAACTGAGCTATCAATCAAATATCATAGCAAAACCAAAAAAAAAAATACACACACACAAATTGTTTATGCGACTCCGAACATGATGCGGCACAACATGGGTCAAGTTTTCTTAAGCTGCGAGTCTCACCAACCGATTTAAAGTACTTGGTTCGCGAATAACCACATCAAAAATCCGAGCCCTCATTCATCATCGGAAAAGAATTACTTACACTGGCAATCTAGAGATTAAAAAAAAAATTACCAGATCAAGGTGAATTGTTATGATAGTAAAAGACAGGAAAAAATTTGTTACCGCAGTAAACGGATTTGACAAGTGACTCAATGTTGCCTTCCTGACGAAAGACCAGGGGAATGCTCGGATGGTGGGACGAAAAAGAGGAATCGATGGAGATTCCGGCGGAATCGTAGCCACGGTACTCCAAACGGCGGAGGCCATTGAAGAGCACCTCCAGGATGTAGCGCCTCTCCCTGTTAACGTTGTAATTCAAGTAGGCGAATATCCCGCACATGTTTCTCTCTCACGCACTTGTGTGTGTTTTTTGACATGAACTGAAGAGATCGAAGAGTTGTCGAATTGCGGGGATTTATACCGGGGGAGGTAAGAGGTGGCGGTCAGATTTGACTTTGCGGGCTTTGATTAGTCTCCGGATCTTTCTTCTTTAAGTTGACATTTATTTATTCTGGTCTACGCGCCAAAAGGAAAGGCATATCCAATTCTGCAGCGACCCGTAAAAAAAGAAATCTGACATCGATTGCTTGCTTGCTGGGAATAAAGAGAGAAAAAATAATAATAAATCCCAATCTATTTTCTTTCCTTGCTTGGTAGATTTTAATATGGCTCTTCATTATATATTCAACGCCCAAAATATAAATTACGCTCCACAATTTGCTAGCGACGAGTTATTTATGAGTAGTCTTGTCGATAAATACAAAAGTCACTTAAAGTTAAAAATACAGGAAATTTAAAAATACCTGAAAAAACAAACGATATTTTTGCTTCATGACTTTAAGCGTAGCAAAATTATCAATCAACATAAAGCCTCTGTCAATCTGTAGCAAACACCCCTTACAAGCTAGAGACCTTTTTCTCTCTTCTTGCTCGGACCTATGGCCTTACCTATATGGTGAGAACGTATATTGGGCGAGCGAATAACAGAATGAGAAGAGACCTAGTCAAACCCTGGCAAGAATAATTATGGGCTTTCCACAACCACTAAAGCATACATCAAGTCGGTCCACATCCATATACATTTAGTAGATTAGTAGGCCATTTAATTAGATCTGGACAATCTAATGCCTCGTAAAAGACTAATCAAAAGTCGTCCTAACATTAAAACCACGATGGTCCTTAATACCAAACTCAAGATGCAAAAATTGCATGAGGCCCTTATGTTGAGAAAGCCGAAAGTCCTTGGAATCCATTAAGTGCGGGGTAGACATCAAAGGTATCGGAGACTTATCCTTATGCGTCAATGCACGCTCATCACAAGGACCTCCTGCCACCCCGAAACGGGGTGGGTTAGATATTCTAATGTCATGAACCCGAGATGGAAGTCCGAATACATGTTCCATTCAACCGTCACGGGGCTCTACACCTTTATTCCAACTCGGTTATCCGTCAGAGCATGCACGTGGATCTAGTGAACCTAACACCCATCTCAGCAAAATTTTACCAGATGTCATTCACACGATAAGAAGAGGCATCATGGTCTTGATAAGCGTCGTCCTTATCCATGACCTCATAAGTCATAACCCAGCGTGTCCCTGACAACAACATATGAAAGTCATCAAAATTATTTTCAAAGAAGAAAAATGTATCCACAATTGCCTGAGGTGGATCACCTTGAGATAAAGAAGGGGAAGAGCCACCCAAAATCTAAACTCATCATCAACCTCTGAACTCCACTCATCCAGCAATTTAGTTGGCACCATACCTCCGACGATTTAATAGGTGCTAGATGACATAAATCAGTGTTCTCCTCAGGCTCATCGGGAGCATGAGCAATATGAATTTTACTCATAGGGTTCTAACTAATATTTACGAAAGCTCAAAAGCTGGGAGTGAATACGAGCATACCAATCATGAACCTCATCAATCATCTGCAAGCTTAAGCCAAAGGATAACAATATTCCATGTTGGAGTGCCCAATCACATCTCTAATTAATTGCTTGTGTACAACTTCTATCCATGGGATGGGGTCTATCAAAAAAATAAAGAAAAGAGTAAAGAGAATAAGATACAAGAAATTAGTAATTCGCTCCAAATTTTAACTTTTCGACTTGTGTTAAAAATTATTTAAAGTTAGTGACTTAAAAAAATTGGAGAAGAATTAGCGATTCCCAAAACAAAATGACAATGAACTTTATTTTTATCGGATTGATTAGAATTCTCTTTTAAAACAAACTCTTCACTGCACAACTTCTGACATCTTTATCATCATGAAGTTCATCCCCTCTCTCCTTCAACCCACTTGTATCTGCCAACATATCTCTCCAACGTCTCAATCAAACTGAAATTTTAGCTACATTAATGAAGATTCCAAGTCAAAATAAATTCCTCTCAAGAAGGTTCACAAAGATCTTATTAATTCCTATATCCCGAGTTAGGGTTCTAACTTTCATCTCTCTTCCAACCATGAATTCTTCTTCCCTTTCACCCCATCCGTCTCAACTAAATACCAGTTCATCTTTGTCCAGCCCTTCTCATCCTCTGCCTAACCCAAATCCCCCTAATCACGTCCCTTTATCAAACGGTTCTCAACCTCGTAGAGGCCCTCTTTTACAATTGAAAAAAAACTTGGTGATGACAGAAAGGATAGGTAACTCCCATATGCTGGTTGGTTTCATTTGCGACATCAGATCCATTCGGGAATCTCAAATGCAAGTGATCATTAATAATAACTGAAATTTGTTTGGAAGAGTTCGAGTGGAAAAACATTCCCAAGATTTTTCTTTTCCACTTTGAAATTGAGCATGAAGCTCCTTTAGTACTGTCCAATGGACCATGATCCATTCAAGGAGCGCTTTTCCTCCTTCGATCATAAACCCAACATATGATTTATGCTTCGCTCAACTTTCTGACAGCTGATTTATGGGTTCGAGTGAGTAAAATATATATCAAGTGCTACATGATTAATCAGGCTCAAACAATCGGTAGCATTATTGCTGATGTCTTACGCATAGATTGGTCTCCACTCCGTTGAGATACAAATATTATTTAAAATTCAGATCGTAGTGGATATCCGCATGCCGATCTTCTCAAGTGTTTTGTTGTATCTTCTCAACCACCAAATCATTTGGTTGGCATGTGCCAATGAAAGAGTTTTTCGGGTCTGTTATAGCTATGGTTGCATTGGACATTCTTCAGAGTCTTGCACCAAGGGTGAAGAGGATATACACGGACCTTTTGATAACCTTTCTCTATGCTTTTAAAACCAGTTTCCCGATCCTACCGTGTTTGAATTGAATCAACCTCAATATGGATCATCTATCCTTATTCTCCCAAATACGAATTTTGAAAGGACTTCACAGATTAAATCTATTAACACACCATTCGGCCTTGAACTCCACTACATTAACTCATCTTTTTCCCCACCACAATCTCCTATGTCCTCACCTGAAGCTAGTTTCCACACTACCCCAGATGGTAGGCGTGAAAACCAACCCGCCAGCGGCAATGGACAATCACCGAATCCTGAATCATTCTGTGATGTTCATTGTCAAGGAGATGACGTTATGGACTACACTTCTAATGGTCAATATGGGAATTTTGGCTATGAAGACCAAGTGAATCCACCATCCCCATCGTCTTAGCCACCACATGTTACTGCTGATGACCCTCTCGCCTAATTTACTCCACAAGAACCTGGCTTATTTATCTTGATCGCCAAGTTTGGTACTCGACGGGGCTGTTCACATAAAGATCTCTATCAAAGAATCCTTCAGGCTGTTGGGCTACCATCAAACTTCCTCGCATCTCCTTATCCTTATCAACATAATCAAAATTCACCTCACTAACAAACTCACTCCAAAATCCATCCAACTCAAGTACCTTTGTTAGCTCTTCCTCTAGTTGGCCTAATGTCCCTCTCGCACACCCCTTTGGCTCACATATTATCCCCTCAACATCAACTTTTTTAAATGCTACCCTAGCCTTTCCTCTCCGAACTGTGCATCATCCTGGCAAAGAACATCTGGAAGCCTCCAAAACAGATTATAGTAACATATCTAGTAACCAACCAAAATTACTGGAAGCTGATATTAATGCTTAACGTGATGTTATCCATCAAACTCCAAAGAATAGTGATATCAATTGTGCGATCATTTTATCAGTTATGGTAGCACAACACTGGTTCAAGATCCTTCTCTTATGCTTCTAATCTCTAACCTGATACAAAAATCTCAAGAAATCACAGGCTCATTTGGAAACAATGATGCTAAACATCTCCCACAAAAATCAAGTCCTTGGGTACAAGGTTCTACGCTCCCACCTATGCAAGAGTATTCTCTGAGGAGGACTTTCAAGAAGTTCCACCAGTAAATGCACCCGAACTGGATAATTATGCTCTCTTCTTTGATCCCAATCTGCACTATGCTACAACTTCACCTTTGAAGCTCTCAAGAGGGGACACGAAATGGATGAGGAGGAATTCAAACCACCAGCCAAGTGCATCAGGATTGCTGGACCTTTTCTCCCTTCGGGTTCTATACTTTCCTGACTGCAGTACAAAGTTTATATATCTCTTGCCTATTGCATACGAATGCACTCTTTGCTCATCATGTTGTTGTATACTCTTTACTCCCTTATGCTAAATGACTGCTATAAGATTTGACTTTATAAGAATAATAGTTCGTGTTCCCGTTAGCAACTTCATTATGACTGGGAAAATGATCCCTTAGCATTTTCAGGAGACAATCCTCCCCAGGAAAGACTTTGTCCTTCCTCCACTCATATCGCAAACACTCATCCCAAATGCTGGCTTCATTCTGTTTGGGTATCAAACTATGAACATCACTGAAAGGCTTTGCCCCCAACCTCAACATTGTGAAGTATGCACACTGTCAACTTCAATTTCTTAAATGGTTCCCCTCACTAGTTCACCGTCTACACCCTTCATGGCTAACATTAACTCAACTACTGAATCCTCTGCCCATGACGGCACTGCTAGAACTGTGAACTGGAGATATGACCGGTTGGACATGCATCAGCACAAGGCAACCAAAATTTGACCAATCTTGATTAGCAATCTTGAATCAAAACTCCCTAACCAGTTAGTTTCCTAGTTATTTTAGTTTCGAATCCATTACAAATGGCCTTCGTGTCTCTTATAAAAGGCACTGGTCCAAACTCCACCTTTGTGCGACAACCCATCTCGTCTACTTTACAGCCTTCAGTACAGCCAAACCATAAACATGTAATAAGAATTCTTCAGATGCAATTAGGAGATGTACTCTTTTAGGCAAACCTTACGAAAACACCAAATCCATAAATTTTGATCTTTATAGTTATGGATTCTTTTGAGTCTATCCAACTGGTTTCTCAAGAATCCGATCATCTTCTAATCCCTAATCAATTTGCGTGTGATTTACTCGTTGTTGTGCCTTCCTTGTGGCAAAAACTCCATATTGAATTTGCCGGCAGCAATCTGAAATACCAATTCAGGAACCTAATCGCAAGAGGAAAAGAAATGGAATGGCCCAATCCACCAACTAGCTCTTCTTCATAAAGCACACCCGTTCTCTACTATCAGATACATATGATTCCTCCCTTGCTTCCATCTTTGGCTCTGCTCATGGCTCTATTTATTACCTGAACTGTGATTAGGAGATCCACAATTTGTCAGTGTCACAAGTTCACAATATAGCCACATAGTGCGTCGAGGGCAGCGGTAAGGACATCGAGGGCAGCGGCCGGTGGCTCTCTCGCAGCAAAGAAGGTGCTGCCAACATTGAATTATAGATCGGAAGGGTTGGTGGCCGGGTTACCCTTGACTAATATTGGGGTTGAGGAGGATTTTGGAAAAATAGGGAAGAAGGAGGTGTTTGAAGCTGACGGGTCGGTGGGTTATGAGGGTTCTGATGTACCAATGGACTTGAATGCTATAAATGCATACCTTCCTCATTCAAACCATAAACGTCCCCCAAAGGAAATATTCCCTTGGATTACCAATTTACAACAAGTTAAATTACTCAATCCTCTTGCAACCATTAACAAACTATTAAAAAAAACACCTTAACCTACAGTATCTCTCCAACTCTAATCAGGCTTCAGGGATTGTCCATGAACAACCCCTTTAAAATTAAAGAGGATTCTCAGCTGAACTACCGGGGGATGGGTCAACCTCGCACAGTTTGAACAGCAAACCATCTGATCCGTTCATACCAACCAGAGGTACTCTTCCTACAAGAAACTAAAAAGGAGGTGACCAAAGTAGCTGTTATTTTTAAAAAGGAAGGCTATGAACATTACTATGATAGCAATCCTACAAGACTCAAGGGAGGCCTCTAGGTGGGGTAGAAATATCCAATCTCTGGATCCATTATATCTCAATCCCCGTATCTTCTTCTTATCTTATTCTCCATTAATATTATCCCCTTCTGGACATCCGGTTTGTTTATAGACACCCTGTGGTTGAAAATTGTTAAGCAATGTGGGAGTCAATTAGCAAACTTTTGGAGCATTATGGTTGTTAACATAGCCTGGAAAGGACCTATATTCACTTGGACAAATGGTCATTTTGATCAAGATTGTACCTTTAAAAAAAATAGACCGTTGCCTTTCAAATATTGACTGGTCTATGAACCATCCAACATCAATCACCATAAACCTGGGCATTCAAAGATCTGGTCATGCGCCCATCCTTCTAAACTATCATCCTTTATGTCAGTCCAAAAAGCGTGCTTACTGCTATGAGGAAATTTGGCTCCACACAAGGAAGGTAGAGATCTCATTCGATCCATGTGGAGTAGTCCAATCATCAGGTCCCCTCTATTTTGTGTAATGAGACTACATAAAATCATTCTCCATAATCTTTTGGAATAGGGATATCCTATTTTGTCAACATGGATTCCCAGATCCGATCAATTCGTCATCCAATTATGTTCAATCAAGAAAATTTCCCTGATATCCACTGTTCACCAAGACCATAGGCTCCAGGAATGTCTGAACTGGTTAATGGATTGTGAGGAACTATACTGGAAACAATGTTCCAAGGAAAATTGGTTAGCGTTAGGAGATCGAAATACGAAATACGAAATTCTTTCATGCCTTAGTACGAATGCACAAATCCAGGTCTAACTTCAACAATATTCTTAACTCCCAAGGGCGGACTTGTTCTACAGCAATAGAACTCAGAAATTGCTTCCTCCAACATTTCACCTCTACTCTCGCTCTTGTCACCCTCATTTAGAAAATATGACTCTTAAATCTGTTGAGAATCTAGTTTCCCATCTAACTCCAGCCCATCAAATGGACCTAAACATTCCTTTCAGTGCGTCTGAGGTCAAAACTGCAGTCTTCTAACCGGCTCTGCTCAAATCTCCAGGACTAGACATATTTCATCCGCTTGTTTACCAAAAATTTTGGCATCAAACGAGGCAATCTTTTTTAACAGCAGTACCTTTTTTTCTCAATTCGGGTCACATGTTGACTGAAATCAACAAAACCTTCATTATGCTAATTCCAAAAACGGGGTATCCCTAACACCTAGGTGATTTTTGCCCAATTAGTCTCTATAACTCCTTATACAAAATCATTTCTAAAGTTCTCAGTAATCGTCTCAAAGGAGTTATTCCCTTACTCATTCCCCCATATCAGAATGCTTCTACTAAAGGACGTCGCATAGTTGACAATATTTAAATAGCTCAGGAACGCACAAACACAATCCACCTCAAGAAACAAGGGAAGATGGCTTTTGGGTCACTTAAGATAGATATGATCAAGGCCTATGGTTGTATCAGATGGGACTTTGTAGAAGTAGTTTTGTATCAAGTTGGATTCTCACCAAAATGGGTAAGGTTATTCAAGCAATGCATCACCACAGTTTCTTTCTCTATCCTAGTAGATGGTTCTCCTAAAAATTCTTCAAACGCGTGGCCTGCATCAGGGAGACCCTTTTTCACCTTTTCTCTTTATTTTATGTATCGAAGTACTATCTCAAATTCTCCTCAGATTCCAAGATTATAGGGGTGGGATATGTCTTAAAGTCTAGAGGCATTCTCATCAATCCATCATCTATTCTTTGCATATGATTATATACTCTTCCTTACACTCACTCCATTATGTTGCGAACTTCTCAAAATCTTGCTTGATACTTCCAAGACTCTGGACAACAAATTAGTACCTCTAAATCCACTATTTTGTAAGTGCCAATACGTCGCCTTACTTAGTGGAGTATTTCTCACTTAATCTTGGCATTCCAATCAATCAATCTTTGGGTAGTTACTTGGGAACATCATTAGATGTGGTCGCACACCACACAACTTTTTTCCATAACCTCATAGCTCAAATTCAGCAACATTGTGCAGGTTGGAAGAGTCTTCTCCTCAACAAAGTAGGAAGAGCGACTTTCGTCAAATCGGTTCTCAACTCCTTACTTACATACCACATGCAAGTCTTCCTATTTCCAATAAAGGTGCGGAAAAAGATAGACTCTATCCTTTCTCGATTCTGGTGGACATGTAATCAACACTCTCACAGCATTCATTGGAGAAATTGGCAACACTATGCTGTCCACCCTATCTTGGAGGTCTAGGATTCCGATCTTCACACTAGCTGAATCCACAAGCATTTTTTCAACCATCTTTCGAGAAAAATATTCTAAAACGACGTCATTTCTCTAAGTACATATTAATTCAAGGGCATCATGGGGATGGAGAGGTATTATGGCAGGTAGAGATGTAAGCTTACAAGGATACCAATGATAAGTCAGAAAATGGTTGTCAAATTAAACTTTGGACAGATAGTTGGCTCCCCTCAATTGGCCTGAAGTCCCTTTCCAATTTTGCAGACACTTATTACCAGGTGCATTTGGTATCAGATACCCAACATGGTCCGTGGAATGAACCGCTTATTAAAAACATTTTTTCGGATCACCTATCAAAACAAATCCTTGACATCTTCATATCTCAAAGAGGATGTACTGACCAACTTATTTGGGAACTCACAGCTAATGGCAACTTTTCAGTGCGTTCTGCATATTATATGCAACATCTCAATTCCGAATCACACTGATTCATCACATTCACCCATTAAGTCTTCAGTATGGCTTTGCATCTAGAAACTACCTATTCTTCTCAAGATACAATTCTTAGTGTGGCAACTTTTATGGAATCGATTACTGCTTTTAAGTTCTCCATTTCTTAAGGGTATTCAGTTAACTGTCAGCTCTGTCATCAAGAGGCTGAAACTGTGGGACATTTATTCTATTCTTGTTCAGTTCCACGATCAATTTGGTTTGGAATGGATTAGGCATTCACACGTCTGTTCCTATCCCTTCCTTCAAAGAATGGCTTATATCTTGGATAAAAACACCTCACAACTCCCCAGCTAGAAATTCAAACTCTTAAATTTTATTCTTTTCCATTCTTTGGCATATTTGGTTATTCTGAAATGAGGTCATTTTTCGATCACAAACCCTTAATCCTCTTTGCATCATCACTCAATCAGCCGACCTCACATTTCTCATCCTCAATAAACATATGGTGGATAGGCAAAATTTTTTGAGTCATACCCGATCTATTCATTATGCAAATGTACATATAGCTTCTACATCCCTAAAAAAGCTCCCCCCCCAATTCCCTTTTTTGATCTCCCAATACAATGAGACCCTTCTTCCCCGCAACATTTTAATGGTACCCCTCCTGTCATGCACTTCCGTATGAGGTTCAACCAAGAGACTTGAATAGCAGATTTGGGAATACTAGCCAAAACATAAGGATGAAAACTAATGGGTCTGCATATAAAGTCTTTTCTCTCCAATAATCCACAGGAAGCAGATGCTCTCTCCTTACTCTATACATGTCAATGGTCGTTACTTCAAAACTTTACCAATACTACATTATATTCTAACTCAGATTTTCTTCATTCTCATATCACATGAAGTGAGGTTATGTCAGGCAGGATGCAACCCATCTTTGCTTATATCTACCATATGTGTAGTCTGTTTCGCAGATGCTACATCATCACCTGTTTGACTGTCTCCTCCTTAACGATCCAATCTTTTGCTCATGTACAGGTATGCATGAGGAAATTCACACGGTGAGCATATTCAGGTGTTTTACTCACTCGTAGCCTATAGCAATAATTATGTGCTGCAGCAAGCAAGGAAGACAGAATGATGTCTTTTCTGTGATTGAGATATTTTGCTTTTGTTTGTAAATATTTATATCTCAATATGTAAATATTAACTCTTATTTTGATAAAATGCAGTTCTCATTTAAATTTAAACCAAGAAAAAATTGGCAAAGAAAAGGAGGTATCCGGTTCAACACTGAGCCGTTCTGTCAATTTCTCACAGAAAGATCCAAAAACCCTCTCCACTTTCTGAAACCCTAGAAGTTCCAGAAAAAGAGCCAAAGGAAGAGAAGAAGGATGATGCAGAAATCGAACATGTTCAAGGGCCAACAGAAGAAGAAATCGGTTCCTCCAAGCCGCCATGGCAAGCTCCATACCATTCGCAAAGGTAATTGGCTTCAATCTCAACCTTCAGTTCCTACACGTGTTCTCTCTGCATGTCTCATACAATTAAATTGCTTCTGGTTAGCTTGAAAACTTTTTCAGGGAAGAGAGTGGTGAAACCTTACAAGGTCACCAAGGAGATGGATTCCGACCAAGTGAGTAGTTTTTCTTCTTCTCTTCTACGGTTTGGTCGTTAAATCCAGCGCTCTATGTAATTTCGTTATCGTGCTGTTCGTGGAGCGATTCGTTGCTTAAGATCACTTCCTTGGCGTGGAACTGCATTACCTCTTTGATTGTTTGTCCTCTTTGACTTTTTGCAAATGTCTAAGATGGATTTTGAATATCTAAACTTTGACTTGAATTCGAATACATGTGCTCAAAGTATGTTCTAGGAAGTCAAAAGAATTCAAAGGGGGCAATGGCTTGGCTTTTTATTTAATGCTATGTATCTGGATTTTTGTAGTTCTATATTGATGGTAATTGTAGATTTAGGGGTTAGCATACCGGAAAAACACGTGTTAACTTCTTAGGAAATAAGAAACAAGATTCGACTCTTCTATGTCAGTATTAGGACTCCAATGAATTGCAAGTTAAAGCATTCTCTAGGTGTACTAGGGTGCACTAATTTTCCTCCTTAGTATCCCAGATTGCCAAGGCTTGTCAAATATGTTTAAGCAATGGTTTATGCTGCTAACATATTTTACCTTCCAACCCATAATTATGGTGGATATATTTGGTAGTGCTCCTAATTCTTAATGTGTTTTGGCGGTTCTCTAATCATGGAATTATATTATAAGCACTAAAGCAGCCTACGGGGACAAAAGAAAAAGTTTTGTTTTCAGAATTATTGGAAGCAAGTGCGAATTCAGCAATAATGGTGCCTGACCTTAACAATCTATTTTTTCTAGGTTTAGGAAGAACTCAGTAGCGTGAAATATGTGTGATCTACTATTTAAAAAGTGTACTCAAGTATAAAAAGGTCACGACTGGAATTTGGGTGATGTATGATTTACATAGTCTCGAGTAGATTATAATAAGATCACCTGAGAAAACTGTCCAAAGGCATGGAATATGAGTTGTTTGATCTGCTTCTCCCAATGGCTAACCAGTTCTAGCAATGCCTCTCTCTTTAGATTATTTGAACATCAACTCTATATCAGTTCCCTCCCCACTTCCCTGCCAAAACTGCAATTAGCCTGTCCATGGTTTAATACTTAAAAGGCTTATTGGACCAGCATGTAATTCAACCCATCAATCTTTCAAATAATTAGGTCGCCAGTGGTTGGATACCCCACAATGCGTCCAATCTGACCTGTTGCCATTTTATGTTTTTGTTGCGCATATAAGTACAGTTTTATTGTTGATTTGATCCACTAGTTTAGGCCATATGATAGTATACAAAGGGCAGTTAGCGACACTGCAGAGCCTTCTAGTGTTCCTTGTGGTGGGGCTGTGGGTGCCTCCACTCCCTAGAATTGGTACAAGGCATCTCCTTACACACCCCTTTTCCGATAAATTGTTCTCGGCATGCCTGCTTGTTCTTTTTGCTAAGCCTTGGCATGATCAAATGGTGGCAATTCACTTGTGGTCCAGATCTTAGTTGCACAAAGCGGGGGCAAGCGCGGGGGCGGGAACGGGGGCGGGGGAGCATAAGAACCTAGAAGAACTAAGGTTGGGAGCGGCTAGAATAAATAAATGCATTAAAAAGTATTACCATTTCTTGAATATAGTTTGAGAGAGAGAGAGCAACAACAAACAAGGAGGCTTTAAGGACTTGAAGGAAGAGAAAAACAAGGAATTGAGTCGAAAAGGGCTTGATTTTTAGGTACTCTCTCATTTGTTCCATGCGTCTCTGTCCAGTTGATGGGATCGAGTTTCCATATGAGCTTGGGATGAGATCCCATGGAGCTCCTAACTTGGGATCGCAAAAAGCGAGTTTTCGAGAAAGAAGCGTTACCATATGAGAAGTTTCCTGCAACTAAGGTCCAGATTATTGTAGCTGTGATTAGTGAGGTTCGAAGCTATGAGGGTCGAGTTATATTCAATATGATTGGTGAATGCAGCTATTGATGAAAGGCTTGACTTGAATGGTCGAAGCGTATAAAGTTTCTTTTGCTGCCAGCCACCCTACTTGTCGTCAGTTGACGGCGGTGGGCATCTCTCTCTCCCTCTCTCTCCCTTTCTCTCTGGTCAGTTGACGGCGGTGGCCATGCTACTTGTTTTGGAGCAAATCAGTTTTCTTTTGTTGCATGATTGTCTGCTTTTTCTTGCTACAAATCCGTTTTATTGCCTTTTTGACTTGTACGTTATTTGTTTTAGCTGCCATTGAGCTCACTTTTTTGCAGGAAAATTGTCCTATCAACTGCGTTCATATCATACATAATTATCAGAAGAATCGATTTCAGGTTCATTCTGTTTCGTTCTAATAGCACATCCAATTTTTTTGTGGTGACTAGGAGCTGAGCAAGTTCATAAACTATTGCAATGAGGTTAAAGCAGCTACAGATGCTAACAAGGAAGGTGGGCAATTAAGTACTATCAAAACCCCACCTGAGTCGAGCAGTGCTGCGAAGTGATTGTTGATGACAAGATTGACGCAACTAAGTGGGCACTGGATTCAGGAACACAGCTCATATACTACAGCAATTATTCTGTAACTTATTTTCCTTATTTAATTTTGCTTTATTTTTGTTTTCTTTGTCAGGTGAAGGATGATAATATCCTTGCACTTTTTTTTTTGGTTGGTAGAAGAACGTGTTGTTAAAGTAAAGAAGCGCGTTATCGACTTTAAAAGACAAACTTGAGTGAGGAACTTTGTTGTAGTAAATCCTTGCTGACTTATTGTCGCAATGTTTAACATGATTGAGTTTGCCTGTTCTCTTGCATGTTTGTATTGTTAGTAACACGAGCGGAGCTTTGGAACCCTACTACTCGCTTCATCTTTATTTTATTAGGTATACGGCTTGTTTTCCTAATGACGTGCACCATGTATTAAACATGAGCACTCCTAGTTCGTGATGCCTAAATTTCTCAATCAGTAGAGAGAACATGTTAGAACTAAAACATTTTATGTTAAGTTAAAAATCTATAATAACTAATAATTTTTTTTTTTTGAGAACTAACTTCGATTGCTTTATAACTTTATTTTCATGATAAATTTCAACTGGTATTATTGATGATAAGAGAGAAAATATGACGTTGTAACAAAAGGCAGCAAGGAGAAACCAAAAAGTAACAAGGACTCGCTTCAAGACAGTGGCCTGATGATTAGGGGAAAGGTCACAGCCTATTCACGATTAAACCATTCCTGCTGGATACCATGTCCAGATCGGGAAACAAAAGATGCCGGAGCCGATGATAGTAACGACACACCTTGTTCTTGGGCGATGCGCGCAATGAGTGCAATTCCTGGCTGCAAATGAGTTAGTCTGCGCAAAAAGTCTGAAGAGGCCGACAACTGCCATTCACTAGTGACCATATGTACCATGAATTCAGAGTGAGAAATAACATGTAAACACCTAAGTTGGATAGCAGTTCAAAGGGCAAGCTCTTTAGCACTAAAGTAAATCTGTGGAAACAAGAAGATCACTGCGAGCACCAATCAGAACCCACTTAGAATTTATCAAAACTAAACAAGCCCAAAACGGCTGTCGTCTAGAGCCCGAGCTACGGAGATAGCACAAAATACTGGGGAAGGGGGAATTGAATAATGACAAAGGTGAGAGAAATGCAAGGGACGAAGCGGAGGAATAAAGTGTATAAACTCGCCAATCGGATCTACATTACGAGAAGTATCCTTGAGCTGTATTTTGTGAAAGCAAGATATGATGGAAATTGGTGGCTTTGATATTACTTTACAGAATCCAAATCTGAGTGAAGATTAATTTTGCTTCTGTTCCCAACCTACTTTGGTCGCACCTAAGGGCCCACTAGGGGTCCCGTTTCGCGCGACACGTCACATATTTAACAGTTAATTTTTCAATGCTCACAAGCCGGTCAACGAGACCATGCTCAAGTCACGTGTATTTTCACTTTGTGAAACACC
The DNA here is from genome assembly GCA_033070095.1 of Escallonia herrerae. Classification (NCBI taxonomy): domain Eukaryota; kingdom Viridiplantae; phylum Streptophyta; class Magnoliopsida; order Escalloniales; family Escalloniaceae; genus Escallonia; species Escallonia herrerae. The sequence goes on along the minus strand of JAVXUP010000957.1, from coordinate 21,871 downwards.
TTTGGCGTGCCTTCCCCCCGCCTTCCCCCTTGGGGGGGGGGGGGGGGGGGAGTCAGGCCACCTACCTTGACGACCGGCGACCGTGGCTTGCGGCCGCGAGCGGTCACCGCAACGACCGTCGTTCGCAGCAGCGCTCCGTCACCGCGACGACCGTCGCTCGCGGCCGTACACCGTTATTGTGATGACTGTCGCTTGCCGTCACCCACGCGCCGTCTTTGCGACGCTCATTGCCTGTCGCCGCCCGCCGTCACGGCGACGCCCGCCACCACTAGCGTGCCGACTCCACGGTGTTCGTTGCCCGTGCCCACGCATTGACTCTTCACTTACTCCGTCGCGCCCATGCCCCGAGCCGGTGATACAGCCGCACCCCCAGGCTCTCTGTTACAATAGCATGCCCCCGGGTACCACACTCATTCACCACACCCATTCACCACACCATACGCCCTCACCATGGACGTGGACATGCTTCGACTCACTCTCTAAAGTGTATAGCATCCCGCGGGGATAGGCGACTCCTTTGCGACACTATCTCCGTTAGGGAGCTTTTTAACTCCCTTCCGCCATGTAGACGGCTCCTCCGGGATGCTACCTTGACGCACTCCGAGTGCTCTGGCACAAGAACTCACCCGCGGGGATAGGCGACTCCTCTGGGACACTATCTCCACTAGGGAGCTTTTCAACTCCCCTTTCGCTACGTAGAAGGCTCCTCCGGGATGCTACCTTGACGCGTTCCGAGTGCTCCGGCACAAGGACTCACCCGCGGGGATATGCGACTCCTCCAGGACACTATCTCCCTGGGAAGCTTTTCAACTCCCCTCACGCCAGGGTAGACGGCTCATCCGGGATGCTTCCTCGGCCTGTCAGGTAAACGGTTCCTGTGGGATACTACCTTGTCGCCCTCTGAGTGCTTTAGCCAAGGACTCACCCACGAGATAGGCTCTCTCTCTAAAACACTATCTCTGCCAGTGACCTATTCAAATCCCCTTCCGCTAGGTAGACGACTCCTCCAAGATACTACCTTGACGTGCTCCGAGTGCTCTGGCACAAGGACTCACCCACGGGATAGGTGACTCCTCAGGCACACTATCTCTGCCAAGGTGTCTTCGTGACTGGCCTACGTGCTCTGGTCGGCACCCCTATGGACTATGACCTCCGGGTCACTCCAAGACGGGAGCGTGTCTTTAAAGGGCATCACGCCTTGTTTGCCTGGTAGTTGGGCATTGGGTCTTCCCCCCCGCTGCCAGACCTGTGAAACTCTGCAAAGGCTTGGATTGATGGCTAGATCAAGGGGGTTCTCTGGCCACACTAACGCTGTGGGAGCCATTCTTTCCAGACAAATAGAGTAACGCTGTGCGGGGCAGGCCGGGTGAATATGCGATTCAACAGTCCGTGGAATACCGACAGTTGTGGACCCCTTGGTGACGTGTCACTCCCAGGGAGTGCCACGTGTCGGGTGATGACATCATCATCTCAACCTCTATAAATAGGGTTCTTGAGAATTCATTTGGAGAAGGATTCTCTCATTTGACATTTTACTTTCTCTCCCTAAAACCTATTCTTTTTGGAATTCTAGAGAAAGAAACATAGTTGGACCTCTGACATCAGACCCCTGACGCTGGACCTAAGTATCGGACTGTGACTGTCATCGTATATTCATCCTGCACCGTCGCCCTCACAGCACTGCCACCCTCAGGCTCTGTCTGGGAAGCACTTGGTCTCTGCCCTTGCTCTACCCTTGTTGTGTCCCACATCAGCACCCTTGGCATCTAACTCGGACTGCATTCCTTGTAGCACCTCTATGTCGACTGCAAACCCATTTTCCTTCACATCAACCTCTAAAAGATTAAAGAATTTCTACTAATACATGTAGTCCAAAGAAGAACAACAATTTGCACTATGTGCCGCATGTCACTACGACTCCAAAAAATTGGCTTAGCAAGATCCTAGCAGAATATAGAACAAGGATATGAGCAGATTGGCTTCCAAGATGATGAACTCAAATTCCTCTAATCCAAAACATTCAAGAAAAAGATGCTCATGAGTCTTAGAATATTGTAAGCAGAGGGGGCATAAGTCTCGAGCTGGACATATGCGTTTAAAGAGCTCAAAAGAAATGGTTAAACGCTGATGTAAGAATTGCCAAAAGAAGATTTTAAGTTTCTGTAGAATTAAGAGTTTCCATAAGTTAGACCAAAGAGTAGGTGACATAAAAGGGACGAAATGAGGAGATGTGGCCTGGTAATCAGTCAAAAACCGGTACCTAGTAGCAACTGGAAAATGTATCTCCCTTGATTAAGGGTCAACAACTGGCATCAGGCGTCCCAAATGGTAAATTTTGGGAAACAACCGCTACTGGGAATGTACGAAACAGAGACAGTTAACTCCCAAGAATTAGTATTTAAGATAAACAAATTCGAGGTAAACGAATGAGCACTCGTACTATTTTGAATTTCCTGCATGGTAGCCGGCTGCGCATTTGGTAACTACCAGTCCATCCAGACTGATATCGATCTCCCATCCCCAATATGCCACTAAAGACCTTGTTTGAGCATATGCTGACCAACTAAAAGACTGCATCAAATCCATGAACATCTCTTAGGAGAATCAACTTGAAGAAAAGCATGTCAGAAAAGTAGCGACCTTTAAGTACTTAGGCCAAGAGGGTATGAGGGATAGACCAAAATTTCCAAGCTTGTTTAGTTAAAAGGGCTTTGCTAGATGTTAACCCAAAACCCTAAGTTGTTAGGGAGGCACGATGTAGGCCCATGAAATCTAGTGAATAGACATGCGTGAGGCCTACCCTGACCACAAGAAACACGCTAGAATTTGATCTAATTATTACAGACCGAAACATGGAATTCATATATGGACATATAATGTACAAGAGCTGAAGAAAGAACTGACTGAATAAGTGTAGTCCGTCTAACCTTCTTTAACAGAAGAACTAACTAGTCAGCATCTATCTTGCACACACTGATCTAAATCCCGAAAAATCTCTACTTTGTGAACCCGCACATCAAAATTAATACCCAAGTATTTTCCAAAATCCTGGTTCACATGGAAATCAAAACCTAATTCAATCCAAGTCTTAATCCCGGTGGTGGCATTTGGACTAATGGTAAGACTATATTTCCCTAGTTGATACATTGACCAGACATAGTACAATAATCTCGTAAAACCTGTCTTACCACCTCAATATGAGATTGAACATCCTTTTTAAGAAACTAGGAAAATATCATCAAATACATTATATAGGAAATAGAGGGAGAAAATTTGCCTACTTTGATACCAAGGATTTTCCCTTGACTTTTAGCTTGTACAAAACCAACCAAAAGGATTTCGGAGCAAAGGTTAAAGAGAAAAGGTAATAGCGGATCACCGTGACGGATGCCACAGTTGGATCAAAAGAAGGAGTAAGAGCACTATTAACCATAATCGAATAGGATACATAAGAGATATATTAGAAGGATAAATGAATCCAAGATTACGGGAAACCTAAATGGAATAAAACCTCACTGATAAAATCTCGTTGCAATCTATCAAAAGCCTTACTCATGTGTAACTTGAGCGATACTACTACAACACATCCTTTAGTACGTTTACAACACATTATGTAAGCTCTTGGGCAAGCAAGACATCATCTATGAGACAACGCCCCGAAATGAAAGCATTCTAAAAAGAAGAATCACACATGATAGGCTTTATTCTATTAACAAAGACCTTGGAAATGATTTTATACGCAACATTGCACAAACTTATAGGTTGAAAATGACCAACAAACTCAGCGGATTGAGTCTTAGGTACCAGAGTTGTAAAAGTGTGGTTCACCTCCTGAAGCAGAACCCCTGAATTTAAAAACAAGAATGCTGCACTGTAACTAAAGGTCCCATGACCTCTAGAGATGTCAAACAAGCCGGGGGCCTGCAGGCTAGCCCACTTCAGCCCAAAAAAAAAGCCCCACTATGCCCCGCCCGTTGTATGAACAATACTGGCCCAAGTCCAAAGGGCCAAGGGCTTGGACCATGGTTGGGCTGCCATATTCTCCAAAAAAATGGTTCGGCTTGGCCCTTAAAAGGTCCAAATCCTACCTGATCCAGGCTTGGCACGGTGCGGCTTTAAAAAAAGTCCAAATTCGGCTAATTTGAGGCCCAGATCTGGTCCGTTCCAAGTCCGACCCGGCCCTAAAAAAATTCAAAATTTAAAAATTTTCAGATTCCCCCCAATGACTGTATCATCATTAAATTCCACTTTTACCTCCTCAACAGTTATATTACAGTTAGTTTGGGGGGTATTTTCGTCCAACCTTATTCCAACAACTCTTTTATGGACTTTTACATATTTACCCTCCTAACAATAATAAAGGACTAGTTTTAGGGATATTTTAGTCTTTTGTGAAATTTAAAAATCTATAAATTCACCCCTCTTCTTCACATTTTTCACATCAATCTTCTCACTCTCTCTTATCTAAATTCTACAAGTTTTCCTACCATTCTTATTTGTTATTAAGTACTAGCCCTCTCATATTATCAATTATAAGTATTCTTTAATTATTTAGTAGTTTTATTCTTTTCCATTTACTTAGTCTTGCCCATTTTATTTTTCATTCTTGTCAAACAATTTTACCGTAAAATATGTTCTCCTCAAGATTATCAAAATCATGTAACTAGAAACGTCCACTACCACCACAAACACCACAATTTTAAGATTAACCACCAGTGGGAATAGATGCCTAAAATTTTATTATGTTTACACAAAACATTCTAGATTTTCAATTCACACCTTCACAAGATCACTAGCATTTTAGTCAAGAACACAGCTCGATTGGCAACACTACTACTCCAAGGCAGAATCTTATTCCGATGAGTAGTCATCGTGATGAAGGACCGAGTAATCCTGCCTTTAGACTGCTAAAAGTCCAAAAGGAGGGGAAAAAATCAAATTTAAGTGTTGGTATCATTTTGACCAGATTATAATTGATGGCATTAGAAAAGCTCAATGTAAGTTTGCACAAAATTATTTTCGTGTGGTAGTGGTAACTCACATCTTAGTAGGCATTTCCCGACATGTACACCTAATTAAGGCCATTCAGTTCTAGCCAAGCACAATTATCTTTTTATGGTAAGTTATTTCTTTATAATCAGCGAGACCAAAGAAATGGTCTTGCCCAATTTATTGTTCACAATGAACAACCTTTTAATTTTGCTAATAATGATAAGTACTCTAGATATATAAATAATTATGTGCAACCTTTGTATAAAAAGGTTCATAGAAATATAACTAGGTTTGATGTACTTAGACAATATAATGCTGCTAAAAAATGCTTGATTGATTATTTTAATAAATTTGATGATACAATTAGTCTTACATCAGATGTTTGTAAATCTGCTTTTACTTTGGTTAAGAATGCTTGTGTGACGGCACATTAGATTGATTCTGATTGGATTATGAAGAAGAAGATCATCACTTCTGAACTCTTTCTCTATCTGCATGATGCACTTCACTTTGCTGATATTATACGCCGAGTTTGTAACATGTTTAAATTAATGGACAAGATAATGAGTGTCAGTTTTGATAATACTTCTATTAGTAAAGCTGATGTTCAAGTCTTTAAAACGAACCTTAAACATATATTAGATGGTAGCCTTTTCATGTTAAATGTGTTTGTCATATAATTAATTTACTTGTTCATGACGGTTTAGCTGCTGCAGGAGATATCCTCTCAAAATGAGGGGTATGACTATGTACATTAATTGTTCGGGTTAGAGAGTACAAGGAATTTAAAGGTTTGTGTGCTTAATATGGTTTGCCTCGTAGGAGACCATTTACAGATATCATGCATAGGTGGAACTCCATATATAAAATGCTTTTACATGTTATCTTATACAAACAAATGTATATTCACTGCCTACTAGCCATTTTCCCACAAGGCTTGCCAACTCCTGAAGAATGAGTTAGCTAGTTAGCTGCACATCTAGTTGAATTTTTGCAAGCATTTTACACGTGTACTGTTCTATTGTCTGGTACGTACTATCCTACGTCCTCTATCATTGTATTAAAAATTATAAAAGTTGCTTACATTTTAGAAAAATGGAGACATATAAAAGCCTTTCATAATATAGTTGAAGAGATGGATCTTAAAATTAATAAATATTGAAAGAAATTGCCTATCATTTTTGTTGTCGTGTCTACTTTGGATCCGAGGTCCAAGTTGCATGATATATATATATATATATATATATATATATATATATATATATATATATATGGGGGCCGATCCACACCCACCAGTGGAGAAATTGTTATTTCTCCACCGAACCGCTGCAAAGAGCAGCGGTTGCAGTGAAAGGGAAAAAACCCAACCGCAACAAAGTGTTGCGGTTGGGAATTATTTGCCAAAAAAACCAACCGCAACACTTTGTTGCGGTTGTTGCATTTTTTTCAAAAAAAAAAAGGACATATATATTATAATAATAATAAAAGGACATACATATATATTATTATAATAATAATAATAAAAGGACATACATATATATTATAATAATAATAAAAAGGACAATGGAGAAAACCCAACCGCCACACTTAGTGGCGGTTGGTATCATTGCAAAAAAAATTTTTTTTGTCGCTAAAGGTGAAAACTTAATTAGCAGTTTTTCACAAATTTATAAAAAATAGCTAGAGCTAGATTTTGCCAAATTGCAAAAAAGAAACCATAATTATTTTTAAAAGATCTATATCAGGGAAAAATTTCAGATTTTTCCAAAAACTGGAAAGGGGTTAACTGAAACGGGGAACCTTGTAACTTTGCAGTATAATTTAAAATATCAAGCTAGCGCGATTTCGTGCGAAACTTTTATGAGAACCCTAGGATGTTGGGAAGTTCCATTTTCCAGGATTTTGGGCCATTCTGAAATTGTCAGCTAATTTTTTGGCAATACTTTGTTGCGGTTGTTGCATTTTTTTCAAAAAAAAAGGACATATATATTATAATAATAATAATAAAAAGGACATGAAAGGACAATGGAAGGACATGGAGAAACCCCAACCGCCACACTTAGTGGCGGTTGGTATCATTGCAAAAAATTTTTTTTTGGTCGCTAAAGGTGAAAACTTAATTAGCAGTTTTTCACGAATTTATAAAAAATAGTTAGAGCTAGATTTTGCCAAATTGCAAAAAAGAGACCATAGTTATTTTTAAAAGATCTATATCAGGGAAAAATTTCAAATTTTTCCAAAAATTGGAAAGGGGTTAACTGAAACGGGAACCTTGTAACTTTGCAGTGTAATTTAAAATATCAAGCTAGCGCGATTTCGTGCGAAAATTTTATGAGAACCCTAGGATGTTGGGAAGTTCCATTTTCCAAGATTTTGGGCCATTCTGAAATTGTTAGCTAATTTGTTGGCCGAACGGTGCAATTTTTTGGGAAATGGACCTAAAAAAATTAGCCCGTTCGGCCAAACAATTAGCTAATGACTTCGGAATGGCCCGAAATCCTGAAAAATGGAACTTCCTAACATCCTAGGGTTCTCATAAAAGTTTCGCACGAAATCGCGCTAGCTTGATATTTTAAATTACACTGCAAAGTTACAAGGTTCCCCGTTTCAGTTAACCCCTTTTCAATTTTTGGAAAAATCTGAAAGTTTTCCCTGATATAGATCTTTTAAAAATAACTATGGTCTCTTTTTTGCAATTTGGCAAAATCTAGCGCTAGCTATTTTTTATAAATTTGTGAAAAACTGCTAATTAAGTTTTCACCTTTAGCGACCAAAAAAAAAAAATTTTGCAATGATACCAACCGCCACTAAGTGTGGCGGTTGGGTTTTCTCCATTGTCCTTTTTATTATTATTATAATATATGTATGTCCTTTTATTATTATTATAATATATATGTCCTTTTTTTTTTGAAAAAAATGCAACAACCGCAACAAAGTGTTGCGGTTGGTTTTTTTGGCAAATAATTCCCAACCGCAACACTTTGTTGCGGTTGGGTTTTTTCCCTTTCACTGCAACCGCTGCTCTTTGCAGCGGTTCGGTGGAGAAATAACAATTTCTCCACTGGTGGGTGTGGATCGGCCCCCTATATATATATATATATATATATATATATATATATATATATATATATATATATATGTGTGTGTGTGTGTGTGTCTCAATATTAGAAATATGTGAAAAGATGTGCTACAAGACAGTTGGGATAAGCAAGCTTACAGATCTGTGAATAATTCATATGAAGATGTTTATAACTTATATCGAAATTCTGCTGATATGCGTGGGTGAGCTACATCGTCGAGCGGTTAAATATATTATGTGTCATTTCTTAGGGGTATTGAACATGTAGCGACAAAACAAGCAAGGTGAAAGCTACTTCTATATGTTCGTCTTCTTTTTCCTCTTTTAATGAAAATAGTTTATATACAAATACTGATCATTATTCTTCAATGTAAATGGATAAGCAAAGGAATTTCAATTTGTTAACTTTTTGAAAACAAAAGAATTAAATACGCGATTGACCGTTATCCTATAATACAAATTCAACTTTAACCACTGAACTTTGATTTGTGTCAAAGTGACAATTGGACTCTTCAATTTGTCCAATTAAGTCATTCTGTTAGGTTCAACTATCCAAAGGCCCGTTAAGTGCCCATGTGCCTCGCACATAGGGCTTAAGTTTGGGGTAAAATAGTCAAAACAGAGAATTTTGTCTTTCTTTTTTGGTCTGATTTTTATTTTTATATTTTTCTTTTTCTTTTCTCCTCTTATTCCTCCGTTGCCCACCTACCCACCACCACCGTCCCCACCCAGCTACACTGCCATCACCAACAATTACAAACTTTTAGCACCAACATAAGAACACCATCTTTAGAGAAAAAAAATCCTTCTCATTCATTTACACACATAAGTATACAGTCCTCTTGCCCCTCTCCCTCTCCCATTCCCCTCATTTTAGATCCAAACTCTATCACCAAAATGTCCTTCCAGGTCCTCCCAGATCATTTTCATCAGCTCCACACACAAAAAATTGGATTTGATTGAGCTATCCCGTACTTTTAAGAAAGATTCAATCAGATCCCGAAATGATGATGACACTATAGAGGTAGGTATGAGATACTGTACAGGGTCTTACAGTGGCGTCTAGAAGGGTTATGGAAGAAGAAAAAGAAGACGAGATCGATGCTCTGGGTAGTTGGTGCTTTGAAATTATCAGTAGTGGTTGTTTGGTAGTATGGTGGCTGAAATGGATTGGGTGGTGAGAGGGAATTGGGGGGTCACAGGTGGCTGAAATGGTGTGTTTGTGGTGGGTGGCGATTGAAGGGTGAAGGTGAGCTTGAATAATGGCTACGGTGGTTTTGTGGCAGCGGGGTGGGAAGGTCTAGCCGTGGCTATGCTCGTTGGCAGTAGTTCTTGGTTTGTAGTAAGAGAAGTGGAATAAGAAAGGAGAAAGGAGAAAGAAGAAAGAAGAGGAAAAATAAGAAGAGGGAGAAAAATAAAAATAGAGAGTAATGAATTTTCCCTTGAATTAAATGACTTAATGGACTTAAGCTTGGCAAAACACAACAGAATGACCTAATTGGACAAATTAATGAGTCTAATGGTCACTTTGACAATCGAAGTCTAGTGGCTAAAGTTGAATTTGAGTTATAGTATAGCGGCAACTGCGTATTTAACCTAAAATAAAGTGCAAAAATTTATCTAGTTTTATCCTAAATTATCCGAGATGTACTACCAGTGCAAGCCTCTACGGTTGCTTCAAAGTAGTGATTTTCAGCAAAGGGGAGGGTGTTAAATGACAACATGAGTCCTCTTAACCCCGAGTCACTTGATTATATATATGTTAGAAGGATTATCTTGAAGCAAAATACCGGGAGCACGATAAACCAGTTGATGATAGAAACAGTTCGAGCATCGAAAATCTTCCAGATGATTAGACAAATTCCTTTTTTTTTCTTTTCTCAAATTTTGAGAATAAAATTTTTCTCAAAATCAAGTTTAAATTTGTCCCATGGATTATTTCCAAACAAATTAAATATACTTAAGGTAAATAATACACATGAGAATGTGGTGATTTACAAGCAAAATAAACTTTTCTTCTCACTTTTTTTTGGACAACTAATCCTTTATATAGATGAAAAAAAAATAGGTAACTTCTTATGCTTATTTACAAGTAGCCGGTCGCAAGTCCGGATTAAAGGAGGAAGGCCTAAGAATAAATTTATTATATATCTAATTTTACCTCAAAAGAAAAAATGATTAAAAATAATTCAAATAAAGTTATTTTTTGCTTGGGCCAGAGCCTAGGCCAAGCCCGGCCTAAATTTGTGCCAAGGGCTAGGACTAAGGCTGGGCCCTCAAATTCTTGAGGAGGCCCAGGCAAGCCCAGCTCCTTTTTCCCTGGCCCAAGCCCGACTAGACCCTTCTTCTGAAAAGCCGAAGGGCACGAGCTGGGCCAGCACAAACCTGGCCATTTGACATCTTTAGTGACGTCCCAACATGTCTAAAAGACCAAAACAGGATATCCATTAGGGCACAGGGCTTTCAGGCCACCTAATTGGAACATAGCTCTTTTAATTTCAGCAGGCATAAAAGTTTATTAGAGATGATAAAAATGTGAGGCTTACAAAGTTTTTAACGGAATAGCCGCCAAGTAATTTCTAACAGGAACCACTTGATCAACTAGAGAAAATAAATCCTGCTTACAACGATTCACATGATCCATAAAACTATGTTCCAAGGAGGTGAAAACCCTACTTTGAGAGTCCAATAAAAGACATCTAACCTCTTGTATCTGATGCCCAAGTTTACCAAAATGTTCTTTTCTTCCAACTCTTAAAATCCCTAGAAAGTTTTTGTCTCCGCATTAGCTGGAAAAGATGCAAACCTACCACTTAATAGGACCAAAATGCCTGAATTAAACTAAAACTATGAGAGGACGAGAGCCACATGATCTCAAAACCATGAGGTAAAGGACAAAAATTTATAGCAAGGGTTAGAGGCACATAAATTCAGAGCACGATCAGATCTCTGAATAACTAGGTTTTGTGCGACTGCATGAGAGTGGCCAAGACTCGATCTAATTTTTCATAAACAAAACCACGAGGAAGTTAACCCCACACCCAAGTAAATAAAGGACCATATCATTTGATATCAGAAAATCAAAAAAGTTCCATATAATCCCAAAATGCTTGAGCAATGGGAATAATTGCCACCTTATAACCAAAATTTTCATTAGAGTCAATAACTTGATTAAAATCACCACACAAACAGATAGGGCAAGCAAAACACAAACAGATAAGGCAAGCCAAGGACTTTAAGAGTGAGGCAATAAAATCACATGTGCTCGGTCGGAAAGGAACATTCAGATGTTAATAGATAAAAACCATAGAGTTAGATTCCCATCCAAATCAAAACAGGTAGTTAAAGTACAATTTTTAGGCAAAAGGACCTAAGCACGCCAACCTAACCATAGCCCACCACTGAAACCAAGAGGATCAACCCCCATATAAGAAATAAATCAAAATTTATAAAACTGCCATTTTAGCAAAATTCATTTTAGTTTCCATGAGAAGAATTACACCAGGCATAAACTCTTTGATCAATTCGAGAACTGTTCGAATTATAGCGATTTGAATACCGCCACAGTTTCAGCTGAGAATGATCATTGGCTTGGTTTGGCCTAACCATAAAGGCCAACTAACAACAATCAAAGCAAGCTTGCAAGTTGTTAAACATAGACCACAACTCCCTTGAACTTATAGATTCAAAAAAAAGTCAGTATTAAGGAAGAGAAAACTACCTCAGAAGTATACACGCAAGTGTCAACAGGCACAATCACTGAAAATAACCAAATATGCAGAGTGAGATTAGAAAGATAAGAGTCCTTACCTGAAGTTTAATTTGTTGGAGGAACCTTAAAAAATCTAGGCCTTTTCACCTCCAGATCAAGAAGAGCTGGAGATCATCTCTTTCTCTCTTGCGCGAAGCTAAAATTGTGGAAGAGTTAGAGTCAGATAGGGAAGAGACCCCATGAGCCATCACAAGGCCTGTAGTGTATTCCAAACTTCCCAGATGATGAGCAAGAAATGCAATTGGCGATATCCATGGAGGACTTCTCTTTCTTGCTTATAGGATCTAGAAATTGAAGACGAATTAAGCCCAGATGGGCAAAAGTCTTCAAGGACTTCAATAAAGACATTACCATAGACCCTATCGTAGTCCAGGTAGAGGAAAACATATGCACCACAGTAGCCAAAGCATCCTCTATATACATCAACTGCTAAGGTGCATTTATCAGCAGCAAACTAGAGTTAACAGCATCCTCCTCCATCAATGAAATATTGGAGAAAGAATCAACTCGGATGTGAAGAGCCGATGAAAGATGAGGGATGCCAAGAGTCACTAAAGAAAAAGCCTCTGTGCTGGAACTACCAAACCCCGAATAGCTAGGTTTTGCACTATCGCTTAACCTAAACTTTTTATAGGCGGCACTGTCTGCTCATTATGGAAGTGGATATGAGGTTTTAACCCCCCCCCCCCCACACCCCACCCCCAGTGCTTTGTCTGAGTCGTAGTTACATAATTTAGTTTTTCATTTGAACCTAGATCTTTGGATCTCCAGTAAGCCAGGTGGGGTTTCTGTTATGGCAACTTTTTAGTTCATAAGCTTAAGAGCCACTACTCTTGATGAAGTATTTACTTTCTCTTTAGTCAAATCTTTTGTTAAAGGATCCGCAATATTATCTTTTGAATTCATATAGTCAATAGAGATGATTCCATTAGAAAATAATTGCTTAATGTTATTGTGCAATGACATATGTGTCTAGACTTGATGTAATGCATGGTGCTTTGTGCTCTTGCAATTGCAGATTCAATGTAAGCAAATTTCTAGCATAGGTATTGGCCAAGAAATGATGAAGCCAATTTATGAAATAAAACAGGCTCTATATAAATCTCTTCATTTAGATCTCCATTTAAGAAAGCATTTTTCATATTCATTTGGCGTATCTCAAGAATATTACTAGCCGCAATAGGTATCAATATTTAAATTGATGTCATTCTAGTAACTGGTGAATATGTATCGAAATAATCAAGGCCTTCTTTTTTGCATGTATCCTTTGACCACCAACCTGACTTTTTAATATTCGATTTGTTTCATCAGCCTTTGTCTTGAAAATCCATATACACCCTAAAGTTTTATTTTCAAGAGTAAGATCCACCAGTTTCTATGTATGATATTGCATGATGGATCTGATTACACTATTAGTTGCCTCTTTTTATTTTGGGACTCCAGGAGTTAACATTATTTCATTCACTAAAAGAAAAATAGTTTGTAGTGATAGAATTTTAGCGACAGACCAAATTCAGTTTGTTGGTAAAGGTCCGTCGATAAATACCTTTAGCGACGGATCGTTACCGATACAATTTCCGTTACTAAAAGTCTTTTTCAAAATTTTGATTTTCTTATGGTTTTTTTTGGCTCGAAAGAAATTTTTATGAAAATTATTTAGCACAGATATATGTCGACGGATTTAATTCTGTTGGTAAAGGTAATTTTTTTTAATTTATATAACTTTTTAAAGACGGACCTTTATCGATGGCCAAATTCCGTCGCTAAAAGTCATTGAAGTATGAAAACCCTAAAGCCATTTCTCTTTCTCTTTCCGCCGCTTCTCCTTTCTCTCTTCTTATCGCCAGCTTGTTCGTCCTTCTCTGGCCATCTCATTTGCTACAGGCCACCCTAATTCGGCCACCGCTGCACCCACACCCCCGAGTCTTCTCCCCGGTGGTGACAGATCCTGCCATTTCCGGACCGCCACCGCACACCCTTCCATACTAGATGGGACGTTTTAAAGCACTTCGGCGGAGGTGAGTTCGGAAATATCATTCTAATATATCTCTAGTTTTTCATGACAACAACTTGGATTATACTACTGCTATGTGCCAAGAATCTGTGTGCATCATATTCCCTTTGACTTTCTCCCTTCATTTGAAATTATCTTGCAAAGAAAATGGTGTACTTGTTTTTGTTGCATTTATTTGGCAAAATCACGCCTTCCTTATCATGTTACTTCAATATTCTTGCCTACTTGTATAAGGTTAGACAATATTTAACTAGGCTGAGGTATCTTAATTGAAGTGGTGTGTCTTTAAACCATCAAGTATGAAATTCTTGCTTTTTTAAAAAAAAAAAATGAAAGAAAAGATCGAGGAAATTGTAGCATAGGCATTTATTATTTAAGGGTTTTCCTATTCTGTTTTTAAATGTTTTCTTATATATATGCATGCTTGGTGTGTGCCTGTGCACGCGTGGTTCATGCTTAAGGGCTTTCTGACTAGGTGGAAAATAACAACTTAGCTTAAGGGCTTCCTTTTCTTGGTGTGTTTGCTTCGGATTAAGATAGCTTTATATGTTTACTTGAGTTATAGGATAAGTTGACCAGAAAAATATATGGGAGAGTCTTTTTTATTTTAGGTTATGTTATTGCTCCTTTGTGGTATGGAAGCATTTTTGTATACCTGTTAATAAAATTAAAACAAGAAAACGTTACAAATTTTCATGATTTGATATTCTTCATCATATGAGAGTACATACATGAAAAAGCTCTACACGAAAAAGGAGGCATACCTATGCTGACTCCCAGATTAACGTAATTCAGATCAATTATCTTGTGAAGTTTTCATGTAGGCTGAATCAGTACAAGTGAAACATCTCAGTAATATTTCGTTGCTTTATTAAAATAAAATGGATGCAGATACTGTTTTTTGCGCGCTGTATCATGTCATGAAATTAATGTTCCATAAGTATTCTAACAAAAAGTAATAAACTTATCATGATTACCGATATGATAATGGAAAAGATAGCATATTGGGAATTATTTACAAGTGCTTCATTTTTTTTTAACTTTGTTAATGGGAAATGATTTTAACATACTCGTGGTTAGACAGTTGGAAGGAAAAAGTTTACATGTTACACCTATGTTGCATAACACCTGAATTATAAATAGACTATCTTTAGATTTAGAAGGTTGCTGGACTTTTTTGTAGACATCTAAAATGAATACTCTTCCATGTTTCAGTAACTAATAACTAGCAGGCTGGTAACCATCGGAGGGCTGTACAGATTAATATTTCCACAGATCATCCACACTTTTTATTTACATGCATTTTGTTCTATAATACTAATGTTTGGGTGTTTATATATTGTGAGCTCCTGACCTTTTATAACTGGTTTACGTGTCAGTATTACTTTATTATGATTTCCTAAAACATTTTATAACTTGTCTGGATCAATGTATCCAAGAAGGTAAGCTCTCTACTTCTTTTAGAGAAGTCTTCACCATAGTCCAACTTTGACTCCTACTTTGTATATCTTATTGCACATTATTAATTATTTCCCAACTTTATGTCATTATTCCTTTTTGGCTGCTGTTTCTTGCGAGGCTTTGTTTTGTTGCAAGGATGGAAAGCATTATAGTCGATTATATGGTAATGTTGTTCATCTAGCAAATGCCTCTACTTCAAAACCTTATAGCTATAAAAGATTTCTTTCGATCAGTAACAGTTCACGAAACCAAAAGCATGCAAACGATAAGCGTTTTCCCTTGCATTAGTGGGCTATGTGTGTTTGTGCATCACTAAACTATTTATTTATATTTTAGGGGTTGAAGCTCTGTTCAAGATGCAAAGGATGGTCGATAGAACTTTGGAGCAAAGAGCATGCCATAAATGACGCTAAGAGAGCATTTAGAGATACATTGTATGTTATACTCGCGTGGAGACCAAAAATTTCTTATGAATGCATGTCAAACAAATTCAATTCTTTCTGTCTATCGGTGTGAATAACACCTTGAATTTTAAGGCTTCTTATTTTGTGTTAAGCTCATATAAGATTGGTTGGCATTTGTTGAGATTATGAATGTTGGTAGGTGGTGTAGTTTACAATCGCCATTAGCATCAACTTTTCTTGTGTTTATTGTTTACAAAACTTGAATTGTGCGAATGGTTTGAAGGATTGTAGGGAAAAAAAATCTCGCGATGAACTTTTAGTGATTGATTTTTCGTCGCTAAAGTACAAAAGAAGGATCTGTCATTGGTTTTTAGCGACACAAAATTTTGTCTCTGAAGTTATTATTGACGGACTTTTAGTGACGAATTTTCCGTCGCTAAAAGTCTTATTCTCTTATTATGGATGGACATTTAGCAACGAAAATACTGTCGCTAAAATTATCACAATTACTGACGGACTTTTAACAATGGAAATTCAGTTGCTAGAAGTCTTTTTAAAAATGAATTTTGAAAAATAGAAAATTACAAAAATTACAGAAATTACCTTTAGCGACGAACTTTACTGTCTCTAAAGGTAATTAATTCCGTCGGTAAAAGTTAGACTTTTGCCGATGGACCACCAATTTCCGTCGCTTATCTTTTAGCGACAACCTTTACCCCAACAGACTTTTCAGTCACTAAAAGTCTTTACAGACGGAAAATGACTTTTTGTCTCTAAAAGTCTATTTTCTTGTAGTGATTGTAGGTAAGAGGCTCATTTTCTAACAAATATGTTAGAAAATCAGGACTAAAAAGGTTTAGACGTTCTTGCTCTTGCTACGTCTTGGTTCATTTTCCTTTTTTGTAGGTTCTTGGTCTATCTTTGTTCTTTTCAAAGAACTTTGTCTTGTGCAATTCTACAAGGAAATATTTCATAAAGAAAATGTGCATTTCTTGTCTCTATTATGGTATTTATATGTACATCAATTTTGAAAAAAATGCATTAAGAACCGATCTTCAGAATTATGGTTTACATATCTATACAACCTATAAAAGTATGAATCTTATAAATTATTTTATTCAATTTTTACTCATCGTTAATCACTCCAGTAACAATTCTACCATTTCATAAATATTACTCTATTATTATCTTATCCATTCATAAGTACTATAATTAACTACTAATTTTGTAATAATTTTTGATTTTACCCTCCATTAGTTATTTCAATGGCAACCCTATCCTTCCCTAATTAGTTTCCTTGTAATGTGTTAAGGAACATTAGGTCATAAGTTTAATCTATATGTGGTTGTAAAAAAAAATGTGGTTGTAAAACAAATTGTGTGTGTATGTGTGTGTGTGTGTGTGCGGGCGATACCTATAAAACTATGAATGCTGTAAATCATTTTTTGACAATTATGTTCTCCGTTAATTACGTCAATTACATTCTTACCCTTTTTTATTACTCCCTTTTAAATTTTGATGAAATTAAAAGAATATTGAGTAATGAATTTATTCTACACATTGGGCAGTGAAAAGTGTGATGAAAAAGAAAAATAGAACAAAGAAATTCCTTTATCATTCTTTTTTTAATTTGATTAAAATGAAATAAACATTAGATATTGAACAGGTTAATGAAAATTGTGATTTCTTTTTCTTGCATTTTTAGATTAGCAAACAATTAACCAATTGAAAAAACTGAAAAATAAAAACAAAATAAAGAAACTGAAATACGTGAAAAATTAATTAAGAAATGAAAAATTATTAAAAAAACAAAAATAGAAAAAAGGGTTAAATATGCATAAAGAACAAGGCTTAAATATGATGTGAATTTGAATTGAAAATATGTTCGGTGATTACAGTTGAAAATCGGGTGTTTTGCATTTCTTATTGATGAAATACAAAGCATCTAATCTTGAAAATTACAAATCTTAACCACAAATCAATTTAACAGATTACAAAAATAAAGACATAGACTCATTCTTTTAATTTCTCCATTTGTATTATTTTCAGTAGTACAATCAAACATTTAAATAATCTAGGAGCTTACAAAGAATATTTTCCAAACATTGAATTGATTACAATTGCGAACATCAAATATACATTTATTCTAAACAAGTTACAAAAGAAATAAGAATATAATTAAATTAAATTATTTTGATCTTTAAAAAGATAATAATATCATATCAAACATTACTCTCGTTTATATCCACGTGCAAAGCACGTGCTCTACACTACTCTAATAAAAGTCCCATCAATAGTTTTAGGTCCTATTTTGACTGAGGAGCATATGGTGCTATGGTTTCATAAATAATTCCATGTTCAACACACTATTTTTCAAGAAGGAAAACATATTCCCCTCCTCTATTATTTCTCAATACTTCAATTTTTCTACTAAGTTGATTTTCGGCTTCAATTTTGTATTGTATAAATGCTTCCAAGGCTTCATCCTTACTTGTAAGCAAATAAATATAACAAAATCTCGTACAATCATCAATAAAAATAACGAAAAAGATTGCATCACCTTTAAATCACAAGTATCACTATCAATTAAGTTTAAAGGTTATGTGCATCTTTCACTTAATTTAAAGGGAAAATCCTAAAACTGTACTCTCAACTTTACCTCCAGTACAGTTTTAGTACCAAACTTTGAAAGTATGCCAAAGAAGTACCTAACTTTGAAAAAACGTACCAAATCAATACCTAGGCTAACAGGCGATGTATGCTTGAAAAAAAGCATGAAGGGTAGGATTGTCAATAATGAAAAAGTAAATCTTAATAACATATGGCACTATCACAACGGTTCAATTTTTCTCTTCCTTAATTTAATCCTTACAAGACAAAAAAACTCTCTCTCACTCTTTTTGTAAAAAAAAAATCCTCTATCTAAAAAACTCTTATCTCCAAAAAAAAAAAACCTCCTCTCTCTCTCTCTCCTCCTCCTCCATCGCCACCGCCTCCCCCATGACTCCTTCCTCCTCTTCGACTCCTCTTGCCCCTCCTCCGCCACAGCTGTCGAAGACCACCTCACACTGTTTAAAAAGAACCCAATCAAGAAACCCCCAAAGTACTTCTCTCTATCCATATTCACAATGACAACACCAATATTTGGATGTGAAGGCGAAGCCTGCTGTAGTGTTCTCGGGTGATGGGTCAGTGGGAATTACAGGTTTACCGAAGAACAGTAATGGGAACAGCGTCTTGCAATCCTTTTTGGTGAATCTGAGGTATGTGAGGTCGAGGAAGAGCTGTGTGTCAAGCTGTCAGTTGTCGATGAGGTCTTCCCCAAGCCACTTGGGGATTCTTAGCCAGAACGGCGGGGTTGTGGCATCCAAGAGGGAGGTCATCGACAGTGGCGACAATGTAGCGTTGATGGAAGAGCTGCGGAGCGCGATTCAGGGTGCAACTGCACACTGCAAGAGCTCCATAGTTCAAAGTACTGCTAGTTTGAACGCCTCCAGTGATGGGCCATCAAATTTCTTCCTGTCGTAGGTGCAATGTACCTATTAGTCCCCAAACTCCATCATTTTCTTTTTGTTACAAGTTTGGTCTCGTTTTGTGTTTTGAGAAAGTGTGAGATATAAATGGGGGAGAAAAAAATATATAAAGGGGGAGGGATTGTGTGTGTGTGAATAAAGAAGAAAAGAAAGAAAGAAAGAGAAGAGAGGAAAGAAAGAAAAGAAAAGAGTAAGATTCTGAAGAAGATGGCCCAAGCAGTCACGTGCACAAGTTTTATGGCAATTTTTTCATAATGATGGTCTTTCGCCTTGGACTTTTTAACGGCATCCGTGGTTTGTCAGCCGAGGTACTGATTTGGAATATTTTGTAAACTTTGGTACTTCTTTGATGCACTTTCAAAATTGGGCACTAAAGTTGTGCTTGGGGTGAAGTTGAGGGTATAGTTTTCGGATTAGTCCTTAATTTAAATGATGTTTTTGCCATTTTTGTTTCAATGAAAATTTTTGCACGTTTTTTGTGACAACATTCATTTTAGGCAATTAAAACTATTTTTTACAAGTTCTTGCAAAGAACCAAAATTCACATGTTCTAATATGAGATGCCATAAATTAGGAGGTTCTAACAAGTAAGCGGAAGAAGAAATAATATTATTAACTTCTGTTACAGTATTAGGAACGATGATCATTACATTTAATTTAAATAAACCATCACAAAGGTACCCTCTTCCTATAAGTATTCTATTCTTAGTGAGTACAAAATTTTCAGACTCAAATACTAGCTTAACATCGTTCTTACTCAATAATAAACCAAAAATTAGATTCTTTTGATTGTGTGGCACATGAATAACATTGTTGAGACTCAACTCTTTTCTTGAAGTCATCTTTAGAACCACTTTCCCCATTATTTACACATTCTAAGAGGATGAATTTCCTGTAAATAGATTCTTGACGTTGGCACTCTGATATATAGTAAACATACTCTCTCTCAGCACACATGTCAACTAGCACCAGTGTCTACCTACCACTGTTTAAGATTTCCAACCAAATTCACTTCAGATACCACTGTAGACAGATTCAGATCTGTAACATCTTCGGTGATTTTTGTAAGTTTAGTCACATTGGCTTGAGAATGATTTCCCTTTTTTGAGTTTTCTCAATTTTTGCGTCTGTAACAATCCTTAGCATGATTGATTGGTTTGTCACATACATAACAACTGAACTTAATTTGATCCTCTTGCTCCATTTAGACCATATGATTCGGATTGTTTCTTTTTCTTCGATGGACCTTACTCAACTACATTTGCCTTGGCCTTTAGATTGTAATTTTCAGTCTTTTTTTAAGAAAGGCGATTATCCTCTTCAATCCTCGATCTCACAATCAGGTCTCGAAGCTTCATTTTTGTCATGCTCGTGATTCACATAATTCTTGAATTCTTTCCAAGTAGGGGGCAATTTTTCAATTAATGCAGCCAATTGAAAAGATTCTCCAAGCATCATACCTTCTGCATGAACGTCATACAAAATTAGTTGAAGCTCTTGTACCGTCACTTATAACAATTTTGAAATTCACCATCTTGAAATCAAGGAATTTGCCCATGAAAAATTTCTCCGTGCCAACATCTTAGGTCTTATATTTCTTTTCCAAGGATTCCCACAATGTTGTTGCACTTTTCATCACTCTATATACGTTAGACAATGCATTCTCCAAACCATTGAGGATATAGTTCTTGCATAAGAAATCTGAATCCTTCCAAGCATCCACAGCAGCCACTTTCTGTCTGTCATTGATTCTCACCAAGTTCAAGTGCATCCTCTTGCAAGAATTTTGCCAAGTTCAAAGTGATCAAATAGAACAACATCTTTTGCGTTGCCACCTTTTGAAATCCTTTAGTTTCTTACCATGTCCAACAAATCCATGAGCATGTGCAACATAAGACATTGCAAAGACAGTCCTGCCAACATTTTGGAAACGATTTTTCGAAAAATAGCTTGGATTTGCTATGCTAATTTCACATAGTAATTAATCGTAAAATTTTGACTAAAACACATGATTGCTTAACCATGAAAGTTACTAAAACTTATGGCTAAATAAATAATTAAAAGCGGAAAATAAACATATATTATAAGCATACAAGTACATATAACAAATTGTTAAGTATTTTAACTACCATGCAATTTCAAGATATAAAGAAATAAAAGTAAATTCACGCTGCCCTGTAAGAGTCGCAACAAAATTATTGTCCTAAAGGCTTTATCGTCTTCCTACACACGGATTCCAATGAACGATAAACCCTTCAAGATAAAACTCAAGGCTCGCAGTGTCGCCTTCTCTATGTATGCGTCTACAGGAGGACTGTTGAACCATCCCGATCAAATTGCCCAAAAATCAAAATTAAAGAGAATGTAAAGAGCGTATAATCAAACATATGCCATGGTGTGTGTGTTCTCCATGTTAGGAGTGATCTCCTTTTATAGTAGAAGAAGACTAGGCGTTACGCATAATAAATAACAACGGACAATAACATTATGAATAAAATTATAACAAAGTTTAATACAATATGTTACTTTGACTAACATAAATAAAGAAAATAAAGTAAGATGTTAAAGCTTTACTGAAAGAATTTGTAAAGAAAATAAAAGCAAATTATAACACGA